>OU426989.1:49811390-50036695 GCA_911387755.1 Chrysotoxum bicinctum
GTTTTGTATTGTTCCATTTCTGAGGCCAACTGAATGCTGGTGTTTTTGCATTTGTTTGTACCAGGAGTGTTTAGGCCTACCTTTCTTTTTATTCCGAATTGGAACGTTGTATGATATTGCCTTTTTGACGGGGTTCTCAGGATCTCTCCTTTGAACATGGCAATACCAACTGAGTCGGTCGTGTTCAATTTTTCAATTTTTTTTTTAAATTTTTTTTTTCAATTTTTTTTTCAATTTTTTCAATTTTTCAATTTTTCAATTTTTTTTTTTTTTTTTTTTTTTAATTTTTCAATTTTTTTAATTTTTTTTTATTTTTTTTCGATTTTTTTTTTTTTTTTTTTTTTTTTTTTTTTTTTCAATTTTTGGTGCTAGCTTCAATCTCATATATGTATATACTTCTTACAGATTCGTAAATATCAACGGCCTAGACTTTGATGAAAGCATCCCATCCTACTGACTCACGCGATCTGGAGATTAGGACACTGAAGTCGTCAATTAAAAACATCAACCAATTGATCAAAGAAAATTATAAATTGTCTATTAATTTGTACTGGAACAATAAAATTCGTCCCGTTAACTCTAGCGACCCGAGTATGTTTCCACAAATTAAAAAGATATTTAGACGAAATGATCAAAACGAACTTCCGTGTCTTAAGCTCCAGAGAACGACAGAAAACAGAAACGTACTTCTGACAGCAGGTATAGATCCAGATGGCGCGGTCTTGGACGATGACCTCTTTATTGTCGAGGATCCGCTGGAGAAAGTGGAGGCTGGGGGCTGCTTTTCAGCAAGTGTATAAGGTGGATGCAAGCATATTCACCCCAACCACGACCTGGAAAACAGAGCGAAAAAGAAAACTTGGCGAATGCTATCATCGCCGTGCAAGATGGGAGTAGTTCCCTGTTAGTTACGAGGATGGAGCTCCAGTGCATCTTCGTTTCATTAAAGAAAAAGAAGTCAGCCAGGAGTCGATAGTATATCCAATATTGTACTTAGACATCTACCTAAGAAAGCAATTGACATTTATGCCACACTGTTTAACAACGCACTGAATAATGCATATTATCCAGGGCGGTGGAAGACAGCTGTGGTTCATCCTCTCCCGAAAAAGTGAAAGGACAACTCCAATCCGGCGAATCTGCGGTCGATAAGTCTTCTTCCGAGTATCAGCAAGGTATTCGAGAAAGTCATAAATAGAGCTCTGTCCAAGTGGGCTGAGGACAATAATATCATACCGGATAATCAGTTCGGGCTTAAGGCGGGACATGACACCATTCATGTCGCGTCTAAACTCGTTTCTGATATACAGGGTGATTGGCATAAGGTGTGACAAAAAGCTAGGGCGTGTAGGCTGGACTTAGACAAGAAAAAAATCGTATGGGAGGGGGGGGTCTATTTCCTTCCGTTTAGGCGGGAGGGGCAATTTAAGAAAAAAATCACTTAAAACAGAAAAAAAATTATTAAAAAATAACGGTGATACCCACAGAGTAATGCTATAGCATTTTGAAAAGCCAGAAATACATTCTTTAATTTTGTTTTTAAATAAAGTTGTTCGAGTGAATAGTTTTTGAAAAATTAATTTTCAAAATCAAAATTTTGAAGAAAAAAATGAAATTTTTTTTTTAAACAATTTTTTTTCAAAATTTTACGTAATTAAGTATTATTTTTTTATTCAACATTCAATGCTCTTATTAATTTTTGATCAAACACAAAAAACCGGATGTCAAAATGTTTTGTAGTTTTTAAGAAAATCAAAAATAACAAAAACTAGTTTTTTTCTAAGAAAAGCCTTTTATTTTAGTTTTTACGTTTTTGGATTCTTATGTAGGTGAATTTACGATTGAAAGAATTAACTTTCTTTTTACTATTCTTTTAATTATCGTCTTTTAAGCATACAATAATGTGACAAAGTACTGGATTAACCATATTTCACACATTTTTTCATTGAGAACACCTGCGTGAGAGCATTGGTTTAAAATTGACCTGCCACTTTTTTATTATGGTGGGGTCGGCTTGGCTTAGGTGCATTTACGAAAGAAAGGATTAACTTTTTTTGTAAATTTTTTTTATTATCAGTCTTATAAGCATACAATAACACATTTTTTCATTGAGAACACCTGCGTGAGAGCATTGGATTAATATTGATCTGCGAATGTTTTTTAAATAATGCAGCGTTACACGCCCTAACTAGTGACAGAAAAATGCAATTGCGAAATAAGAACAAAAATGTTCCTGAATCTTGAAATCAATTTAAATAATAAATACATGCATATTTAGATAAAATACATAATTACTGTTTATTTAAAGTTAATCCTTTCTTTCGTAAATGCACCTAAGCCAAGCCGACCCCACCATAATAAAAAAGTGGCAGGTCAATTTTAAACCAATGCTCTCACGCAGGTGTTCTCAATGAAAAAATGTGTGAAATATGGTTAATCCAGTACTTTGTCACATTATTGTATGCTTATAAGACGATAATTAAAAGAATAGTAAAAAGAAAGTTAATCCTTTCAATCGTAAATTCACCTACATAAGAATCCAAAAACGTAAAAACTAAAATAAAAGGTTTTTCTTAGAATAAAAGTAGTTTTTGTTATTTTTGATTTTCTCAAAATCTACAAAACATTTTGACATCCGGTTTTTTGTGTTTGATCAAAAATTAATAAGAGCATTGAATATTGAATAAAAAAATAATACTTAATTACGTAAAATTTTGAAAAAAAATTGTTTAAAAAAAAAATTTCATTTTTTTTTTCAAAATTTTGATTTTGAAAATTAATTTTTCAAAAACTATTCACTCCAACAACTTTATTTAAAAACAAAATTAAAGAATGTATTTCTGGCTTTTCAAAATGCTATAGCATTACTCTGTGGGTATCACCGTTATTTTTTAATAATTTTTTTTCTGTTTTAAGTGATTTTTTTCTTAAATTGCCCCTCCCGCCTAAACGGAAGGAAATAGACCCCCCCCTCCCATACGATTTTTTTCTTGTCTAAGTCCAGCCTACACGCCCTAGCTTTTTGTCACACCTTATGCCAATCACCCTGTATATAATGGAACAAAACTAAAAATCAGTATACAGGTGCTTGTCTGGTTGATTTGGAGAAGGCTTTCGACACTGTATGGTTAGAGGGTCTCTATCTAAAACTGACTAGACTAGGCATAAGTAAACCACTATTATATATACTCTATGACATGCTCAATGGTAGAAAGTTTGTTGTCAAAAGTGGCAATGTAACTTCTATCGCAATCTTCGATATTAAGAATGGTCTTCAGCAGGGAGCGGTGAACTCGCCGATTCTATTCAGCATTTACACCAGCGATCTGATAAGTAGTCTAACTCAGGCAATTTCGTATGCCGATGACCTAATAGCGTACAGAACAGCTGCAAAAGTTGAGGTTATCAGAATTCTCTTACAGCGTGACTTCGACAAGATTCAGCGATATTGTGATGACTGGAAGTTGAAAATCAACGTTCAGAAATGTGAAACGATTCTGTTTAGGACTCCGTTGGCTAGAACTCCTAGGGATACTAGAAAGAACTGGCGTAAGCTGATGATCGTAGGGCCGCACCGGCAACCACTGGCGAGCAAAAGTGTGGTAAAGTACCTTGGCATCTGGTTGGATCAGTATTTGTATTTCGACAGACATATAAATGTTGCTCTGAACAGGGCTAGGGGAGCCTTTGCCCTGACGAAACGGTTGTTTTACAGCAGCCGGCTTGACACCAGGGTGAAGGTGATTTGCTACATGGCCCTCATCCGGCCGATGATTGCCTATGGGTGCCCCGTGTGGTTCAAGGTTGATCCATCTCAAATGGAAAAGATTCGGGTGTTTGAGAGGCAGTGTCTTAGACGTTGTCTTGGATTACACAGAACACCAGAATCGGAGTACAAACATTACTCCAACAGGACTCTATACAACGGAGCCAACATTAACAGAATAGATAATTTTTTGATAAAGCTGATTCGGAGTCACATTGCGAGAGCGATGACCTCAGCAAATAGCTTAATCTTTGGGGCTTACTACTCCAACACAGAATACTTCGAGGATGTGCGTTTAAGTGGCCATATTGCACCTAATGCATTCCTCTATTTAGATAGTATAGGGTTGATACAGGATAGAGAGGCGGTTCCGCTAATCTACCACGTCGGCCGTAGTACTGTGGATAGGCGGCTCCTTTATAGTCGAGACGTCCTCGCACAAGACGGAGCGACTTCGGTTCAGTAGGACTGTGTCCGATCGGGACCGAAGGGACAGGGTGAGACAGGAGAACCAGTTTTGGTGGTTGTGTTATGTTGATAGCTATAGTTAACAAGTTGTCTTGGCCGACTTACATAATTTCAAGGGTATTCTTAGGTAGGAATAGTCAGGGTGGTACAAAAAAAAAATAGAGTACATTCTTCCAATGTACGAGTATATATAAAAAAATAAAAAAAAAAATCTGCTGCTGTGGCTGTTCTAGTTTAAAGTACTTTTAGTTTAGTTTTAGTTTATTTTAAGTAGTTTAAGTAGTTGTAGGTAGTTTTTAATTAGTATTACTTTAGTTTGTAAGTTTTATATAAAAAATATAAAAAGTTAAAGAATCCGAGTTTTTTTTTAATTTTCTCAAGAAAACAAAAAAATTAGATATAGTCTGAATTTTTGAATTAAAAATAGTTTTTTTTTGGTTAAAAGGTATTAGATTTAAGATACAGTTTAGCTTAGAGCGCCCACATAGGGCCAGTAATTTAGTTTTAAGATATTGGATAATTAGGCTAGTTTTTATGAATTTTTGTCTAGCTTTACGATAGTTTTTTAATATTGATGAAAATAAAAATGAAAAAAAAGCATCCCTTCCCATCGATCAGCGAAATCGAGCATCATTGGGCGTGGTTAGTAATTGGATTGGGGACTGTTCAATACCAACCGTGTGTTGCTGAGTTCACATGTGTTTCTTCTGTTGTTCTTATATTTTTTTTAATAAAAAAAAGTCTGTGCTCTAATGAAATAGCCAGTTGCATTCCTCGCCTCAAACAATTCAACCTTAATACCCGTACTTCTAGAAATACTCATCAATTTACCCTTGGGCCCAATTTTGGACGTAATGTCAAAGTATACAGAGATTCTTTTTTTAGCCGCACTACACGAATGTGGAATGCTTTATCCGGCTCAATATTTCCAACTAATTTCAATGTGTAGACATTGAAAACCAATGTGCATCAGTATCTCCTTTCTAATCGTATCCTACTTTCCTAATTGCTTGCACTGTGTTTGACATTATAAGGGTATTCATAACCCCTATGTATACAAATTATTTAAACGATTTAAAATTGTTATTCTAGCATAAATTCATAGTTGGTTATGGCATTCTGTTTTTAGCAAAAAAAATATATATACCCAAATTAATCAAAATTATTTAAGAGACAAGTAGACGTTTTTAAGCTTCCTTGTCTCAAAGCCCCTTTCTTTTCCACTCACTCAAGATGCCATTCACATCGGTTCAACCTTAAACGATGTCTTTACAAACTAACACAGATGTAATACAAAATATTGAAAAACTTGGCTACAACTTGCACCGTCAAGAGTTAAATGTGTATAGAAGGGGTTCTAACCCAACTCTCTGTGTATGTCGAAATTTATAAATTAAAAATCTTTTAGACAGCGGCATCTGGCTATGAAAACTTATTAAAATACCACAACGAAACAAGTGAATTTAAATTGTAAAACTTTTATTGACATTTGAAATGTGAAACCCCTTATAACAGGAATGGAAACTCTTGTTGGAAGTTTAAAAGGATTTTTTTTTCTTATTCCTCCTGTTGCTTTATTCTCCCTTATCTCACTCCAAAACAACTTAAATATGAAAAAAACGAGAATAGTCCTTATTATCAATAGAGTAGATATTTGATGGAAAGATAAACATAGTCTAAATTGATAACACCTCATTCTACAATTTTTAAACACCTCTTTCCAGCACTCGAGCTCATAAATCATTTAAGATAAATTCGTTCCACTAAATAAACCCATTTATAAATAAATAAATTGCACAAAATCATTCACAATGATAGTGAATTTCGCCACATGTACTACCACTGTCATTACTATCTCTGTGTTCGTTGTCGTGGCTGCAAATTAGGTGCACAATTGTGCCCTGTCCCTCCCCATTCCATCCATCAACAATTCCTCCCTGTGCATCTTTTGAAAAATCTGTAGGAGAAAATGATGATTTTCGAACTCATCGCAAACAGAATGAAACTAGTTAAGAGAACGTGTTCAGCAAACCAATAGAACTAAATTTTCTAAAACATCAAGGAGGAGAAATGGCGACCAGAAACTAACTTTTAAACACATTTTTTACGTTCCTTTTAGAGATGAGCTTGGAGAGTTAGATACGAGTAAATATGACTCGTGCCTGACTCTAAATAAATTTAATTTAATTGGCCGCAGCGAATTTGTTTATTTATTCAATTTGTGGCTGGAAAATATTATCGTCTCTCTGATGGTCGTGGATGTATTTGAATACAAATTGGTCAAAGAAATATGAATCTTTTATATTTAAGTTAAAAGTCGTTAAACGCTTTAATAAGCTTAAGTTAAAGTAATAAACAACATTAAGTTTATACCCCCCATAATTAAAAAAGAAAAAAAACTTTGTTGTTTTGAATGTTCAGAATGTTGGTAAGTTTGGAATGAAAAACCATCAATTACTTGATGACATAACGAAAATAATGTATGCGCCTAGGTTGTACATAGCTGCTTTAAATATCTAACTTTTCAATTATATTTATTAAATATTTGCTCTGCTGGTATCGTAATAGCAACCACGCTACGAGTATTTACGTTATTCTGGATTGATACGAGGACAGGCGCTGTTAAGGTAAACACTTGATCTGCATATTATTTCATCTTCATTCTCGCCTAAATATTGAGATAACCATAATGTTAATCCAAACTTTTTTTATGTTTGTAGTGAAACATTTATACTATTACAATATTCACATATAGGGCAAGTTTTGAATGGAACTTGATCTTTTAATCAAACTTCACCTTAAGATGATAGAGAACTAAAAAAAGTGGGCTCCGCAATTCCCTAAGTCGGTCTGTTTTTCTATACCTCTATCTCCATTCTAAGCCGAGTAATTTTCTTTAAAGTTGGTACTTCAGAATTTTAGGTGATTCTCTAAAGCGTAAATTTAAAATTTTGTTTAGCTCGAAAAATAACGGATGGTAACAAAACAATTCTGTGTACTACTATAATGTATAATCTCCATTTCAGTAAAAAAAATCACAAAAATCTTATTAACCTTATATTACATATTCGAAAAAATATATTTCTGGGTTTTAAAAAAAATCAATTTTTTTATTGAAAATTCAATATCTCGAAAACAGGTATACAAATTTGTTTCATTGTCCTAAAATGTATATTATAAAATAATTGAAATAATATTTTACAAAAATGTTAAAGAAATGTTGTATATAGAAAATGAAATGTTACTAAAACTGCTCTAACATTTTTTTTAATTTTTCTTTGCACAAATTGATATTTGTTCTAAGAATTTAGACGGAATTAAAATATTTGAGCTCAAACTACCTTAAGAGTTGTTGTAATAATGTTAAGAGTGAATTTCTTGCATTTAAACATTTTTCTCTGGTAAAATCCCTGTTCTTAAAACTGCAATTTTTAAAATTCAAAGATTGATTACGTGCGATTTGTTTTAGACCCTGAAGCAATAGTTCTTTTAATAAATACATAATATTATATTATTTTGTATGCGGAACTTTTTTTTATATCGTAATTATAAAAAAATAAATTTTGAAAATTTCGATCTTATGGTTTTCAAAATTTGCTCCCATACATTCAAAATTATTGAACAAATTTGATGGCGTATTCATGTGGTGGTCAGACATCTCGTATATCTCATATTTCAATAGTTTGTTCCCGCTTTTTATTATTGAGATATACGATGTACATATTGTACAAATGTCCAGTATTTCAATTTAAATCGCAAAAATTTTAAAATTATATCCACCAAGTAGGAACACAGACAGAATTACGAGATCTACTTTTTTAGTCTTCCCTATCATCGCAAATTAAATTTTGATAAAAATTTCAACTTTTTTTAGAGTGCAAAATTTCCAACTTAAAGGTGTGTACTATCATATGTGTCGCAAGTAAAAAAAAAAAATATTTTTTTTAGTAATCCAAAAAATATTTGTTTTTTAGCTTTGACATATGTTTTGAAAACTTTTTAGACGCTTCCGTGAGAAAATTAAAAATCGAAAAAAGGTTAAATGGTAGGAAATCTTTCAATTTCAACAAATATTTTTCTGAATGTACTTCATAAAAATTTAAAAATTTCTTTTTGGAGAAATAGTATATGTAATATGTATGTACCTATATGACTTTCGAAAAACGTTTTTAACATTTTTCGTTAGATATCTTTATTTTTAAATAAAACCACATTTTTGTTTACAGTTTTAAAAAAGCCTAAGAACACAGATCAAAATCACTTGTGCCGTTTTCGAGAAAACTGTTCTATGGGAACTTTCGTTATTCAAATTTTTTGTCATATTTTTCAATTATTAGATAGTTTTTACAATATGTAAAACAAATTTGAAATGAAATTGTATGGCAGGTACCGTTATTTTCAATCTTAAGAAAAAATAAAATGCACAACTGGGTCGCACGAACTTGCTCTTATGTAAAAGACTAAAAATTTCAGAAATTAATGTTATTAAAAAAAAATTCATTTCTTAAATGACTGAAACAACCTCTTTAGTAGTTGGAGCTAAAAACAGAATGCTATGTTATTCAGGCAAATATTGCTTGGTGGATGAACAAAAATTATAAGTCGTTGTAGTGGTTTCTTACAAAAAATCTTTTATGTAAATTTTTTTTAAAACCAGTTTTAAGAAAAAGTTGCTAGGCAAACTAAATGTTGAATACTATACGGATAAAAATTTACTTTCCAAAAAAAAAAATAATGCCGCATTTTTGAGATATCGAATTTTCCAAAAACAAAACTGATTTTTTTTTTTAAACTTATAGTATCTATTTTCTTTTTAAGTTTTGAAATGCAATGTTTCAATCTTTTTAGAAGCTTCTAAGCAAAATTTGAAAAAAACCGTTCCATGGTAAGAACACTCTGTAGTTTTATAAGAATTCTAGGTGCCGTTTTCGTGAAAAATACGATTTTCAAAAACATTTTTTAACATTTGTATGGTGGGTACCTTTATTTTTGATAAAAATACAATTTATTTTTTGTCACATCTTGTAGATTGTATTAAAAAACTTTCAAAAGTCACGTTTAAGAAAAAAAATCGGACAAGGGGTTTCTGAAATATATTTAGTTTTGAAAAAAAAAAAAAATTCAAAATTTTTTAAAAAATCCAAAATTTGAATAAACAATACTATTCAAACTGAAAACTGATCAAAATCGGTTGTACCGTTTCTGAGAAAATCAAAAACAAAAAAAATATAGTTTAAGGAGTAAGACCATTAATAACAATTTTTCGGAAAATTTGTTCAACCATTTCTTGCTTTAATCTAATGAAATTTTTGATTTTTAACTTCCCATAGGGAGTTATTGTAATCGGTCCGATTTGTCAAATTGGAATTTTTGACATTTCTCGACATTTCAAGGTCCCTACAGGCTATATCAATCATTTTTAGAGAGATGTCTGTGTGTGTGTGTGTACGTACGTTCGTACGTTCGTATGTTCGTACGTTCGTACGTGCGTACGTTCGTACGTCCGTACGTTCTTGTAACATTTTTCGTCGTCGATATCTCAAGAACGAGTAAGGATATCGACTTCAAATAAATTTTGTTTAATAGATAATAACTTCGAAAGAGGCTGAGAGGACGTTTATTAAAATTCAGTGAGTAAGTTTTTCACTATAACGGTTTAAAAAAAAAGTAAAAATTTTGGTTAGTTTCAAATATCTCACGAAAAAATAATGCTATTGACTTCAAATAAAATTTAATGTACTCATTATAAGGTCATACAGATTTGGTATGAGTTTGGAAAAAAATGAACATACCGTTATTTTTTTAAATTAAAAAAACTGAAAAAAAAAAATTCATAACCCAGATATTCTAAGAACAGAAAACAATTTGAAACTCAAAATAATTTTATTTTACGAAAAATAATGTGTTTGACAACTGGTGAAAATTTCAAAAAAAAGCAGCTTACAGTTTTTTTACAAAAAATAAAAAACTATACAAAATTCTATTAAAAATTGGTAAAAATTGTTTTTCGACTCAAATTTCTCGAGAACTAGTAGTGATATTGACTTCTAATTTAGTTTATTTTATACATAGTATAATTTTGTACAATTGGTTAAATGTTGACAAATATTGAATTAATAGTTTTTTTAAATAAAAAAAATATTAAAAATTCTAGTGAGAACTAGTTAAAATTGTATTTCAAGTCGAATTTATTGGGAATGAACACCGAAAGTGCCTTCTTAAGTATGTTGTTTTATACATCGATACCTTGCCGTAAGAAGGTATACTAAGCGACATTTCTAAAATTGTTCAGGAAATGAAAAAAATGAAGAAAGTTCTAGTTGAATCATGGTGTGCTAAGAGACAATTTTGGTTAAACTAAGTGACATCTAACAAAATTTTTTGTTGCTCACGACAATGAGATCTTTATTAATGTCGCTTAGCATAATTTTTTTGGCGGATAATACAAATTTCAGGGGCAACATTATTTAAATGAGAAAACATGGCAGTTGGTAAATTTTTTTATTTGTACTCTAGTTTCCTTTTCATGCATAATAGGTTGGCGAAACCCAGGCCAAAACGTGGCCCTTAACATATAGTATATTTCCTCATCAAAAAGTCATTTTCGAAAAAAGTGTCGCTTAGTACATTCTTACGGGAAGGTATCGACATAATACAATTATTAACATATGGTTAAATTTTGACAAGTATCGAATTGACAGTTTTAACAAAAATATAAAAAAAATCTACTAAAAAGTGGTAATATTTGCTTTTCGACTAGAATATCTTGAGAACCAGCAATGATATTGACTTTGCCATTATTTAATTTTATACATAAAACAATTTCTAACAAATGGTTTATATTTGACATATAACTAGTTTTAGAGCGGATATATTTTGTAAGTACCCTTCCATCAATAACCAAACCATATCTTTTATATATGAATATTTCGTTTTTAATTTTTTTCCAATTAAAATGTTTGGAACCGAAATAATAAAGTAATTTCTATAATACGGATATAATACATAATTTTATAATTTTATTATCAACTTAGTTTTTAGAACAATTTATGTACTGTACATACGTATATGAATAAGGTTGTTCAGTTGTACCCAAGTCCCACATATTCAAATTCCATTAATAGCTATGGTAAAATTGAAGAAAACGTCACAATATGATTTTATCTTTTTGTCCATGAAAAAGATGTAAAATTCTACTCAAGGTTTTCTTACCACAATGGGAAGTTATCAGTGTGGGTCGCACCCAGCCTCTTTTTTTTAATCAGTTTTGGGAAAAAAATTACTTACAAAATTGCGAATAAAAATTCGTATGACAGGTATCGTTATTTTTGGTAAAAAAAAAAGAAAAAAATGTGTTGGATAAAAATTTCTAAATGCTGTCTACCAAGTTTAAAAAAGTTGTTCTATCTATGCTGTAGTTAAAGAAAGAAGCAGGCACAATTGTGGGACCCATTTTTTCATCTTCTTTATCATCGTAAAGTTAAATCTGATAAAAATCTCGTCATCAAAATCAGCCCTTTCGTTAAGGTTGTAGATGAACGGACTAACATACAAATGAGCAGAATTGTGGGACCCACTTTTATCCTCTGTTTTATCATCGTTATGAATTTTGAATTCACATCTTGTGATTTATGTATTTTATTTTTTATGTTAATTTTTGATTCGGTGGGGGCAATACCCCCATTTATTAGGCTTAATACAAGCTATAGCTTAATCGAACTTAAAACTAAGAAAACTTATAGCTACGAATTTTGGTTAGTGTTAGAATTGATTCAAGAGACGGAGTTTTAGGCAAGGGGTACTAAGGTTAAAGTCGAAGGTTATTGGGTTTGAGTTGACATTCCTTAGCATACGTGAGACTGGTTCATTAGAGCCACTGAGAATATACATTCTCACGGACACAAACTTTGGAAACCAGCTTAAAGTCATAGGAAGGTTAAGCAACCGATTGGATGTTTAAAGAAGAAGAAAAACGCTGCACCCTGTTTTTCTGATTAGGCTTCTTAAAAAATGGTTATTTCCAAGAATGTAACTTCTTTCACCTGTGGTCTTATTCTATTTTACTTCTTTAACTTTTTATTCGAATAAAGCCACCTCAAACTAAGAAACATGAAAATCACGACAAAAAAAAAACTTTTTAAATGAAGATATTTGTTAATTTTCAACTTCATTTCCAAACATAGATCTTCAAAAATATATTTACTTTCGTTAGAGATATCCACTGTTATAATGAGCGACACATATTACAAACAATGCAATTCTTAAAAATGTCCCGAAAAAATAACTAATGCTAAAATTGACGCATTAAGAACATTTTAAACTCCTGGCCTCAGCTAATCCAAACTTTAAGTCAAGCCATAGAAGTTCATGTTAAATTTCGTTACAACCTCAATTTGAGTTCCATTCTCTAATTAAGTATTGTTATAAAATCTGTGTGTTTCAACCGATACATAAAAAATTCTTAATACTCTCGATTTTATTTGTATTCATAAATGTAGGGCACAATGGAACTTCAGCGTCATGTTATGAAATTGAAAGAATCAGTGAATAGAAAAAAGTTCGTATAACACATTACAAGAATGCGTAGGTGGTGTAATAAAAAGCACAATGATGACTTTGCTTCTGCAAAGTTATGTCAATGGAATTGTGTCATCTCAAATGGTCCGACATAAAAAAAAAAGAAAATAATGCTGACGTAAAAATTAATCCAGCAGTAACCTAGGAAATATTTTGAATGTCACACAACCAACACCCAAGAGAATAAAATCTACATACATATGTACATATGTACAAAGATACATTTTTGTATATTTGAGTCAACAAATTAATCTTAGTTCATCAATGCCTCAGGTGTTAGGGGTCATTTCGTTTACAAAAATTAGAGCAACGAATTTTTGTATATGGACGTGAATAAAAAAGACTCTTTACTTCAGGGGAACTACAGAAAGTAAAGTTTGGTGTGCCCAAACACTTACATATATGTACATTCTAAATATTACACATGTAATTTAAATTAACCGCTTAGATAAATTCCTTCCAGAAAAATCTGATATTTTCCTATTAACTTCTGAATCCATTTCACGTGGAATGAAAAATTAAAGTTTTTTACTTAAAGGCGATTTAAGGACATTTTGCGACTTCGAGAGAAAAAAAAGTCTTTTTATATTCTGGAAGCGTTCGATAGCTATTTTTGTCAGTCAATTGAATTTGTTTCAAAATAGAAGCTTCTCAAGGGCGGAAGGTCTTTCATTTTCACTTGAACTGTTTCGTAGGCTTTAACATGAATTTAATGGAATCTCTTAAGTTTGTTGACTTTAAATCTGTAGATAGTAGATAGATAGACTTTATTTTTTGCTTAACGTTTTCCATGTAGAAAGAAATGGAGTCTTGAATCTACCCTAAGATCAAGATTATTTTGAGTGGAAAAGAAAATTTTAATGTCATTAAATTAGCATTATATTTTTTTGTTGTCCAATTTTACATATATAATCTCTCTTATTACCTTCCTACATATTGTCTATATATCTAACTAACCTACCTACTGTGCATGTTAACTTCTCATTTTTTCCCCTTTCTTAAATATTTCATCCTACGTCCTTCCCCTTTCTTCATACATTCTTTACCACATCAAAACTCACCACTAGACAATTTTAGTGCTTTATTTAAAAGCTTCCTCCTCCAAATATTATGGTTGTAATTAGCCCCATTATTCTTAATTAAGTCGTTGGCTCAGGTGTTAAGTCGTTCCGTCTTTGTAACTACATACGTGGGTTCGAATCTCACCAGAAACATACCTATAATTTTTTTTTTTTTTTCTTATTTATTATTTTATTATCTATTTTATTTAAAAATCTGTAAAAACTTTGAATTAAATTTTTTTCTCATTTTTATTCCCTAATTTTTTTTCTTAATTTTTAATTTAAAAAATCCTAATTTTAATTTTGTTTTTAAACTCTTCTTTTTTCACTTTTGTTATAATGGATTGTTCTTCTGAAAAGTGTATCGACACCAAGATTGGTGCGCAAACTTTCCCATGTTTTGGTCCTTGCGGTAAATTTTTCCACCCAAAGTGTGTTGGAATTCCCGTCTTGACCATTGAGAAAGTTAATAAGTGCGAAGGTGTTTATTGGTTTTGTAAGACCTGCCGAAAAATTTCCATCTCTTCATTAGCTTTCAAAATGTCGGCTTATAAAGCTGACATACTAAAGCTATCCAACAGTTTTGATAGTCTTTTTACTACCTTTCAGTCAACTGTCGCAAATTTACAACTGTACGAAGACCCAATCAATTGGTCTGATGCTTCTACCTCTACCGATAGTAAGATAACGAATTATAATGACTCTGTTTCCTTGCCAGCTATTGCCTTTGAAAGTAATGATGATCAATTGCTTATTAATAAACCAGCCCCTTCTTCTGGTAATAAAAAACCAAAAAACAAAAAACGCTCTAGGTCAGTTAGTCCTTTCAAAGAAAATCCATCCAAAAAGAAACCTACATCTATAAAATCACCAAGATCTGAGTTACTGAATGAATTGCCATCTACGTCTGCTTCTAGTTCTATTGATAGTCCAGGAACCATCTCAAATGCTCCCATAGTTAATAATGAGCCTCCTATTATCGTTTCAAATGTCCCCATAATTAACATCGAACCATCTATTATCATTTCAAATGCTCCCATAGTTAACATCGAACCTCCTATTATTAAAAACCGCCTCTCTGCTTTGCCTAAACCGAAAGAAATCTACGTCTCACGTCTTCAGCCGGAAACTTCAATCAAAGACATAATCGACCATTTAAAAGACTTCGACATTGATGTTAAAAAACTTAAATGTCAAAAGATTAATAAAGAAAGTAGTCCGTTTGCGTCCTTCAGACTTACAACGGAATTTTGTTTGTATGAAAAGATAATGTGTTCTGAACTCTGGCCTGAAAATGTCATTGTAAGAGAATTTAAACCTAAGACCTCGCAAGCAAAAAATGTACCAAAACCTTCAAAAAACTAGATCGTCTGTCCCTTTACTACCAAAATGTGAGGGGACTTCGGTCGAAAACTCAAAAATTTCTTTTAGCATCTCATGCCTCTGATTTCGATGTAATTTTGTTAACAGAAACTTGGCTGAACTCAACATTTCTAAATAATGAACTATTTTCCACCGATTTTGTGGTGTACCGTAAAGATAGATATTCTGATCCCTTAGCTTCCGTGGGTGGTGGAATTATCATTGCTGTGCGAAGCGTTTTTCATAGCTGTATATTCCCAATCCCTAATACTGATTCAGTTGATATTATTTGCGTTAAAGTATGTATCGGAAATAAATTCCTTTACATAATAAATATGTACATTCCTCCAAAAAGCCCATTGGAAATATATAATATTGCTTCAAATGCCATTAACTATATTTCTGATACTTGCGATCCTCTTGACGATGTTCTTCTTGCAGGAGACTTTAATCTTCCTGACCTAGAATGGACTCTTTCTGATGACGAAATATGTTTAATACCCACCAACGTCTCTTCTCCGCAGGAAGCGTTTGTTGACAATGTGATATCTTGTGACTTACAGCAAGTGAGCTGTATAAAAAATAGTATTTCTCGACAGTTAGATCTGATATTCGTTACTAACCCTTGTAATTGTGTTGTTGAACTATGTCCAATTCCCATGACGAAAGTTGATAGCTACCATCCCCCACTTTCTGTTTTGATTTCCCATGCTCACACAACTGATTATGACTTTGATAGTGGCTCTCTTGAATTTGACTTCAAGAAAACGAACTTCCCTTTACTCAATGAACTAATTACAAACATTGACTTTGACTTACTTTTGATTGGGAGCATTGATGTGATGGTTTCCAATTTCTACTTAAGTATCTTTGAATGTTTCATTGCATCTGTACCTGTAAAAAAATCGAGACATTCGGCCCTAACAACACCCCCCTGGTACACCCATGAGCTTCGTAGTCTACGTAACTTAAGAAACAGAACATGGAAAAAGTACCTAATATCTAATAAATTGGATGATTACAACAGTTATTTATCGTTATATGAAGAATTCCAATCATTATGCAGAATCCTCTATGATTGTTATATATTAAAAATGCGGTCTTCACTTCTTGTTGACCCCAAACTTTTTTGGAAATTTGTTAATAGCAAGAAAAAATCTGACGGATATCCATCTACTATGAAGTACTTGGATGAAACCAACAACAACCCTCTTGTTATTTGTAATATGTTTTCTTCCTTCTTTAAACTTTCGTTTTGTGATGATGATTTTGAACCTTGTGAGAGTAATTTTACTCATTTGAATAGCTTTTCTCAAAGCTCAATGAGTGATATTGTTATCACAGTTGAGGATGTATTAGACCATCTTTCGGGCTTAGACCACGACACGTCCAGTGGACCTGATGGAATTCCGGCGTATATTTTAAAAAATTGTTGCAAACCTCTGGCAAGACCCCTAACGTTTTTATTTCAAAACTCCCTAAAACAAGCTGTTTTCCCTAAAATTTGGAAAAATTCATTCATTATACCAATTCACAAAAAAGGAAATCGCGGTGATATTTCTAATTATAGACCAATAGCCAAACTTTCTTGCTTACCGAAACTATTCGAAGCTATCATATTTAAGAGTTTTTATTTCAGCTGCAAACCTTTCCTTGCGAGCGAGCAACATGGGTTTATGAAAAATAAATCTACTGTTACTAATCTCGTTGAATTCACGTCGTTTACAAATAAAACTATCGAGGATGGTCATCAAGTTGACTGTATTTATACAGATTTCAGTAAGGCCTTCGACAAGTTGTCTCATAGTCTAATATTATTTAAGCTTTCATCTCTTGGATTCCCTTCTGCATTCGTTCAATGGATCAGGTCTTATTTGAAGGGAAGGACATACCAAGTTCTTTTTAGAGGAATCGTTTCTGATCCAATTAATGCTGACTCTGGTGTTCCACAAGGTAGTCACCTTGGTCCACTTCTTTTCATAATATCAATCAATGATGTTGTTTCAATTGTAAAATCATGTAGGGTTCTTATCTACGCAGATGATATTAAATTATTTAAAATCATCAGAAGCCAATCTGATTGTGTTTCTCTTCAAAATGACATAAATATGTTTTCTGAATGGTGCTCATATAACAATCTTTTTCTAAATGTTTCAAAGTGCCAATCAATGTCCTTCTTTAGAAAAAAAAACCCAATATGTTACAATTACAACATTAATCAAGCCATTCTAAGTAAGGTAGAAACAACATGCGACCTGGGCGTTCACTTCTCGCAAAATCTAGACTTTTCACTCCACATTGAGAAAATTGTCAGTAAAGCAAACTCAATGCTTGGATTTATTAAGCGTTGGAGTAAGGAATTTTCTTGTAGTCTTATAACATCTTCGTTGTACAACACCTTTGTTCGTCCCCAATTAGAATATGCTAGTTCTGTATGGTCGCCACTTTACTCAATACACATTGATCGAATCGAATCTGTCCAACGTAAATATGTACGCTTCGCATTAAGTCATCTTAATTGGAGTGACCCAAATCATCTTCCTCCATACAGCAGTCGCCTTCTTCTTTTAAACATGAATTCTCTAGAAAAACGCCGGAAAGTCAGCGATGTTATGTTTTTACACCAGCTCTTGGTTGGTTCCATAGATTCACCGGTTCTTCTAGAACAAATCCATTTTAAAGCTAGAAGCCACAGTTCTCGGAACTCTGAAATTTTTCATATAGACTTCCACCGTACCAATTATGGTCTCAATGAGCCTTTGACACGTATGAAACATGAGGCTAATATAAACCATGATGTTTTCGATTTAAGTTACTCAAAGCTTACACTTAAGCACAGGTTGTATGGGCGTTCTCATTAAGTATTCGAAATTACTCGTAACGTTATTGTTTTTATAGCTAGTATTATTTGACTTGTAGTTATTTTTGTAGCTACAGATAGTAGATTAATATTTATTATTTCTTTGTTTGTCATATTTGTTCGTTTTTTAG
Organism: Chrysotoxum bicinctum; assembly: GCA_911387755.1. Lineage (NCBI taxonomy): Eukaryota > Metazoa > Arthropoda > Insecta > Diptera > Syrphidae > Chrysotoxum > Chrysotoxum bicinctum. Next base: position 49,829,616 of record OU426989.1, read on the forward strand.
TAGAGTGTTAGGCTACATGTATGTATATTTACTCACTAACAACTAACACCACGCTAAATGATGACTGTGACAAGCTGATGTTTCCCAGTATCTAAAGGTGAAAAACCCGAAGAGAAAAGAAATATTGTTACAAATGCTTGCATTAAGCAGTACTGATGGCGTGTAAAATTAGATTTTGGTAAGCCATCTGCCGAGCTGTGCCGCAGTGTGTTTGTGTATCCATTTATAGTTTAGCATGAACGAATAGACCAATTGGTACTAGATTTGGTATAAAGATATTTTGTATAGAATTATCTAGAGGAGGAATTTTTGTAAACATAATTTAAAAGTTGAGCTGCATGAAATGCGTCATATATATTTTTTAAAGATATACATTGTTAAAACTAACAAAATTGAGAATCGAAAGTTTAACGATTTTCTCTCTTAAGGCTGAGTGATTTGATCGAATTTTCAAAACAAAAATCTATTTTCGTTTTCAAATCTGAAAAATATTTCGCGTAAGTTTTGATATTCAATGTTATCAAAATCTTTTAAGGCTTTTAGGTAAAATCGGTTAAGTCGATGATGATAAAGTCGAAAATGAAATAAAAATAAAAACATATCATGGTGTGTACTGTCAATAACATCTTATTTCCGAATTGTTTTTTATTGAATAAAATCTCATTGTAATTGAACCCTACAGAAAAGGTTTTGTCAAAATTCTTGGGCCTGTTCTGGATAAAACTAAGATTTTCAAACAGTTAAATGTTAGGTGACCTTAGTTTTAGATGAGAGATCATATTATTATTTTTTTTTTTTTAATATTTTAGGTAGTATTAAAACTATTGTTGCCATATTTTTCATACACCTCGGAAATTAGTTCTCCATTTATATAAATATTAACCCTTTACCTTTTAATTGGATAATTCTTCTCTCCTTCTGATCTGGCTACAATCTATAAAACCTACATACGTCCAAAACTTGAGTATAACTCCCATCTATGGGCTGGTGCTCCAGTAACCTACTTAAGTCTCTTGGACAGTATTCAAAGAAGAGCTTTTAAAATGATTGGTGACATCAACATAATTGGCTCATTTACGTCACTTCAACATCGTCGTAATGTTTCTTGCCTCACCCTTTTTTACCGTTATTTTAACGGACTTTGCTCTAGTGAAATAGCCAGTTGCATTCCTCCCCTTAAACAATTCAACCGTAATACTCGCACTTCTAAGAATGCCCATCAATTTACCCTCGAGCCCAACTTCGGTCGTACTGTGAAGTACAGAGATTCGTTTTTTAGCCGTACTACGCGAATGTGGAATTCCTTACCACGCTCTGTGTTTCCCAGTCATTGAAATGTTCAAGAATTCAAAACCAATGTACACCGACACCTCCTTTCTAACCCCTCCCGTTTTTCCTAATGCTCACGCTGTGTCTCTGACATTTTAAGGGTATACAAAAAACCTTTGAGTGTGTGCTAATTATAAAAAAAAAAAAAAAAAAAATATATTATATATTAATAAATGGCTAAAATAATGAAAAATCCCGGGATTTCACCATATTGCCCAAAACAAAATAAATAAAATGCACGACTGGGTCGCATGAACTTGCTCCTATGTAATAGACTACGAATTTTAAAAACGAATGTTATTAAAGAAAACTGTTCATAAGGATAAATGATTTTTTTGAAAATTTTTTAGTAGTAAGAGATAAAAACAGAATGCTATGCAAATATGAATTTATGCAAGAACAAAAATTATAAGTCGTTGAAGTGGTTCCTTAAAGAAATAAGCTTTTATGTACACAATATTTCAAACATTTTTAAGAAAAAATTATTGTACACCAACTTAAAGTTTTTATAAAAATATTAAGCCGTTTTTGAGATATTGAATTTTCCAAAAAAAAATGACTTTTTTTCCGAAAATTGAAAAAATACTTTTTTTTAAGTTTTGAAATGTAATGTTTTTTAAACTTTTTAGGAGCTTCTTTATAAAAAATTTCATTAAAATCCGTTATGCCGATAATGAGAAATTCAAAATTCGAAAAAATCCTTGTATGGTAGGTACAGTCAGTAATATCGTGTTTAAAAGATTTTTTTATTAAGCCATAGATCGTAAGAATTAATCGAAAGAAAAAAAAAATTTAAGCAAAATTCTCGGAACCGTTTTCGAGAAAAATACGATTTTCGAAAACCATTTTTTAGGATTTGTATGTAGGGCACCGTTAGTTTTAGGTAAAAAAAAAATTTCTTTTTTCTCATATCTTGTATATTAGGTATATTAAGAAACTTTTATTTATCAGGTCTTAAAAATACAACATATTGAGTTTTCAAAAAAAACCAAAACAATTTTTTTGAAAATTTTAATACACAATAATATTGAAACTGCTGGGGAGCCTAAACATACAAAAAATGATCAAAATCGGTTGTACCGTTTTTGAGCAAATCCAAAACAAAAAACAAATGGTTTCAAGGGGGGTACCAAAAATAACCACTTTTTGTAAATTTTTTTCAACTATTTCCTGGCTTTAACTGAATGAAATTTTTTGAATTTAAAAAAAAAATCGGTGGGACAGTTTTTGAGAAAAAAAAAATTTATAGAATTTTGAAAAAAATTCGTATGGCAGTTACCGTTATTTTTGGTCTTAAAGAAAAAGAAAAAACGTGTGGAGGGAAAAAATTAAAACCCATATCTACCAAATTTGAAGAAAATCGGCCAAGCCGTTTAAGCTGTAGTCGAAAAGACAGACAGACAGAATTGCGAGACCCACTTTTTGGGTCTTCGCTTTCATCGTAATTTCAACTTTGATCAAAATCTCGAGTTCGATTTTTTTTCCAATGCATAACTTGCCTTATAGTATTTATAAGTCGCAAGTAAAAATATCGTTAGGCGAACTAACGTACCCGTGCATCTAATTTTTTATTCAAACAGAAGTTATTTAAAATTAATCATGTGTCTGAAAGTGTTTGTAGATGCTCTCAGTTTTTCTTGCGTTAGAGATCTTGTGGAAAGCAAGGAATGTTGTTTATAGGTGTTCATTTTGCTTTTAGACAATGATTTTGTGAGTGTCATCGTCGAAGAGCTCTGTTCCCTTCACAGAAAAAAGAGGACTCACTTCTGAAATAATAAATGGGTATAGGTAGCTTGACCAAGAACTGTCACAACCGAATACGAAGACGAACGTATAATTGCACTCGAATAATGGAAGTTACCGTTGTTTTGTTTTCGTGAGTATTTTTGACATTGGCAATCTTATGTAAAGTAGGGGAGATTTATTTTCTGAGTTCATTTTACCTTCTATTTTTACATTCAGAGTTGAAGCTAGTTTGATGTATGATTACGGTTACCATATTTCTCAAAGTAAAGCCCGGGACATACATTTTTTTTAACTTTTATTTCGTAAGAAATTAACAAAAATCTCAAAAACAAAAGAATATACAATCCCAGCACAAAATGCTTGGAACTAAACAAAACCTCCATTTTTTTTTAAATTCAGTCTTTCTTTACCAAGTCTTTGAAAAATAAACATGAATCACACATTGTTTAAAAGATTATTGTTTGTTTTTTGCCTAACATTTTTTTTTGATGATATTTCCATTTTCTTTAACATATTTTTTAAATTCCTGGCAGATTAAATTATAATTTAATTTTACCATTAACATGGCTATGGGAGTTTCAACATTCAGTTGTGTTTTTTCATTTTTTCAAATATTGTTCATTATGGAAAAAAACTCTTTGGGTTGGGCCATTTGAACCTGGACGACACAACTCGAACTCGAAAAAAAATAAAAGATTTTTGAAGTTTATATTTTGTTTACGAAATTGCTCTAAAATTTCTCTCCATTTTTTGGCCACAGTAGTTTTGTTTTCTGTCCATTTTTTATAATTTGTAAGGTTAAGAATGATTTTAGACAAGCAAATTCGTCAAACAAGTTGGAATCATTGATAGTTGTATCCCTATCAGCTTTTGGTTGACACCAAGATTCTATTTCTGGCCAGTTAGTAATGTTTTTAAAAATTGAAAGATACATCACACTGGTTTAAGTATTCTTAACACGTTATGTAAAATTGTTGAATATTTGCTTTACATTCGTTTTGAGTAATTAATTTTTGTTCGACTTTTTTATTGATCAATTTAATATTTTTCTTCTTATCAAGTTTTTATTTTTAATTTAAGGTCTTTGATAACTAGCGTAACTTTAAAAATCCAAATTTCTTGCAAATTGCAAAATGCAAATTCTCTTAAGGGATTATAAAGTTTTATTATTATTTCACTAGCTTAGCTATTGAGAGTAAGGTATTCAGTCTTTTTTTCGCAATTTTTTTTAAATTTTTCTACACGAACAGTGTGGATTTTGACGATGACAACTTTTATATCTATTGGAAGACATTCAACTCCAGTTTGCTTACAGTTATTTAAAACGTGAGCAACGCAATTAACTCCAATGAGATCAATACCGGTTACGGTTGAAGTTTATAAAAAATGTTGTTCTTGCCTTTTCTTACTGGCCCGCCAAAACTACAGTATCTGTTGCCATATTTTTTGAAAAGATGTTAGATGGTTCCCCTGGAAGATTTTCAAAATCCAAAATCTTTACAACGATACCTTATTGTGGTGTAATGATTGGAACAATCAGAAAAAAACGGTCACAAAACTTACTTTGCATAGAGAAGTTTTAATTTCTTTGATGGAGTTAGGTGCATCAACATTGCACTAAAGATCACATTTTGTGAGTGTAAGGAAATACATTTGATCAAAACAATTTTTTATAAGTTTCGATGTGCAATAGTTAAACCTGAATGAGTGGTTATGTTTGTATTTCTTTCGTAAATGCACCTAAGCCAAGCCGACCCCACCATAATAAAAAAGTGGCAGGTCAATTTTAAACCAATGCTCTCACGCAGGTGTTCTCAATGAAAAAATGTGTGAAATATGGTTAATCCAGTACTTTGTCACATTATTGTATGCTTATAAGACGATAATTAAAAGAATAGTAAAAAGAAAGTTAATCCTTTCAATCGTAAATTCACCTACATAAGAATCCAAAAACGTAAAAACTAAAATAAAAGGCTTTTCTTAGAACAAAAGTAGTTTTTGTTATTTTTGATTTTCTCAAAAACTACAAAACATTTTGACATCCGGTTTTATTGTGTTTGATCAAAAATTAATAAGAGCATTGAATATTGAATAAAAAAATAATACTTAATTACGTAAAATTTTGAAAAAAAATTGTTTAAAAAAAAAAATTTATTTTTTTTTTTCAAAATTTTGATTTTGAAAATTAATTTTTCAAAAACTATTCACTCGAACAACTTTATTTAAAAACAAAATTAAAGAATGTATTTCTGGCTTTTCAAAGTGCTATAGCATTACTCTGTAGGTATCACCGTTATTTTTTAATAATTTTTTTTCTGTTTTAAGTGATTTTTTTCTTAAATTGCCCCTCCCGCCTAAACGGGGGGAAATAGACCCCCCCCTCCCATACGATTTTTTTCTTGTCTAAGTCCAACCTACACGCCCTAGCTTTTTGTCACACCTTATGCCAATCACCCTGTATATGTATGTATAGTTTAAATAATAATTATTTTTTTAATATTCTAGGGCAGGTGCCATTTAACATTTTTTATTAAAATCAATTGTAACCAAAATGTACACAATATTATACATAAACAGAATTTTATTTATCAAAATCATTAGAGTCATTTATGAGATAACTAAGCATTTCCATTGTGGTTGTATGGAAATTACATAGAATTGAATAAAACTACATAGGAGTTAACAAAATCTATTATTAAACACGAATTCCAAATAGATTAGGAGGCTAAAAGTTCAAGAAAGTGAAAGGAGATCCCAAAACGATTTTTGAGAAATATAACCAAGATCGTTTCATGAACTATATCAGCTTAAGTACAAAAAATCTACGAATAGTAACGAGGCTTCTGACGGGTCACTGTAAACTTAGTAGACACTTGAGTATTCTTGGCCTAGAAAACAGCCAAACATGCAGATCCTGCAATACTTTTGACGAAACGCGGGAACACATAGGCAAATGTGAAGCAATAATGCGTCAAAGAAATAAGAATCGTGTATTTTTTTCCAATCAGAGAGAATATAACTTTATTTCGAAAACATTGAAAAATTAATCATTCAAAATCAAGAAGGAAAAGAACAGATTTTTTGATATGTACCTAGTATAATTATTATCACTAAGGCCTTATCTGTTCAATATTGATCTCCAAGCAATAAATTAATAATTGATTGATTTATTGTTATCTAGGAAGTGCGAGTAAGTTAACAATAAGCTACTCTTATCATAATATCCATTCATTAATATTGTTTATTTTGTAAAACAACAAATTTTACTTGTATTTATTATTTAAATAATTTTTTGTTTTCGAATATCTGGCAGGAAAGGCTTCAAAAAAAGCTAAGGTCTTGAACTTAATTTTAACATTCTCAATGAATTACTTTTAACCTTGTTGGTTTATAAGAATTAATTCATATGTACAAATATCAGTGCTGTTTGGGACGACTTTTATAAAGGGCTTTCAGTAAAGATGGCTAGATGCTGAAATAATTTAAAAAAAACTGTATGAGGTACTGACCAAATTAATTTTCTATTTGAAAGGTCCATATACTAAATGCCATTACGTATGACATATAACATCGTTCAAATTCGCGACCGGCTCCTTACTGTGGCACAGATCCGATTATTCCAACTTTCAATAATTCTTGTGTTGTATTATGTTCATCTTAAGTGCAGGAAACTTCACGAGAAAAAGTCGAGCCGTGTCATATCGCATGACCTTGGGCATCAATTCACTTCGCCTCTGTCAGAGATAAACTTCAGCTCAAACCGTTGATGCTGAATGCTGCCATATAGGTCCATATGGTTTAACTTGGGCAATACAAAATTGGTTTTCATCATTCTGTAACGCTCAACAATAACGTTGACCGCCTCACCAATGCCGTTTTCGAAGAAGTACAGACCGATTTGGGTCCTTCTGTACACTTGCACGAACCATGCCAATGTTCTACTAACGTTTTACATTTACTAACTTTGTTATATGACTTGTTGATATTGGCAATTCTCAATGTCAAAAAGGTCTGTTTCTTTAGTTTAGTTTTTTGAACGATATTTTATTGTTTTAAGTGTATAAAACCAATTAATTAAAAAAATTGCATAAGAACAGAACTTAAGAGTTTTCCAATAAGGATTTCTTATAACTTTGTGTGATCGCGGCCATATTTTTGAAAATATATTTGTCAAATTGATTATTGTTATTTATTAAATCTGTTTTTCTACATTGACATGGTGAGTAATAGCGTTCACCATCATGTGGAAATGATTAAATTGTTTTCTGAAACTGCGTCTTCTATTCGAGCAACTTTTCGATCGCCAAACTTACAGTCACCATAATCGTCCTTGCTAGAGAACTATTGGCAACATGATGGATAAACTCATGTCAAGCAGTTCAGTAGACGATTTGCCAATACCCGTCAACGAAATGGAAATCAGAGGCAGTCAAATCCGTGCCAAGCACAAAAACTCGGCCTCAAGAGTTGACCGTTCATTCGTATAAACTTTAAGTGACCCAGGAGCTTAGATCAAAGAAAATGACGTGTGTTCTAAAATTGAGCTCTCAAGCTCTTGAGAACTTAAAAAACTTAGAAAATCATATTCTGCGACGAGGCCTATGTCCGGATGAAGCAAAACTGACGAATTTTATGACGATCACAATCCATCCACATAGGATCCACCAAATTGCAATTGCATCCAGAGAATATCACTTTTGGGTTTGAATTTTGCGCTAGCTGCAATATCGGTCTACATTTATTTGAGATCGACGTTTGACAGGCCAACTAATTTAGTGGAGACTTTCGATCGATGTTATGTTCTATTGGCGCGATATGGATATGATATGGACCGATGACGACATGTGTTTTAAACTGGAAGTGCGAACATCGTAATTTGGAATGAGCGATTTCCCAACAGGGTTACCTCACGTGGAGGCAATGTGAATTGGCCATTGATCAGTTCGGGCTTCCAATGCATCAAAAGAAGCAGGAATGTCGCTATAGACATAGCCCCACAAAAAATAGTCTAAAGGCATTAAATCGCACGATCTAGGCGGCCAATTGACCGGCCTCAAACGTGAAATAAGCTGTTCACCGAACTCGCCTATCAATTGGTCCATTGTTACGCGTGCTGTGTGGCATGTGGCGCCGTCTTGTTGAAACCACATGTCATGCAAGTCCAGCTCTTCTATTTTGCGCAAAAAAAGTTGTTTTTTATCATCGCATGGTAGCGCTCACCATTCACAGTAAAGTTGCGATTCGCATCATCTTTGAAGAAATACGGCCCAATGATTTCGCACCAAACAGTGGCTTTTTCTGGATGCATTAGTAGCTCTTGCAATGCTTCTGGCTGCTCTTCACTTCAAATATGGCAGTTTTGCTTGTTCACATATCCATTCAACCAGAAATGAGCTTCATCGCTGAACACAATTTTTCGGTAAAAAAGTGGATCTTCGGCCAACTTTTCAAGAGCCCATTCACCAAAAACTCGGCGTTGGAGTAGGTCGTCCGGCTTCAATTCTTGCACCAGATGTATTTTGAAAGGCTTCACACCTAAATCCTTCCGCAAGATTTTCCGAGTGGTGGAATAACAGAGGCCCAATTGCTGCGAACGGCGCCGAATCGATAATTCATCACTTACACTGGCCGATACAGCTGCAATATTTTGGTGCGAAATCTAGTCACAATGGCCATGAATAGCCGCCTCAGTAGGTCGATTAAATTGACCATAAAATGGAAGAAGCGCGCAATGAACTTTCTTAACAGAGCACGCATTTTGATAATAAAATTCAATAATTTGCAAGCGTTGCTCGTTTGTTAGACGATTCATGGTTAAATTATAGACCAAACTGAAGATGTTTGACAGTGACACAAAATACGAAACGTGCGTGAGCTGTCAAAACCAGTGTTGCCAAAAAGAAAATAACAAAAAAATCACCCATTATAATGCCACACACGAGCCTTTGAAACAAATGAATAAATTTCAAGGATATCTCACGCACAGTTTGTTGTATGCAAATTTAATGACAGATATTGTTTAATGGAAAATCCTTAATATGAGTAAGTCAAAATGGCTGAGCGTAGAAAAGGGTGCGCACTCAATTGAAAGAAGATACCTCGTTACTTCCAGTTTGATATTGTATATGTTAGTGAAAAAAAAACTACCTTCAAATTAAATAAACTTTGTCAACATCAACAAAAAAAATCGCACTACTTTAAGATGCTCTAAACACCAAAATGAAACTCCTCCTAACAGAAAAAGTAAACCAAATATTAACGAACATTTTACAGGGATGACGCCAGAAAATGTTAATTGGAAGCTAAAGTTCGTTTCTTCTCAAACAAACAGTATTTATATTGATTTCACACTTTTTTTCATGTTTTCTCTAAAAACCGGATTAGAAAGAATAATATGAATTCATAAATCAAATTCTGTCTGTTGGATATGCTAAGTCAAGAAAAAAAAATGTGTGCAAACAAAATAGAAAACTACTCACTTAAACTTCCATTGATTACCTCAACTTGTTAGTATTTAATTGGTAAACAATTTGTCATTCGAATATAATATTGTGCTGAAGGCAAGATGAAATTAGGCTTCTATGAAATTCCTAAGAAAACACTTAAATCTATGTATAATGAATGCATTTTTTGAAATAAGCAAAAACGGTAGTTATTTAAGAAAAAAATGTGGCATTAAGACATTAACAATAACTAGCTGCGCATCGGTGGTTCGAAAACAAACTGATTTTGCACGAATTCCAAGCGGCTTTTAGGAAAAACCATTCAATGATAGACAAAATTTTCTCTTTGGTAAATATTGGCGACATCTATAAAAAGAGAGGGAAAAAGATGTATGGTTTTTTTGTAGTTTTTTGAGCAGCTTTTGATTCAAGTCCTAGGGAAGCGCTCTTCTACAAACTCTACAGATACGGAATCTCTACAAAAATGATACAAAGATGAAAGCAATGTACAAAGAAAATATTGCCAGGGTATGGAATGCTAAATTCCTCTCAGCCAAGTTTGATTCGTCAATGGGTATTACGCAAGGATGCGTTCTCAGTACTCTATTGTTTTGTTTTTTGTTTGTTGTTTGTTTTTCTACATAAACGACATTATCGGGAGTGTAAAAGGGGGTATTATTATGAATAGAAAAATATTCCAGAACTGATGTTTGCAGATCATTTAGTTTTCCTATCAGAAAATATAAATGGCATGCAGCTTATGATAAACCAACTTGGACGCTACTGCGAAACCTGAAATTTATCGGTTAATCTTGAAAAGTATTAAAAATTATGATTATGAGAAGTGGAGTGGCAGATACTCGAGAAATGAAAAGTGGATTTTGGGGAAGAACCAATAGAGATTGTTAAGGAGTATAAGTACTTAGGAGTCATAGCTGGGCATTAACTCGTTAATCCGTTAATCGTTAATTAACGAAGTTAAGATTTTGATTAACGGATTAACTTTTAAGTTAACTTTTAAAAATGTTAACGGACACGTTAAATCCGTTATCCACGTTAAGTCCGTTAATCGTTAATCCAAAGCCTACTATTTACCGCGCGGCGCGAAAAGCAGGTTCAGACAAGTACGAGACAAGTGCCGTGCGTCGCGTGCCGCGGGTGAAACAACAATAGCTAGGTACGTATTATATTTTGACGGCGCGTGCGAGTGAGAAAACTGCGAAGAGATTCGTTTCGTTTGATCATTTCATTATGCCGGTCGTCCACTTTGTATTCAACTCTTTCGTTGGATAAACGAATTTACAACCGCTTACACTAGTGCAGCAACTTACGTAATTCACGTTGAGCAACTAAAGTTGAACAAAATGCGTTTGGAACCCCGTACACATAATTGACGAACTTTCCCATATGTTGACTAACCCCGCACACCTAGTTGATCAACTCCTAAAACTTATTCCAGTGTTGAAGAGCTCCGTACACCTAGTTGACCAACTTACTCAAATGTTGAATAATCTCGTACACTAGTTGATAAACTTGTTCGATTTTGACAGAAAATATTTTTTTTTCGAGTTGATCATCTGCGTTTTCGATATTGTTGCTGAACCAGTTGATGAACGAGTTGATACCTTCGTACACTTAACCAAGGATCACTCGTTGGGGAACGCGTTGAACGCACCACCATAAACAAAAAACTCAAACGTCAAAGCTGAAATAATTTTGACTTCAATTTCTTAAATTTGTTCCGTATGAGTATGATTTCCTCTAAGAAAAAAAAAGTGGCTGCCGCATTAATAATATTAGAAAATGAACGACAAAGGAAGAAAAAACAGCCAAGACGATTCTGGGTAGATGATTTTTTCTTGAGTCGCGATGAAAATTGTTTTTTTTCAATGAAATACATATATGAGAAATTAAAATCGATTGATCCCACCGCGCCCGTGAATTTCGAATTCAAAGCTTAGGCAGTTGCATTTTCGAGAAAATTTGAGACCAAGCCAATTCCTTGGCATCTCAATTTTTATAAGAGGGGCTCTTATATGTCCCATATATTGGGCTTTTCCTCAATTGCTGAAATCATTTGCAAAATTAATTCCGTGGTCCACTCTGATTTTGTATCACCTTCCATGACGAAAAACCAAAAAAAAACGCAATAGTTCAACCACGTGGACACATTTCACTGCAGCCAATGCAACGCAACACAATATTACGTCAAGAAATCCCAAAGAAAATTAAAAAGTTGATCAACGCGCTGAACAAATAATGTGCAACACATTGGGCGCATTCACTAACCTAGTCACTACGTAGTCAACTCGTTCTGATTGGCTAAAGACAACTAAAAATCTAGTTGAAATTTCCCCTCAAACGTAGTGTAAAATTTTCTGCTTCAAAGCTAGTGGATATTGATTTTGACATTTTACAATCAGCTGTTCGTTGAAAATACAAATTTAATTTTTGGTGGAAGATATTTTCGAAGTGAAATTATTAAACAAATTAACAAATTATCAAATTATATTTGATGTTATTTAATTTAAACTGTAAATAAAGTTTATTTAAAGTTCTCAAAACACAATTTTTCTTATTTTATATGTTTACATCTGTCATTAATTTGACAGTTTGAATTGACTAGCTTTATAGTGCAATTTTGCATTCACAAAGCTAGTTGACTTTTTGACTACGTAGTGATTAGGTTAGTGAATGCGCCCATTATCTTGAAAATGTTGCTCAACGTTTTGATCGAACATTTTCAAGGAGCAACACGAGCTCGTACACTACCCGTACACTTGTTGCGCAATTCGTTGAGCAACGACCAACAACTAGATCCAACCCGTTGGTTGAACAGAATTGAAGGCACCGTACATTAGAGTTGAATGCGTTGAATTCGAAATTTGTGAGTTGATCGCCTAGTGGACGACCGGCATTACTTAGCACCGGTGCTCAAAGAAAAAAATATAAAAAATGCAATTTTTATCACATGTTAACGGATTAACGATTAACGTTAACTTGCGTTAATTCTTCCGAAATTTAACGCTTTAACGTTTAACGAAGCTAACTTTTTTAGTAGCGGATTAACGATTAACGAAGTTAACTGTTTGATTAACGGTGCCCAGCTATGTTAGGAGTCTTGATTGCTTCTAACTTAAACTTAAATAGCTAAGTATCTTCAATGCAAATTATTTGAAGCTAAACGTGCTATGCGTTCTGTGTGGAGAAGTTGTATTGATAAGAAAAATATTTTACATGGAGTGAAGTATAAAATCTTTCGAACAGCTGCACTATCAATTCTCTTTTACGGTGCCCAAATTGGGGATATCTTTCCATCGAGGCTGTGGAAAAATTCCTTCGTTTTTTTATTCGAAATACTTTCAGGCATCCTGATAGTTTACCAAATTATGTTTTATATTTGGAAACAGGTATAGCACCACTATTTTTGAATACGCTCAAAATGCATTTCGATTACGTGGCAAGAATAATGACGATGTGAGAAGAAAGGATTCCAAAACTGGTGATACATACATTCTGGGGGAACTTGCGTTACTGAGTGTAACAAATTAGCCAATGAATCTTCAGCAGATTTAACAGTATCAACCAACGATAATCATGATGCCCTGAAGTTGAAATTCCACAATTGCTAAGGAACATTGGAAATGTGATGTATAATAAGGAAGCGTAGAATAACTTACTACTGCAAACTGAATCATTTTTTAAATAACAACACGTATTTCCTGTTAAAAAATACAACTGAACAAATCAGCATGATATTTAAAGTAAGAGGTGAAGTCCTTAGTTTGAATTACATTCCGCATCGACCAGAATTACCATTATTGTGCGATCTATGCAGTTTGAAAACACTCTAATGTAATTTATTTATATTTATGATGTCAGTAGAACTAAAAAAAAAATTGTCTTCATCTTCTTATTTGTTAATTCAAACTTAGGGAACACCGTGATTTTGAATTTTTATACAGGGTGTCCCCTAATACATTTTACTTTCCAGCCGAAGTTCTACTTGCGGGTTAGCCAAGTTCGTTGTGAAGAAAAACACTAAACTTCAGTTGGAAAGATTTTGGAACGAAATTAGCTACGGGCCATTTGGATCAATTCTGGTGTCATCTGTTAATCTGGTTTCAGGGTATCCTGATTCCTTCGTATTAAGTAAATAAATAAAAGATTATGTGAGATGGGCGGGTACTATGCCCCTGGTAGCTTTGGGAACAGCAGGTTCTACGCTCCTGATGGTTTTGGGAACAGCAGGTTTTTGCACTGGCTTCAGATCAGCAGGTACCACGTGCCTGGGGGCTTTTGGAATAACAGGCTTTTGCTCTGGTAGATTGGCAAGTATAATGCTCCTGGTGGTAATTATTGAGATATTGCTCAGTGCAGCCAATGCCCCTACAGTTTTACCTAAAAACTCCTTACCACGGGGTGGTGGTGACTAAATCAAGTTTACTATCGTCTTGTTGCCACCTAATCACAGATTGAAAGGGTGTCGTTCCTGTATTGAAGTAGGGCCTCTTTTGGATATTTCGTGTGAGTTTGAACTAAATGGTGTCCAATACAAATTAAAATTTGTATGACGTCACGTTAAGGCAGTAGGAAATTTAAATGTGCCGACAAATTTAGATTTGAAAAAATGATTCTAAAAATAAATAAGTTTTTTTTTTCCTAAAAAAAGACGGTTTGGGCTTTTTCCAAACTATCATTTTTACAGTTCCATATCCAAACTACATTGATTTATTTTACAAATGGAAAACCCCATTAAATTATTTAAGGTTGAATTACAGAGTAGGTAATACTTGCTCTTTATTATTATTCTGGTTGCTTGTTTATTAGGCACCCTGTTTTGAATAACTTTTTTTTAATCTTCAACTGGTCACTATGTTTTTTAGATAGTGACGTTAATGCCATTGGTCAGTGCTGATGTGATCACTGAAGCGATTTTTCTTGGGATGCGTCATTTTATTCCTTATAGAATTAAGAGTTTAAGATCGAAAGAAAAGTCTCTGTTCGATACTAGTTGTAAAGAAGCTATCAGGTTGAAAGAAGTAAGTTTCCGCTCTAGTATAAGTAAGTCAGAAACCAATGCAACGCTGTGTTAAAAACAACCAAATTCCTACATGACCAGAAATTAAGGCAAACAATCCTATAATATCCCAAAGGAAGTAGAAATTTCTGGTCATCTGTCAAGAACGTACAAAATTCAACTTGATGTCATCTAAACGACAAACCCTATAACTAACTGTTCAGATAAGGCTAATGTACTTGCAACTCATTTTTCTGTCAGTTCTACGTTTATTTTCAGCAACATTGCCCCTCCTGTACTTGAGAACGTAGGCCAGGCACACTATAACACTTGCAAGAGCTCTTCGAGATATCGATATAAGCCAATCCGCTGGTCCTGATGGTGTACCCCCCATTCTTTTGAAGAGGTGTTCTTCATGGCTGGAAAAATCATTTCGTAAGCTTTTCTATCGCTCCTAATGTTTTGGAATCTTCCCTAGAACATGGAAAAAAACATTTGTATAGCCTGTTCCTAAAAAAGGCGACCCTTCATCCCCCTACTCGTACCGGAAAATTCCATTTTCGCCGCTTCTTTTCAAGATCATAAAATAGCTGATCAGTCAAAAAAATCAATCAGTTCAAGAAATATCTCGAAGATCGAAAGATTCTTAATAACCCGCAATACGGCTTTCGCAGCAATCGTTCCACTGATGATCTGAAGGCATATCGCACCGAAAAGTGGAACAGATCTTTACATTGCAACACTTATTCCTTGGGTTAGAAATTACCTTCAAGATCATTCAATGCATGTTGTATTGGACGGTTTCAAGTCTGATCTTCACAAAATAGATGATGGTGTTCCCCAAGGCTCCGATTTGTCTCCGAATTTTGTCCACATTCTTATAAATGCTCTCTTGTCCGAAACTTCTAATCAACTACTTTGTTTTGCTCATACTCATTCTCAAATTCACGTCCATCTCCTTCCGAGATGAAATTGGAACAGTATTGTGCTATAAGCTCATTAAATGTACCCCATCATTCTTGATTGGCACTCTAATCGAAAAAGCCAATGAGCTCTCAGAACTTGGTATGTGTGCCAACGACGACCATCGTTGGAATCACAACATTCTCGAGACCGCCAAAAATTTTTCCAAATGCTTAGAATTTCTGTATCGATGTAAGAAATTTTTCACCCCTTCTGATCTGGCTATCATTTATAAGGAGTTTATACGTCCAAAACTCGAGCATTACTCAAATGTTTTGGACAGGCGCAGCCCAAATTTCTCTTCATTGATTGGATAGAATCCAGAACAGATTGTTATCACTGATAGGAAACAGAACTATCATAGAATCATTCCCATCTCTTGAACACCGTCGGAATGTTTCATATCTTTCCTGGTTTTGTCGTTTCTTTCACAAGCAATGTTCACTCGAAGTAGCCAGTTGCATTCCTCCCCTCAATGAGTTCACCCGTTATACCCGTTCGCTAGGAATGCTCATCAGTTCACTCTCGAGCCTAATTTTGTTCGTACCGTCAAAAACAGAGATTCGTTCTTTGGTCGCACAACACTATTATAGAATAATTTACCCGGCACGGTTTTCTCTTGCCATTTCAATTTGTAAACATTTAATACCAATGTTCATTGACATCATATTTACCCCCAACCCTTAATTTCCGGAAAACTCTTTGCTTTGTTTTAAGTTGAAAATTATAAGTGTCTCACAATAAACCCTTGAGCATGAGTGAATTATTAAACAAAAAAAAGCATTAGACTTTTAAAAATTTTGATTTTCAAGACGATGGAACTATTCACATATCCCCAGAAATGAACAGCTTCTTGTTTTCCTAATCTGCGCCAATTTTATTTCTGTTTATAAAATAAATTAGTATAAAACGAAATAACCAGTTCCTTCCAGACTATAAACACTGGCTTCAACAAGAAACTAAATGCCTATTTACCGGGTCTCCAACCACAAGCTAAGCTAACAAGAACCGGAAAGTGACGACAGTACACTTGTACCTGCCCTGGCATATCGTATAATGTTTATTGATTTGATAAATTTGTCAGCTTGTGCTAAACGATGACCGCTATTGGAATAATCATGTGGTTGTGTGCTCATATTTCAAGTAATTATAATTCCAAGCAAAGACTATCTCTATGGCCTAATGGCAATGGTTAATGAATCGTTGAAGTCGTACATCGCAAAGCCGAAAAGCGCACTAATCAATTAATAATTTTCCTTCTAAACATTTGGAATTCAACAGGTGTCATTGCGAAAGAACTTCTTTGACACCTAATTTGAATCCAATGATAAGCCACCTACAACTTCCGTAATCCAAATATCTTTTGAGGGTTAAATTTAGGACGCAAAAAAAATAATAATTAAAAATGTCTTATTGCATCTAATTTTTAATTAATTTGTGTATCAATCAAGACACAAATGCTTCGCTAATACAAAAAAAAAAAAACACACATTAGGAATTTTCATTTCGTTGTTTGTCTTGTTTTTTGTGTGAATGATAAAATATTCCCGAGGCTTGAAGATAAATATAGCTTGCTTCACTTACTTTCTCAAGATGTTTGTCCAGTTGGAATTAGATGAATATCTTTTGTTTTATCACTCGCTGGGTTAGATATGCGTTAATGGGTAGATAGGTATGTGTTTAGCACAGATTTTTGAAACTTGCTTCAGATAAACAGGAAATTTTTAATTTAATTAATTAATCCAGGTTTTGGTTTGTTTATATTTCTAAATAAATTTTTGCACGATGACCACAATTTGTATCTTTTTAATGATTTGTTCCACTTTTTTTTTTTAATTTTCAAGACTAACAGATTTTGCTGTCACGCTTAGAAAACTTTCCACTCAAATATGTTATCACTTAATTGGTTTAAAAACGGAAGGATATTGTAATCTTAGATCCTATTTCCGTTTTCTGTGGGTCTAAAGCGCGAATAACCCTTTCTGACGCGCACAAACTTTAAACCACCCATAGTGAGAATTTTTATTTATTTTTATTTGCTGTATTAAAAGTATTTATAAAATTCAAAATAAATTAAAATTGAGATAAAAAACTATCTCTGCAGAGAAATGAGATAATCAAACAAATAAACGAGTCGATAAATTATAATTTTTTATTTAAATTTGCGGCGCGCAAAATGATGTATTCCGTACGTTTAGCGGTAGGTATTGCCAGCGAAAGACTACTTTTCCGGTCAACGAATGATTCTGTTGTGTGTTGTGTTATCAGAGGACTTGTGCGCGGGTGATATGTTTGTTGAACCAAAATAATTCGAATGTTTAGATACATTTTGAGTTATGTTCCTTTCCAACCCCAAACATTTAGACTGTTCATAAAGATGGGGTTGGTTGTTCGAAGTGATGATTTCCGAAGCAAATTGTAAAAACACGTGATGAAAGCTTTTCTCATATTGCTGAGGTGAAATGAAAGTTTTGGTGAATACTGGAAGCTTTTGTGTAAGAGAATAGAGATATTGATACTCGTATTAAAGTAAATTATTTTTATTTAATGAAAAATGATTTTTATGTTTATGTTAAGATTTAAGGAAAATGGCGCTAAATTTTAGTTAAATTAGAGCGGTATTAAAATTGTTAAGGCATGATACAACGTTAAAACGGTTAAATAATTTAGCATAAAAGTTTCGCTAGAATTTTATTATCTAACTATTTTTTCTATTTATTTATTTACTTATAACTCATATAAAATACATAATTTAGCTCTAAGCTATAAATGGAAATTCATATTTACATGTTTTACTTAAAACTAATAAGTATTTTTTATAGAATTATAAATGAAACAGTAAAGATAGGTAAATTCTGTAGTTAGAAAACTAGTGTCGAAAGTACCGAGTTAGGAAAAGTTATATAAAAGGATTTTTTTACCATGAAGTTATGTTGTGGGGTTAAGGGTTAAAATGAAAAGAATCTGTGAAAAGGAAAAGAAAAACAGAAAAAAAAAATTAGACTACCAATCTTAAGATATTATTGATTTGGTCAAAATCAAAGCCAAACAACCATTTTTTAACCTCTCGAGCAAAAGGTTAGATATTAACTATATTTCTTATCTGCATGGGTAGTTTGTTATAAAGCCGAGGTGCTAGGACTGTAAAAAAGCTTAAGAATCTGTGAGTATTGTGGTTTGGTATTACAGCAAGTCTGCTTACATAACTTCGGAGACCATGCTCTATTGAGCCCTCATTAAGTAGATTTCCGCTCCTAAAGAAATAAAATGCACGACTGGGCCGCACGAACTTGCTCCTATGTAATAGACTAGGAATTTTAAAAACGAATGTTATTAGAGAAAAGCTTTTCATAAGCATAAAATGAATTTTTAAATTCTTTTAGTAGTAAGAGACAAAACCACAATGCTATCCAAATATGAATTTATGCAAGAACAAAAATTATAAGTCGTTGTAGTGGTTTCTTATAAAAAAGCTTTTATATAAAACTTTTTAAAAGCTTTTTAAGAAAAAATTTTGGTACGCGAATTTAAAGTTTTTATTATTGTTCGAATAAAAATTAAATTTGCAAAAAAAAATATTGAGCCATTTCTGAGATATTGAATTTTCAAAAAAAGAAAAAATTGATTTTTTTTTTTTTAAATTCAAAAAATATTTAATTTAAAGTTTTGAAATGCAATGTGTTCTAGACTTTTTAGAAGCTTCTCTATAAATTTTTTTATTAAGATCCGTTATGTGGATAATGAGAAATTCAAAATTCGAAAAAATGGTTCTATGGTAGGTACAAGCTGTAATATCTTAATTTCAATTTTTTTTTTATTAAATTAAAGATCGTAAAAATTAATTGAAAGAAAAAATTTTTCGAGAAAATTTTTCGAGAAAAATACGATTTTTGAAAACCATTTTTTTTTAATTTTTAGCATTTGTATGGTAGGTACCTTTATTTTTAGGTAAAATAAAATTTTTTTTATCACATCTTGTAGATTATATTGAGAAACTTTTATTTATCAAGTTTAAAAAAAAAATCTAGCATGGGGTTTTCGAAATATTGAGTTTTGAAAAAAAAATTTTGAAGTTTTTTTTTTAAATCCAAAAAAATTTTCTTTGAAAATTTGAGTACACAATTCTATTTATGTTTTGGGGAGCTTTAGCAAAAAAAAAAATGATCAAAATCGGTTGTACCGTTTTTGAGAAAATCAAAAACAAAAAAAAATGGTTCCATGGGGAGTACCCTCAATAACCATTTTTCGGAAAATTTTTTTCATCCAATACCTAGCTTTAATTAAATGAATTTTTTTTTGTATTTTTATTTTTAAAATCTGTAGAACAGTTTAAAAAAAAAAATGTTTATAAAATTTCGAAAAAAAAATCGTATGGCAGGTACCGTTCTTTTTGGTCTTAAAAAATCAAATCAAAAAACATCCGGGGGTAAAAAATTAAAACCAATATCTACCAAGTTTGACGAAAATCGGCCGAGTCGTTTAGCTGTAATCGAACAGACAGACAGACAGAATTGCGAGACCCACGTTTTTGGTTTTCGCTATCATCCTAATGTCAACTTTGATCAAAATCTCGAGTTCGATTTTTTTTACGAATGCATAACTTGCCTTATATGTGTTACCTATAAGTCGCAAGTAAAAAATGTGTAAGATCTTATAAAAGTAAAGATGCTTTAATGGAAGCAATACAAAGTGGAAAACTATGCTCTTGTCATCTCTTTTTCCAGGTTATTCTAAGAATATGTTTTTGCGATACTAATAAAGGTTGAATGTTGCAGTTATAAGTTCCACCCCAGCAAACAAGTCCATACTGAAGCTTGGATTGGACAAGGCCATAATGAAAAGTTTCTAATACCTTTTTGGAACAGTATTTTCTTAGATGGTAGAATACATAAGTGGTTTTTAGAACATAATTTTTAATTAGATTAGTGTGAGGATTTCAGTTTAATTTGCTATCGATTAACAGACCAATAAAATATTTGAATTCTTGAACTAATTGAATATCAATACATTGAGATGAACAAGCAAGATCGCAATTAAAAGTATAACCGCAAAAATTTGAGTAAAAGCATGCGAAAAAGCATTTTATTACAAGTGTAACTATGGAAGGTAAAAATTCGAAAATTGAAGTCAACCAGGGGCTGGTTAAAAATATAATCTTAGTTTTATCGCTAAGTACAAGTTTATGAATTTTAAATCAGTACCTCAGTTTTTCAATGTCATTGTTTACATCGAGAAAGTATGGGGCCGAATACACACAAGCGGTGTCATCTGCACACCCAATAGTTTTGCTTCTTAAAGGTTGAGAAAAAAAAAGAATTTACATAAATTAAAAACAGAAGGGGTCCAATTTCTGAACCTTGAGGCACTCCTGTATTAATATCAAGACATTAACTAAATGCACCTCCTTTCCTTACTCTTTGAGTTCTTCCTATAAGATATGAAGCAAACCATCTTATTATGAATCCTCTAAAACCAGCTTTTCTCAATTTAATTAAAAGAATTCTATAGTCCACGGTAGCAAAAGCCTTTGTTATATCAATAAATAATGATGCATTAATTTTTTTACTGTTTAGATTATCATGTACCTCAGAACAGAAACTAAAAAGAACATCTTCTGTATATTTTTTTGCTCTAAAGCTGTACTTATTTAATTAAAGTTAAAATCATCAAATAGTATTGTGCTAACATCATATAACACTTTGACATTTACAATCGTCAAAAATGTCTGTTTTTTTTTCAGGAAATGACATTGTCTCTCTTGAAGATTAGTTTTTTTTTCCAGTTATAAGAATTTCATCAAGGGCTTAAGTTATCTGGATCGCTCTGCTTAGGCTAAGTTAAGGTCGTGTTAAAATCAGTTTAGTAATTCTTGAGTTTATAGTTCGAAGAAATAATCTGACAAGATATATTTGACAGACAGAAGAACGGAATCGAACAAGAATGGTCATTTTCAAATGAGTTGTGTCTCAATTGTTATAAGAAGGACAAAAAATAACAGTAGGTACATTTTTTTATAATTACCGTGCACTCAAGGGGCTATGAATACCCTTATAATGTTATAGATAATGCAGCGCAAGAAATTAGATAATGAAGTGGGGCTTTAAAAATAGATGCCAATGTGCATTGGATTTAAAATGCCCGTGGGCAAATCGAGTAGGGTAAACTATTCCAGATTCGAATAGTACGGCTAAAGAAAGAATCTCTGTATTTTATAGTACGTCCGAAATTAGGCTCAAGGATAAACTGATGAGCGTTCTTAGTAAGACGAGTATTAAGGCGAAATTGTTTCAAAGGAGGAATGCAGCTGGCCTTATCATTAGAGCACTATCTATAGTAGAAGCGATAAAATAAAGTAAGACAATAGACATTACGACGGTGATCGAGAGAAACAAAAGTTTTCGTAATAGGACTGTCTCCAATAAGTCTAAGGGCTCTGCTTTGGACTCTATCTGAGAGGTGCAGGTGAGTTTTAGGAGCACCTGTCAAGATATGGGAGGTATAATTAAGTTGATTATATGCCTTATAAATTGTGCACAGATCAGAAGCGGAAAAAACTGCTTACAGCTTCTAAAAAAACCTAAGCATTTGGCCGCATTTCGAAGCATCAAATATGTGATCATGCCACAAAAGATGATCAGTAATACACATACCGAAGACGGAAAGATTTTGGGTTTCCTCGGTGCAAATTCCATCCGTGGATGATGGCAGAGGCGGAATATTTCGCTTGACGCAACCTTTTACGAGAAGAACAACAATCGTAGTACTACAGGGATAAAAGGCCCATTCATCAAAAAATATTACCCTGCTTAATTGTAAGCAAATAGCATTATATTTGATATTTTGATATTTTTTTATTTTGATATTTATTTTATTAATAACATAAGTATATTAAAAACACAATGTTTTTTTAAGTAATACTTAGTACAAGGTGGTTAACATGTTTTAATTGATATATTTGTAATATTAAATTGGATTTGAAATTTAAAATTAAATGAAATAAGATCACTCATGTTAATATACAAATTAATATACAGAATTTTACTTTAAAAAGGAAAAAGAAAGAGATAGT
Source organism: Chrysotoxum bicinctum (assembly GCA_911387755.1). NCBI lineage: Eukaryota > Metazoa > Arthropoda > Insecta > Diptera > Syrphidae > Chrysotoxum > Chrysotoxum bicinctum. The sequence continues at coordinate 49,852,186 of OU426989.1, forward strand.
TTATATTACAAAGAAGTTTTTTTTTTTTTTTTTTTTTTTTTTTTAAAAACGGAAATAATTGAATTTAGCACTTCAAATGATCTTCTAGAGCCGTTTTAAATCTATCGCAGTTGTTGATTCCCCTCAACTCGGCAGGTAATGAGTTCCACAGACCTACGGAGTACACAAAGAACTGGCGCTTGGAAACGTTGTACCTATGTGTTGGGACAATAAGTACTCGGCTTCTTTGCAACTGAGGTAAAATAAGTTTTTCGTATAAGTATGCAGGAGTTTTCTTTTGCATCAAATTGAATAAAAATAATAAAACTTTGCTGTCAAGATGATTTTGAAATGACATTCCATAGAAGCCATTCGCGTATATATAAGGCCAAAAAAGAAGAACGTTGGGTCCTCTTATTGTTGAGCCAACATGATTTAATTTAGTAATAAGTTAGTTTTAAGTCAAATTGTAAATAAAACAAATTGCTATATAAACATTCTTAATCTCTTAAGAAATCTCTATTTGAGTTCTTAAAGCTTTAAATTTCATGCGGTTTCTAACACCATAGTCTATAATGCTATCAAGATCGGAATTAAATGAGCTTATCATACGCTGCCGTTGCTGATCCACTTCCGAAGGAGATGGACGTGAATTTGAGAACGAGTATGAGAAGCTGAGAATAAAGTTCTCGGCAAAACAATGAAGTGCATTAGAAGTTTCAGAGTAGAGATAATTTATAAAAATAAGGAAGAGAGAGTCGCAGACCAGTATTTATTTTCTTAGGATCAGACTTGAAAACGTCGAATACAACATGTATATGGGGAAATCTCAGAAACTTTTGACTTTCGTGTAACTTTGAAATTAAGTTACTTCATAGTCATATTTTTTTACTCTATCTCTGATAATTTTTTCGAAAATATAGTATTACAGTATAAAAAAAGTTATTTTCCACATTAAGAATTTTTTTTTTACCTATATAACGAGTAAAAGGCAAAAAGTATAAGAAAAATACAAAATTTTATATGTTACTATTAAAATATTTAAAAAGTTTAATGTTCTTACGATTGAAGCATCTGATTTTAGTTTGTTAAACTCAAATGGGGTTCATAAGAGACTTTGAAAATCAAAATTTTTTATGAAAAAATTTTGTGCTTTGCTTAGATTTATGACAGTGTTTGTCAGAAGTTTCGGTACTACAATTCCGAAAAAATCATTAAAATCTGGTACGTCTCTTATCATTTACACAGCATGCTTTGCACCGATTTCTAAATTACATATTCATTTTCTATAGACAAAAATGAATAAATTAAGCTTTGGTAGAGGTGTGTGCTAAAATCGCAACCTGGTTAAAATTAGCTTATACTGAATTAAAAGAGTGCGAAACTTTTTTTTTCAAGACATTTTCAGTTAGCACTCTAATAAAAAGCAATATTTCCCGTTCTTAACTATTGTTCCTTCTTTTAAATCATACTAAGAAATGTACGTTTTGTCGCTGACGCTACATATTTTATGGATCTTTAAAATTCAGTAGTTAATTACAAAGAAAAATCATTGATATTTTTTATACATTACTTTTTAAGCAGAAAAAAATTTTATTGATAAAAATTTTGAGTAAAATTACGTGTTATTTTTAATAAAAAGCTTCACTATAAAATGTACATATTTAGAAAAGTGAACAGACTTTTACTTAAATATAAATCATAAGTTAAGTTTTTATCATTTGTTATAAAAAATTAAAAATTTCTATATTAATTTGAAATTTCGCGCTCACATATTTTCTGTAGTTCAAATATTAACGAATGCAAGCTAGGGCAGTGAAAAAAGTGAAAGAAAATGATCCTTATCAATAACAGTCTTATAAACATAGGTATAAACAACTTACGTCGAACGTTATTGTGGTATCAGTAGTCTTTGTGACTCGGCCACGTAAAGTCGTTTCGTGTTACTGTTTCGATAGTTCAACGTCGCACTATGGGACCAAATGATGAAATCCATCTCAAAAATGGTTTTGTTGGATTTCGTAATTTGAAAAATCTAATGATTGGATTATATACTAGAAATAGGGTTATTCTTAACACAGTAAATTTTTTGTATCTTACTTTTGTTCTTAGGTACCTAAAATTACCGTTAAAAATGACATTTCGATATTTTTATTTTTTAGAATTATTGGAAGTGAGAGTTTGAAGTCAATTATTTCGTATTTTTTTTGGACAGAATGTACAAGTATTATACCTTTTTGAAAAGCCCAAGCCCTCTTCTTTACAAAACAGTTAATATTTTTTAATTAAGTTCGCCAGTAAATTAATAAAAAAAATGAGTAAGGTGCAGTATATTTTTTATTTTTTTGTTTTCAATTGAAGTTTTCTCTGTTAGCTCCGGCTGCCTCCGTTTAGTTAATGGCTGTTTTGTATTCTAAAAATATTCTAAACTTGGAAGAAAAAATAAAAACTTTCGCATTTTCATACATTTTTGTTTAAGAAGAAAAAACGTATGATGAGGAAGAAAAATAAGTTTTTAGAATAAAAATTCGTATTCCTATAACTTTATTGTTAAGTGATGAAAAAAATTAAAATTTGGCAAAAATGTGGAACCTTTATTGATGCACATAAATGTGTATTCTAAAAACTTTTAGACCATTATTTTATTACTTTTAGCTCAAAATTTCAAAACAAAATGTTATTTTTTGTCAAAAGTTAAAAAATATAACTGTTAAAACATGTGCAACACATTTTCATAAACATCATATAAGTGACTAGGTTTCCACAAAATTTATAAGTTTTTATCATTTATTTCCAATATTATTAAAATTCTAAATTTTATTTTTAGAATAAAATATTTTTTGTTTTCCAATTTAAAATTTCCTTACTCATATTTATATTAAAAAAATCATAATTAAATAAAAATAAATGCCAAGCATTTGAGGGTGGAAGGGGGTGTGTGGTTTATGGTTGCATATAATACAAATGTAGGTACATAGTTATAAATAACACAAGCATTGTTTGACGAGGCTTAAGAACTTTTAGACATTAATTAATATACCTAGTAATAAGGTGTACTTTTGAATTCCTTTTTTTTGTCTTAAGGACGAAAAACTTTCATATATCAAAAAGGGGCGTGGCAGTACTACACGGATTTTACTAAAAATAAATAACACTTTCCATAAACTCACTTCTTCATATAAAACTTAATTTAAAAAATGCCTGCTCTTAATGAACTTTTAACTGAAAATAAAAATAGGGGAGTGAAAGTAGGCGGGAAAGTGGGCAGAAAAAATATACATGCGATGTCTTAAGTTTAAAAAACCTCAAAAACAAATTTTCGGCTTCCTGTTCACTAAAAATAAAAAAATAACAAAAATCTGAAAAAATGGGTGTGGTAGTGGGCGGATTTTACAAAAAACTACTTTCAAATGTTTTCACCGGTAAAAGAAGAAAACAAATTTCCTCCAAATTGTTGCAATAATTCTTGCTCCAACAATTTTTTTCAATATAAACGAAACAAAATCTACAAATTTGTTATTTTATTTTATTAAAAAAAAAATAATTGATTTCTATCTGAAACGTTTTAATATTTTAAATTCTTAGTTATACAAGTATAAGTGTGCAAAATTTCAAAAAAAAATATTGAGAAACGAAAAAGTTATGGATTTTTGAGATGGTTTGTACCATTTGGTCCCAGTGCGTCGCCGGAAAATGAGTGAGAATTTTTTAAGCATTCGTTAATAAAAGAGGAACACCATCAATTATATTTTCTGATGTAACAATGGTGCTATAAACTTAATTTTAAAGGTGTGCTTAGTTATTTTCTCTTTACGCGTTTTCAAAAGTCTAAAGCCAAAAGTTTCTTAGATTTTCCCATATACCTATTAGAAGTATTATAAAGGTCAGAAACTATTACAGCAATTAAAAACAAGAAGCTTTTGGTGTTGATAACATGCAAATAATCCTGTGTACAGGGTGTTCAGTAAATAATGCATAACCTAACAATCTTGCGGATCGCTACACTTTTTAGAAGACTATTAAAACTATATAATATTTTCTCTATTTTATAAAAATGCCAATTTTTGTGGACTAAAGGGTAAAAACAAGCTATTTGGAATATGTAATTTTTTATATTAATTCTCTAAGCAAATTTATATTTGGCCAATTACTTTGAAAACTTGTCATTTTTAATAAACTTTTCAAAAAGATACACCGCATACTTGTAGCTAAAATAATAATTAACAAATTTATACATTAATCTACCAAAGGAGCATTTTACTATTAAGTCATGAAAATTAGGCAAAATAATGAACAACTTCCAAAGAATACCCGAAGAGACTGGATTTTAGTGGGGAGCGTTTTCTTAAAATTACTTTAAATTTGGACCTGGACCCTAGCCTTGGTTGAAATTAAGGGTAGTTTTAACGTAATTTCTAAGTCTGTGGCAATCCATTTATTTACATTAAATATTATATTCCACTTAGTTTTAAAAATAATAATATTTTACATTGTTTAAGAACAATTTATCAATAATTCATAGAATAATTTATTAAGTTTGTTTATCGAATGTAAACAAACTTTTAGTATAAATAGTGCTTCATTTGGAATTCTCATTATTAAGAAGTAATTAGATTAGTGAAACCGAGTTAAAACACTTGAACAGGTATCACAAGATTCCACACTATCACAATTTACAAGGTATCCCCGGTAAGGTGCACAAACCTATACGACAAAGACAGTCACATCACCACAATGCCTGGCTCAGAAGAAAAGGTCGCAGAAGGAGTAATTTTCAAGGTATTCATAAAAGTGCCACCATTCTGGAGGGAGAGCCCCGACCTGTGGTTCCTCCAGCTTGAGGCCCACTTACATACAAGTGGAATTACTTCGGGTACCATATACATTACTATACTCTGGTTGGAAACCTAGAAGCTGATTTGCTGACCGAAGTTCGAGACGTGGTTGCCAGCCCTCCTGAAGAATACAATGGTCTGAACGCTTGACTTCTGTCACCGTTCCAAGAATCGGAACAAAAGAGACTCCAGACATTTCTCAGCAGCACCACTCTCGATGGAAGACGATCAACTCAGCTGCTTACAAAGATGAGAGAGCTTGCATCACCCACTATATCGGAAGGCATTCTCAGAACCTTATGGGTGACGCAACTGCCTAAAATGACCCAGTTTATCCTGTCGTGTTATAAAAATCAAGATCTCAAGACTTTGGTAGATATGGCAGATAAAATCTGCGATTTCTATACCAATTCAGATATCGCTGCTGTCTCAACGCCACCGTCCAGTGTTGCTGTTTTTCATGAATTACAAAATCAGATTGTTGCTCTACAAGAACAAATTAAACAACTTCAAGTACCTAGAGGCCAAAGTTCTTCACGTTCGATCAATTCCTTCGAGAAGAGATCGAAGGACAAAAATTTTAATATCTGCTATTGATATTGCAAAGAAGCAAGGAAGTGCCAAGAACCTTGTCAGTTTCAGACGGGAAACTAATATGTGGATAGCAACCAGCGACTAACCAGTCCGCAGACACCATAAGTCACCTTTATGTCAATGAGAAATCTGCCCAAAAATGTATAGGCAAGCGGAACAGCCAATCGAACCGCATTCTCTATGCAGAGAATGGCTCTGAAATTTCAATTTATGGGTAACAATTGATGTTACTAAACCTTGGTCTTTGCAGAAACTTTAACTGGCCTTTTGTCATTACCCAAGTCATCGAGCCAATCATTGGATCCGATTTCCTGTCATTTTTCGATCTATTAGTTGACGTTAATTATAAGAAACTAATTGATCGAAAAACAAGTCTTCAAACACATGGTTTTGGTGCAACAACTTCATCAAGTGCAACAAATATTCAAACAATACATCTGTCATCCTTTATTTACGATTTATTGAAAGAATTTGAAGACATCACAAAGACAAACCTACTGACTAAAACCAAGCAAAAAGTAACGCACCACGTTCAAACGAAAGGTACTCCTGTAAAACCACAAAGCAAGAGTTTGAGTACATGATCAATCAAGTGGTTGGTCGACCTTAAAATAGCAGTTGGGCGAGTCCTCTTCATATGGTTAAAAAGAACTTTCCAAAAAAGTTTTCACCAACCCAAACCGAATATAGTGCCTATGACCGCGAGCTTCTAAGCTCTTACATGGTAATCAAACATTTTAAGCACATGATAGAAGGAAGACAGTTTGTTCTTTATACTGACCACAAACCTCTTACTTTCGCCTTTCAACAAAAGCCTGAGAAGTCAAGCCCTCGTCAACTCAGACATTTGAGCTACATCGGACAGTTTACCACAGATATAATTCATATCAACGGCAAAGACAATGTAGTGGCTGATGCCCTATCCAGAGTAAACGCCATTTGTGCACCATCCTCAATCGACTAAACTACTCGTAGTTTGGCTAATCAACAAGAAACCGATGAAGAATTTAAAAAACTCCTCAACTCAACTTCATCTCTGCAGCTAAAAGAAATCGAACTTCCAAATACGAGTCACCAAGTCTTTTGCGATATTTCAACAGGCAGTATTAAGAAAACTACTCAGATGCTCAAAGAACGTTTTTGATTTCGTCGAACCTAAAGAAAGATTATCGTTCTTAAGAGCAAATAATTTTTCATGCATCAATTTTTCAAACATCATATAAATTATTTCATTAAAAAAGATTTCTTTAAATTCTTCAAATTAATTGCAAAAATAATTTTTTTGTAATGAAAAAATTCTAGTAGATCTAAGTGAAACCTTTACATCTAATATCTATATTCCTACTAAGAAACATGTTTTGTAGTACTGGTACTGCTGCTATGCTGTGGTGGCGCCAAAGTAACAAAGTAGCCACAATTCAAACAATGTATGTAGATTAGGAGAATAAATAAATAAATAAAGATTTTCTTTATTTAGTTCTTTAATTGAATACATAATATAAATAAAATACAATACAAAAATTAAATTAAGGCAAATACATTCGATGCAGTAAGAACATTTATGTACTAATAGACATACACTCGTATGTATACATATGTAATTTTTAGGCAATGAGCTGTGAATTAAGTTTTTATAAAGGGCACACGAGAATCGAATTTCATATGATTTTCTCGTGTCTGCAATCAAATAAAGAAATAAATGTTTCTATAATATGAAACCAAAATTTTCTTTGAACTTCTCTGTCAAAATCACGGATCCGAATATCAGTCTTCTCTTTTTTAAATGACAGATAATATAAAAAAAAAACCTTTTAAGGTAATGTATACATATCAAAGTATAAAGCACATATTTTTTGTTATTAACGGTGAGTCTGTGACCTTGAGTGCTGTGTACGGTGATCAAACGAAATATGTAATTCCGCATCAAAGTGGAACTAATGAAATGCGAACATTTTCTTCTAAGCAGGTCTAACAAGCAGATAGGTAGATATTCTGCAAGTATGATAGGTGTTTCATTATGGATATGATGACAAAATACCTAATTTCAAGCGAAAATCCAATCCGGTCTAGAATAATAAATGGGGGAATACTTTTTCATCTTAATAAGGCTATTAAAAGTATAATCAAATAAGAAGTTATACAACAAGGTACACAAAACAATAAGTAAAAATAAAAAATTAAAAAAAATACGTATACGCCCGAGTGAACTTTTACTTAAACGATTTTTTAGCAACAATGGTTCCAAATTTTAGTCGAATTACTAGTTTTACCGATTTTGTTGAATTTTTCAGAAATCTTCTGATTGGCAAGTGGCTTTGTGTACTGTGCGTTAAAACCAAGATTAATTAAAAGTAAACTAAAATAAAATTCCCTATTTGATCTTATGAATCTCTGATTCGTTGGATTAGAAACTACGTTTCGAACTAAACAACAAAAGTGGCTTTCACAATTTTGAGTCTGAATAAAATAAATGCTGGTGCGCCACAGGGCTCTGTTTTGTTTCCGACTCTCCTTATGATATTCATCAATGATCTTTTGCTGACCACAGTAGCCTCAAATATTCCTTTCCAGATGCACGTCCTTGTTCTTCGGATGTGTTTATAAGAAGCATATTAAATTCTGAACTCGATAGCATTGTCAAATGGGGAACCAAAAACCGCATAGACTTTAATGCCTCAAAAACTCAATGCTGCCTTCTGTAGCTAAACCCTTTCTCTACGCCACTATCCAGTGGCTGAACTTGCATTGAGGAAACCGAATAGCTCAAAGGTCTCTGTATATGTACGAGTATCACAGACCACCTTGGGCGGAATGCCCATTTATTCGAAGTCGCCAAAAACGGTGGGTTTAGGATTCCTCCGCCATTGCAAGAAATTTTTCAACCCCTAAAATACAATTCCCATGTTTTGGGCAGGTGCTCCACTAGTTCAATTAAGTCTCTTAGATAGAATTTAAAAAAGAGTTTTAAAAATGGTAATAGAAGTATAGTAGAAATATTTGTAATTTTCGTAGAAATGATTCTTGTCTTTCATTATTTTACCATTATTTTTATAAACAGTGTTCTAGGGAAAAAGAAAGTTATAAAATATTTATACAACATATGGTAAATTCGAAGAAGCTCCTGTTTACACATTTTGATTGAATTCGGTATAACAGTTAATAAGAATCGAAAATCCAGAACACAGTCCTATCACAGGTGCAGTTATGTAATTATAATTTTTGTCATCAAAATGTAGACCATACTAATATTTTGTTTATTGAAATTCTTAGAGCAGTTACTCAATCATCGAAGACACTTAAGCAATGTACCAAATTTGAAAAAGCTGTAGCTGCTTAGTCCGTTGGTCAAGGTAAAGACATACAGACAGATAGAATTGCCGGATTCACTTTTCTCATTTTCTTTATAATCACTCTTTTATTAGTCGTGTAAACCCAGTATTAATTCAATATCTCATACCGCATTTAAAATATAAAATGACAGAAATAATGAATTTTTTGTCACTCGTGTAGATGCATAAAGCTCTTAGTGTGTCATTTGGCATACATTTAAGATTGAAGTTGACTATAATTTCAAAATGTAGCAAGAACTCATGGTCTTAGTAAAAAAAAAAAACGCATTACTAGGCCATTTCACACTTTTAACAGTGTTAAAACAATCTGTTATTATTTTTTTTAAGATTAAATATAGCTCCCTTATATTAGATAAGTAGAGCTCTTGGAGCATCTTATGAAAGGAAAAAAAATTAATTGGAAAGGCACTGTCCATAAATATATCTGCTAAAAATTCGTCACATGAGTCCAAATAACATTTCAGCTTCGATTCAGTCTAACTAAGTATATTTTCGAAGTTCTTTAATATATTTGCAAAGGTTGTTTAAGAACAGAAAGGAGAATATTTCACAAGCTCACGAAACCTTTTATGTACTTATATAAGTGATTCTTTTAAAGGTGCCAGCTTCGTGTATGAACTATTAGAAGTTTAACAGAGTCCTATTCGAAATTGAACTGAAGTTCAAGTTTTAACAAATGGCTTCAAAAAAGCTTCGCAAAAATTGCAAACGCACGGCTTTTTATGTCTATTACAAGCTTACACTCGAACTTTTACCTTCCTGAAAAATACGAAAATAAAAGTAAATTTATATTTCTTTGAAGACGTTTTTCCGATATTTAATCAATTTTAAACCTGAAACTATGTATGTATCACATTGGAATTGTTATTAATTAATATATTTGGAACAGTGGCGTAGCGTAGGGGGGGGCGGGGGGGTGCGGTCCGCCCCGGGCGGCAGGCCTAGGGGGGCGGCAAAATGTCGCCGGTGATGCGGGTAGAGTAGAAATCATATGTTTCATGACAGATCGTTTGACAAGTCAACAGACAACAATGATGTAAATTTAAAATTTGCCACCCTATCTGTGGTTCGTCGTTGACCGCTTTCGTGAATTCGTAGACGGTGAGTAGGGTCGTAAGAGTACATTCCGTATTGTCGCGCTGATCGCGGAACTAAAACAAAACGTTCCCAAACATATGATATGCATATGCGAGATATGATAAGATAACTAGGATTCGACGGAAACGTTATTCTAGTCTCAGCCAGCTCAATGTTTTTGCTCCCTCCCGCATCACAGAAAGTTATTTCGATTGTGTTGTTTAAATACTGTTGAATCTTCTAAAACTTCACTCAACCTTTGAACTAGTTTTTGAAAATGAAAAGAGTTAAAGGAAGCGGCGCGGAATACCGCAAGAAAAAGGCTAAGAAAGAAGCAGACGCGAAGACGCGAAATATTTCAGTTCTAGTTCTGGTTCAAAAGCTACGTTAACGTCTTCGGCGGCATCCAGCAGCAGCGGAAGTGATTCCAATGTAAGTAAGATTCCTCCATCTACAATCGTGAGTGGCCTAGAATTGTCTTCTGGCCAATATTCATGGGAATGCATAACTTATTTTACAGGCAGAAGAAGAAGACGTGCCTGCCGTCGAAGTTGGAAGTCGTTCTGGTCCCACCACAGAGCAGGGTCAAGACAAGACGAAGTCGACTCACCAGAAGTATCTGAAGGATCTAGTCACAAGCCTGCAGAAAAAGTGAACCTCGTGAAGCTGTAAAGACGCTTAAAAATAAGTTTGTGGAAGTTCTTGAGGTACTGGAAGAATTGACGGATCGGTAGCCAGTCTTCTTCTAACAGTCATGCAGTCATTCAACTTCCTCACTTTTCTTAGCTTTTGAGCTGCAGAGCTACCTGAAAAAGATGATGCACAGATTTACCTGCAGCAATGTGGACTGAGTGTGGATAAGTGTGCTCAGAAACTCTGCGTTTTAAAAGCTCTCCTGGTGGAGAGCAGAGACCGTTTCGTCCAAGCCGCAATCGACTTTTCTAAGACTTTTTGGAAAAAATTCGGAATCGATCTCAAAACGAGTACAATTCGCAGGAAAAAACGCATGCATGGAGATGAATCCGCAGATGCAGCTTTGTCTCACAAGCCTCATTCGTAAGGCTCGTAAAATCCGTTTATGAAACCGCTAATTCTATTTTACTTTCAATAAAAGATACTTCATTGCCTGTGAAATGATGTCTCGAAATTTAATTTTAATTTAGTATTGAATGGGGGCGGCAAAATGGGTCTCCCGCCCCGTGCGCCGAGATGGTACGCTACGCCACTGATTTGGAATAATTTTAAAACATAATTGACATTATACCTTATTTGGGGATCGAACTCGGCATCTCTTGTGTAATAGTCCATCTCTCTACGCACTGGGCCATATTGAATATTATTTGGAAGATGCAAAAACTTAGTCAGCCTATTTCTTTCTCAAACTTCAAAATTAACACAAGACTGCGATATACAATTTTGCCAAAGCCACGTTCACACAAGAAAAACAAAACCTAAGCAAATGTCTTAAGTTTTCTTTGTTGGGTTTACCTACAAAATGTTTATTTAATTTTCAGTATTGAGCCCTAATCTTCATACCTAATGGGAGCGCACAAAATATCTTTAAATTGCTGACCGTAGTGACTTGTTTTATGTTTTACTTAACTCTTTCTTTGTTTTGATCTGTGTCCTTAAAAACGATTCATTCATTCATATATGTAAAATGTTTGTATTCCGTTTAGTTTGACATTTGTTATGTTAAGTATACATTATGCCTTTCTTCAATATCGTGAATTATTTTCATGTAATATTTTTTTTATTATTTGCAATAAAACCGTCAAACATTTTGGTCAGTTTACCCATCTATAGTTTTATGCATTTCCACTTTGAGGGATATATAGAGATATCAAGCTGGAGAAGATCAAAATGAAGATAATCATATAAATGCAGCTACATTATATGTTTGAAAACAAAAAAGTTCTCGGGTTATAACTTCGCACCTGTTTCGAAACGCTCGTTTGTAATTGTATTTCAACTTTTAAGAGCCGAATGGTTGATCTGAAATTCAGTTGCACGCTTTCGAGGGTATTTTTTCTAAAATTTTGGTTATTCGTCACTTCAACTTCATTTTCGCTAGACTCTTAGGCTAGGCGTGCACTGCTTGGTTCGAGCAACTTAAAAGTTTGTGTTTTGACATAAACTAAACGATTTTATGCACCTGCGCGGACATTTGTTTTCTATAAGCAACCAAACAGTTGTGCAACTAAAAATTGAATGCGCGCTTAGCCTTAAGGACCACAAGGCAAACAATCAAACTAATTGTCTATGCTATATATCATAGGGATCTCGATTTATACTCTTATACTTGCCTGAATAATATCTAAAAAGTACATAGATGGATTACAATAAATGTGTACAAATAATTAGTTGATGCATGCAATTTAATATTCCTAACTTTAATTAAGATTAAATGTATTAGTTTCTGTTAAGATTCATTTGCAGAGTTCTTAGAAGTTTGAACATTTACATTTTCTTTAAAGACTTTTTGTTAAAGTCTGCTAGGCTTAAGAGACGTATTCTATATAGCTCTTAGGAAATTGTTATACTCGTAGAAACCTTTTGAAAACTCACTGATGTAAACTTCTATATCATATCACATTGCAATCTTTATACAAGTTCCACCTTCTCTATTTTCATTTATAAAACCATATCCGAAAAATTGGTTCTAGTCTCTGAAAAACTTTGTGTCTTACTTGCAAAAGGTTTAAAAGAAGATGATATTGAAACCGTGACTTCTATAGGAAAATTATTTTTGAAGAAGGCTCCTTAGAAGCATTATATAAATTGAAACTTTCAGCATGTCCATATTTCTAAGCTAATAGAAACTGAAGTGTTAGTTGGGGAGCTTCCTAAAATCCATCCACGATATGTCATCTGGTTTTGACGTTCCTCTATTATTCTTCTTATTTATGGTCATCTTAACGATAATAGCGCCAATGTCCACTTTTGTCATCGACTTAAGTTTCGTTTCCACACGTCCTTATAAGAACCTGTTTAAATTGTAACTTTTCATTTTGACATCCATCACGATGTTTTTGTGGATGAGTTCCGTGAGGAGTTCTGTATTGAAACAGAGTCAAACGGGAATATTATTCGACTCATGCTGATTAAAACTTAAATCCGGATAAAAATTATATAAATTCAATGTAAATACATCCTGTTTTAATCTGGATTTATCGAGTCAATAATATAGCAGTATGTGTCTGTTTTCATACTCATTTTACTGAAAAGCGCATACAGTGCGATAGTTAGGTTTTAATCCGTAAAAAGATTCCAATTCATCAAGAAAAATTATGAATTTTGTGAGAGATAGATTAATTTTAAGAGTGTGATATGGAAATCACCTTTTTCATGATACCGCATGTACATCCCTGTTTCGATAATCGAAACATTTCCATAGTTTTGAATAATATTTGGCAATTGACAATTTAAATTAATTCTAAATAGAAAAACTGTTTCTGCTATAACTTGGGTTCAATTTACTTGCAGGTTCAGCTCAAAGTTATCACCAGCACTGAAAACTGAGCGCAAATATTCTAAAACCTCCTAAAAGGGTAACATTTTCAGTCCTGGACTTAATTCTAGGATAACCCAGAACAAGTTGATATTCCAAATAAATTGAAATGAAGTAAATTCAAAACCAGCTTTACAGTTTAGAATTTTAAGTTGTCGAAAATGTGCATGTAATTAAGCCTAAAAGTTACATAAGCCATTAATACGCAATTAAAAATATTTTTTTTTGTGGTGCAGTTGCAAGGAAACGTAAAAAATATTTTTTCGAGTTTTTTTATATATCATATTATTTAAAATTTAAGGGAGTTCCTATTAAAAAATCTTGGTTGAAATCGTTAGAGTCGTTAATGAAAAAGACGAAAATTAAAAAAACGGTTATATGACAGGTACCGTTAAAAACATTTTTTCCAAAAAAATTTATTGACCAAAATGTAGTCCATACCCATAAAAGCACACTTTTTTATCAAAATCGTAAGAGCCGTTTTCGAAATAAATAAGATTTATGGCTGGTAGCGTTAGTCTTAGAGTTAAAAAAAATTCAATTTCTCCTCTAGAGAATTACCGAAGACCCTTAAGTACCGAGATTGAAGAAAATACCTCCAGTAGTTTAGGTTGTCGATCAAGTACAGACATACAGACAGACAGACGGAATTGCCGGACTAACTCGGCAACGCCGGGTATTATCGGCTAGTTATTACTAAAATTAAACAAATAGGTACACCCCCATTAAGATTATTTTTTTTTTTCATAAACAGAAATTGTTGAAAAAGAAATAAATAATGTAAGATGTTGAAACCCACATTAAATTCGGACAAGGCATCCATGTTTATTTAATTTAATTAAAAACGGCAATTGTATTTGTTTGGAAAGTATATATTTTGAGGATGCAAAATTAGAAGTAATTTATATTTTTATTTTCGTTTGAATAATAATAATTAATACAAAATTAAATCTTTGGACTAAAAAAATTGAAAATTCATTTTTCAAATATAATCAAAACTAAACAAGTTTTTTATTTATAGAAAACATAATTCAATTTCAATTTATTTTAAAAACAAAATTAAATTTACAAAAACACATTAAGATAAAATCTTTTAGAGTATCAATAATTTAAATAACGAAAAACTTCTTATGAAAAAATAATAATAATTCCCAAAGCGAAAAAAGATTAATATGCAAGCTAAAGATACAAAAAGATAAAGAAAAAAATAAATATAAATATATACTTATATCAAGAAGAGTTTACAAACAAATAAAATATAGAAGGCTAGACCTATAATAAACTTAAGTTTGATTTCAGTAGTGCAAAAATAGTTTCCTCTTAAAAGCTGTAGGCATGGTAGTTCTTTGCAATTCATTTGGAAGTAAATTCCACAAGTGAATAGCAGATACGTAGAATGAAAGTTCTGCAATGGTGCGTGAAAAACAAGGCATAATTAGTTTTAGACCTCTTTGTGAATGGGTAAAATTGATTATTACGGATGATACTTTGGAGTTTCCAAACAAGCCTTATCAAGACTCATTCCAAAGAGAATATTACTTAAGTGAGATACACTAGAATGTCTCGGAATAGATTAAATAAGACGAATACTATCATTTAGAGTAACATTAAGTTTGCGCTGACACTCACAGTCAAAAATTGGGTATACTGAATAGTTAAAACTAAAATATGGCAAAACTATTAATTTTATTAAAATAATAAATCCTCATATTGGGTAATAATAAGTCTGACGAAGATTTCAGAATTCGTAATTCATAGTAAATATTTCTTATAAAGGGTGGTTAAATTTTAAGGGCCGATGTTGATTTTGAATAAAACACAAATTATTTAGGAAATTATTGTCATTTCTTTTTATTATGATAATATTGGTATGGTTCAATTATGTATGGAACAAAATATCGGCCTCCATCCAATGGTCCAAATTTTCGATAACGCTGAGGCATAATTGAGGGTTCATGCAGTTAATGTGCAGAATTATCTCATCCTTTAGCTCTTGAATTGTTGCTGGCTTATCGACGTACACCTTTTGTTTCAAACAACCCCAAAGAAAGAAGTCCAACGGTGTAAGATCACATGATCTTGGTGGCCAATTGACATCGCCACCACGTGAGATAACACGGCCATTGAATTCGTCGCGCAAAAGAGCCATAAAAGAGCCATTGTTTCGTTAGCTGTGTGGCAAGTGGCACCGTCTTATTGAAACCATATATCGTCCACATCCATATCTTCCAATTCGGACCATAAAAAGTTCGTTATCATCATGATTTTCTTCGAAAATTTATTATACACTGTTGCCATTTCTTGCCACCATTCTGACCATTGACGACGCTTGAAATGGTCAAGAGGCTTTAGTTCTTGAGTCAATTGCCCCTTGTAAGCGTGAAAATGCAAGTCTTTATGCATAATGTTCATCAACGTCGAGCGTGAGAGGTGCAATTGTTGGGCACGACGACGAGTTGAGGTGGACGGCTCTTCAGCCACACTATCGTGAACAGCAGCAATATTTTCTGCAGTACGAGCTGTACGAGCATGCACTGGTGTTTTCACATCTCCTACAGACCTGGTTTGCTCAAAGTTTTGCACGATTTTTTCGATTGTACGCACATTTGGACGATTAAATTGACCGAAAAAATCACGAAGTGCACGACATGAATTTTAATTTGAACGCCCATTTTCATAATAAGCCTGAATAACTTTAACGCGTTGCTCGATTGTGTATCTTTCCATGGTTCAATGCAGAAAAAAACTTGACGTTTAGGTGTGGTTCACATTCAACATCGGCCCTTAAAATTTAACCACCCTTTAGTTTCTGAGATTACAGCAACACACACTTCCATTTATTATAAATCCCAAATATTTTACTTCCCTTACATACATAATAACTTCATTATTGGAACATAACATAGCCACAAACTTAGTAATTAAGCTTCATAAGGTTATTATTAGATCAAATTTGGATATGAGTTAGATCCTGATTTAACATAGCTATGCAGTCCTTCATAAAACTAATTTTACGAAAAACGTAAATTACTACATCATCAGCATACAAATGAACTCTGTAATTAGTAACTACATCAGAAAAGTCAATTATAAATACCGAAAATAAGAGTGGACCCAACGCTGAATCCTGAGGTATTCCTGTATTGCTGATCAGAGGATTTGAAATACCAACCTTTGTTTTTATTCGCTAAACTCTATCTTTTATGTAGTTATAAATTAGTTTAGGTGATGTGCAAGAGAAATTAAAATTTCTCTTGAGCTTAAAAGTAGAATAGAGTGATCAATGCGATCGAAAGCCTTAGTAAAATCTAAAAGTACGACGACACTAAACTTACCAGAGTCAAGAGCGAAACGGATATCCGAAGTCACTTTAATTACTGTAGATTCACAGCTGTGATTATTGCGGAAGTTAGATTGCCATTTAGAGAGTAGACTCTGTTCATTTAAATATATTTGGATTTGGTCATGTATTATTTTTTTTAATAACTTGCATGAGAAAGACAAAGTACTGATTGACCTATATTCAGAGGGAATGGATGGTTTTTTTTTTTTTGTGAACCGGTATAACCCTAGCACTTCTCCACGCATGTGAAAGCTCGTTACAAATATATTGTTGTGAACAGAGCTTTATACTACTACTGCGCCATCTGTTGGAAAATTACATATCTAATTTCTGGAAGAAACAAAAAGCTCTTTTCCAATGTCAAATGTATTTCCCCTTATTCCAACCATCTAGAACATTCCAAGACAAGAACTTTCGAGAACAACTAATTTGAGTATATAAGGGAGTGTTCACGGTTAGCGAGACACAGTTGATTTTGGATTGTGAAAGTGTGCAAAAGTATTGCTTATTGGATTGTGTTATTAAACAAGTGTGATTTAAATTGACTAAAAGTATTTGAGCTGATTATAAATTGAGATTTACTGTTTTGAATTGGAAAGTGTAAATAAAGAAGAAATACTAAAAAGAGTGATAAGTTTTATTTAACGAACCTAACAAAAATATTACATTGGTGTCAGAAAAGTGGAATAAAACTTATTGTGCAGTGAAGTGTGAAAAAAAAAAATAGTAAAATAAAAAATGAGCAAGTTAGTAAAAGAGCTCAACTGTAATGAGCTGAAAAGTGAATTAGGCAAGCGAGAACTTTCTAGAGCAGGATCGAAAAATGAGCTTGTTCTGCGTTTGGCCGAATATTTGAAACAGCAAAATGAAGACCCGGACATCTTCGTCTTTGAAGCTGACGCTGAGGAAGCAGACGTAAGTAAAAATGTAGATGTTTCAAATATGATTAGTCTTCTGCTTCAGCAACAAAAGAATGTTCTCGAACGTCTCGAAGAGCAACGAAATGAACAAAAGAATGAACAAAAGAATGTTCTCGAACGTCTCGAAGAGCAACGAAATGAACAAAAGAATGAACAAAAGAATGTTCTCGAACGTCTCGAAGAACGTCTTGATAAACAGCATAGCGAACAAAAGGACCTTCTCGAAGAGCAGAGAAACATGCTAGAAGGCAAGCTTGTTAACATCGAGAATAATGTGTCTGCACTTGATGAACGTGTTTCATTGCTAGAGAATCAAGTCGACAACAAAATGGAGACGTTTTCAAAAGAGCTAGATCGCATTCGAAATATAAAGATTCGGGAAAGTTCTGGAGAAACCTTGAAGAAAAAGGAGATGCAACCTCCAACCTTTGATGGACAAACTTCTTGGTCTATATACAAGAAGCAATTCGAGGCAGCTTCCACAACAAATGGCAAGGATGAGGCTGACAAGTATATAGCCTTAACTCTTGCTCTTAGAGGAGCAGCTGCTGAGTTGTTGCAAACCATACCAGCAGATAAGAGCGGCGACTTCAATTCCTTGGTTTTGGCTATAGACAAACGCTTTGGTAACAGCCATATGAAAGAAGTCTTCAAAGTGCAACTCAATTCCAGAGTTCAGAAGAGGGGCGAAACTCTACAACAACTGCAAGCGGACATTGAAAGGCTTGTTCATCTTGCATATCCAGATGTTGGAGAGGAAATCTGTAACCAGTTTGCAGTTGAGGCATTTGTTCGCGCCATTTCCGACATACATCTTCAAAGGGCCGTGTGAACTGCTGGAAAACGAACTCTTTCGGAAACATTAGCGTTTGCCTTGACAGTGGAAGCAGCTGAGCAAGCTTTTCACGGAGTACATCGACTTAGAGAAGCCATCGTCGAAGAATGCTCATGCCAAAGAACTGATGTCCAAAGGAACCAACGAAACGGACTTGCAAAGTGCTGGAATTGCAACAAGACTGGACATTTACAGCGTCAATGTCGATTACCTCCAAGAAGAGCTTGTCAACATTGTGGGCACGGAGTTTCAAACTCAGAACAAGGTAACAATAACACCAGTGTTACTTCCCGAACAGTTTCCCAGCAGGGAAGAACCAACTTCGAGGGGCAGAAGCTGGTTTCTGGTATCGATGGCCCCAGAAACACCATCCAGGTCTCTCAGACTAAACGAGACAATAAAAGTCTGACTGTCGAGGCAACTTTAAATGGCAACAAACGTGTGGTCACAATCGACACCGGTGCCACAGCCTCCATTGTGCGTCAAGACCTAGTACACCTGAATTGGCTACACAACACCAATAGCTACCGTCTAAGAACTGCTACAGGAGAAGCAGCTAGGGTTTATGGTGAGGTCCGACTTGGAATTCGAATAGCAGATCTAGAATTCTCACACAAATTTTTGGTGGCAGATATATGTGACAAGTGCATCATCGGAATGGACTTCATGAAAGAACATCGAGTAGTTTTGGATATCGGCAACCAGGTACTCAAATACCAGAATACAGAGATTCCAATGATCTATGGGCACGAAGGAATAACAACTCTAAGGACTGTCATCAAAGAAGATGTGGTTATTCCTACTTCTTCTGAGGTATTTCTTTGGACAAAATTAGATGGTGAGTGTGGACGCCATCGATACCTAATGGTGGAAGCAGGCCCAGACTTTTCTTCCCAAAAGGTCATCATTGGGAAGACACTTGTGGCTCCGAACAACAATATGGTCCCCGTACGGATACTCAACACCAAACCGTACGATGTAAAGTTAACGAAAGGAGAAATTATCGGTAAGTGCGAATCTGTCGCAGCCATAACACAAATCGACGCTGAAACACCGAGAAAGACATTAGACCCTGAGGAGCTCAATACCATCAAGGCAAAGATACTCAATTCATCTAAAGCAGAAAGCCTTCTGAATGAGTATGCCGACCGCTTCACCAAACGGGAAATATGGAAGGACACAAATGGTGCAGCATCGAATAAATACAGGAGATGCAAGACCCATTCGTCACCCCGCAAGACGTCTACCACTGGTCAAACAAGATGAAGTTGACGAAATGATTACCACCATGAAGAAGGATGGTTTGATTGAGAACTCCAAGAGTCCTTGGGCGTCACCAGTGGTCCTAGTCAAAAAGAAGGACGGAAGTACACGGTTTTGTGTTGACTACCGAAGGTTGAATGACGTAACCAAGAAAGACAGCTACCCCCTGCCAAGAATTAGTGACACCTTAGATGCGATGGAAGGAGCACATTGGTTTTCAACGCTGGACTTGAAAAGTGGATATTGGCAAGTTGAAATTCACCCTGAAGATCGAGAAAAGACAGCGTTCTCCACAGGTAATGGGCTCTGGCAGTTCAAGGTAATGCCGTTTGGTCTTTGCAACGCTCCGGCAACATTTGAGCGTTTGATGGAGTGCGTCCTTCAAGGTCTGACTTGGAAAACTTGTCTTGTCTACTTGGATGATGTTATCGTTTATGGAAAGACATACGACCAACACTGTAAGAACCTAAAGGGTGTGCTCCAGAGACTTCGAGAGGCTAACCTTAAACTGAACCCAGAAAAATGTGCACTGTTCCAGACTGAAGTAAAGTATTTGGGACATATCATCTCGTCCCAAGGAGTCAAGACCGATCCTGAAAAAGTTGACACCGTCAAAAATTGGCCAACACCACAGGACAAACATCAACTACGAAGTTTTCTTGGTTTTGCTACTTATTACAGACGTTTTGCCAGAATTGCGAAGAGTTTGCATCAGCTTACGGAAAAGAACAAGCAGTTTAGATGGTCAGGTGAGTGTGAAAAAGCCTTCCAAGAACTGAAATACCGTCTATGCAATGCTCCGGTGCTGATCTATCCGACTCCAGGCAAGTCTTTTATCATCGATGCTGATGCAAGCAATGTGGGAGTCGGCGCTGTTCTGTCACAAGTGCACAATGGCGAAGAAAAGGTTGTCGCCTATTTCAGCAAAGTACTGTCGAAGACCGAAAGAAACTACTGTGTGACCAGAAGAGAACTCTTGGCACTCATTTTGGCAACGAAACACTTCCATAAATACATCTATGGACAGAAGTTTCTTCTACGAACCGATCATGGTGCTCTTAACTGGTTGTTGAACTTCAAGAACCCAGAAGGACAAGTCGCAAGGTGGATAGAAAGACTGCAGACTTACGATTATGAAATTCAACACCGAAGGGGAAAGCTGCACTCAAATGCCGACGCGCTATCCCGAAGGCCTTGTAAAATAGACTGCAAGCATTGTAGGCGACAAGAAGAAAAGGAATCCATCAACATTCTGCGAATAAGGGCTGGCCCCATTTGTGGATGGAGCAATGAGGAAATAAGATCTGCTCAACAAGAAGACCCCGACATTGAACCTCTTCTCGCATGGAAAGAACATGAAGAAAAACCCGCATGGAATGACATTTCCGATAGGAGTCCAGTTTTAAAGGCTTATTGGGCACAATGGGACTCACTTCATTTGCGAGAAGGTGTTCTTCGGCGTAAATGGGAGTCTGCTGATGGTAAATCCTAAGTGATTAGTGATGCAGCTTGTATTACCTCAATCGAAAATCAAAGAGGTTCTTCGAGAGATGCATGATGGACCTTCAGGAGGCCATTTGGGAGTCAATAAGACGTTAGAAAAGGTGAGGCAACGATTCTACTGGTTGCATGCAAGAGACGACGTTGAAAAGTGGTGCCGAAATTGTGACGTTTGTGCTGCAACCAAAGGACCTGGTAGAAAACTGCAAGGAAAAATGATGCAATATAATGTCGGCTCACCATTTGAAAGGATTGCTGTTGATGTAGCTGGCCCATTTCCGGAAACGAATGATGGAAACAAATACATTCTGGTGGTAGTGGATTATTTCAGCAAATGGCCTGAGGCATACGCTACCCCGAACCAAGAAGCCAAGACCGTGGCCGACCAGATTGTGTCTAACTGGGTAAGCAGGTTCGGTGTGCCTATGGAGCTCCATTCTGACCAAGGAAGGAATTTTGAGTCGAACATATTCCAAGAGGTGTGTGCGTTTCTTGGCATTAAGAAAACGAGAACCACACCACTTCATCCCCAATCTGATGGAATGGTCGAGAGATTCAACAGGACCTTAAAAGAGCACCTCACTAAGGTCGTAGGCGACTACCAAAGAAACTGGGATAGGCACATACCACTATTTTTGATGGTCTATCGAAGTGCAGTACATAGCTCAACAGGACAAACACCATCTGAAATCCTGTTCGGAAAAAGCATACGGCTGCCTAGTGAGATAAGGTTTGGACACCCACCACAAGAGTCTCAGGAAACAGGGGATTACGTGAGTGACCTAAAAGAGAGGCTAATCGACATCCACGAAAGGACCAGGACTAGAATGAGCACTTACAGTGATCGAATGAAGACAAGGTACGACACAAGAGCAAACACGACAGGATTCCAAGTAGGAGATCGTGTATGGCTATATAATCCACATCGTCAAAAGGGATTGTCGCCGAAGCTTCAACAAAACTGGGAAGGCCCGTATACTGTCGTCAGGAAAATCAATGATGTCGTTTACCGAATTCAAAGAGGGTCAAGAGGAAAGTTAAAAGTTGTGCATAGCGATCGACTGCACCGATACAGTGGCGAAGCTGGAGATAAAATTGTTCGGGACGAACAATCTTAAAAAGGGGGCAATGTTGTGAACAGAGCTTTATACTACTACAGCGCCATCTGTTGGAAAATTACATATCTAATTTCTGGAAGAAACAAAAAGCTCTTTTCCAATGTCAAATGTATTTCCCCTTATTCCAACCATCTAGAACATTCCAAGACAAGAACTTTTGAGAACAACTAATTTGAGTATATAAGGGAGTGTTCACGGTTAGCGAGACACAGTTGATTTTGGATTGTGAAAGTGTGCAAAAGTATTGCTTATTGGATTGTGTTATTAAACAAGTGTGATTTAAATTGACTAAAAGTATTTGAGCTGATTATAAATTGAGATTTACTGTTTTGAATTGGAAAGTGTAAATAAAGAAGAAATACTAAAAAGAGTGATAAGTTTTATTTAACGAACCTAACAAAAATATTACAATATGTTAAATATTATCAGGACCAATCGCATTAAATTTTTATGGCGTTAAATACATCAAAAACACTAATACGAGTACAATCAAATGAAAAAGAAGAAGAGTTTTCAGCCTCAGGAATTGAAAAAATTTCTTGGGGAATAAGGGACCTTGACACTATAGGAAATAGAGCATTAGGAATTACTTCAGCACTAAACGGGCATTTATTTTTGTTTTATCCTCTTTGACACCAAGTTTCTTCAAGTAATTCCAAAGTTCTTTGGAGCTAAGAGTAGGCCCAAGTTTTTTTTTTAGTAAGAATGCGCGATTCGAGGTACAAATGCTAGAATTGACTTTGTGTCGCGAAAAATTAACTTTGTTAAATTTAGTAGGATTATTCTTAAATCTTCGGAAGAAACGCTTACTTTCCCGAATCAGAGGCTTAAGACTATTATTGAACCAGGGACATCTATTTGTTTTTAATTCCCTAGGAACTTTTGGAACGTAGTTTTCATAAGGCCGACCTAGTAAACTGTTAAATAATGAAACTTTGACATTTACATCCGCAGAAAAATAAATCTGATTCCATTCCAGGCTATATTGAAATTCATCTGTACATATATCCACAAAGTTAAAGTCACGATACGACCTGTAGCTTATTGTGTGACTTGTGTTTGTCCTGTCTACATCAAACTAAAAAGAGCAAAATATAAAGTCATGGATGAAATCTGAAGTAGATTTAATTTGATAATTTCCAAGAATTCGTTGCCTTGAGCTATTCAAAAACATGTCTAATAGACAGGGATTTGTGTTTGATTAAAAACAAGTTGGCCACCGATTGTTAACAATTAAAAGACCCAAAATATCTCATTAATGATTAAATAATCGCTTAAAGATGTTGTTGATCAAAAAGTCAAATATACATAAAACAAAATTGGATGATGCTTATTTACCGAAAATACACAATAAAATAAAGAATGTATTTCTGATTGTTAATTTGTCTTAGTTGGCATTTTCTTAAATTGATTTATTAACATGTTGTCATGTGCAGTAGGGTAATTCTTATACCTCTTATATTTTTTAAATGACAACAGAATATATCTCTATTTTTTTTTCAGATTTCTTGTTTGTTTTTTCATTCATCAAGCAGATTTAATATAATTTACAAACAAAATATAATCTCACAGTCTATTGAACAGCGTTTATAACTTTAGCCAAAAAACTAGATAAATGGATCTTTAAACTCTTTGAGTTTTGAACCCCAAATCCCAGCATACTATCACCTTAAGCAACCACAAAATCAATGTAGGAAGTGACCACAAACTTGCAATCAAATGTTACACCAAGGTCTTTGTTTTCTGCGTTGTGATTAATGGAATTCTTATTCAAAATCCATTGGTCTAAGACTACTGGAGAAAGTAGAAATTGAAATTTGGAGACATTTAAAAGAGCTGCTTAGCAGATAAGCACTCGAGGTCACTTTGAAACAACTGGTACTCATCTTAAATCTGAAAATTTGTATACTCGTATCATTCACAAACATTTAGCAGGGAGCATTGTTGATAAAAGTTGGTATGTCATTGATCAACAAAAGGAACAGAAGAGGCCCCAAGTGACTACCATGAGGAACACCAGAAGTTACATTAATTACTTCGGAAAATAAATCATTAATGCGAACGAACTGTATTCTACCGTTGAGATAGGAATCAAACCAGTTAAGAATACTTATGTACATGGTGAACAATGGATTTCATCTTTTTTTATTAATATAAAATGGTTGACTCTATCGAACGCCTTCGACAAGTCCATAATATATAACATGAGTTTGTAAACCATTTTCGATATTTTAGTTGTAATTTCATTTGTTGTGATATTTTTTCATTTTAAAATAAGGTGATTTACATAACTCACTCAGATTGACAAAGAGTAAAATGTAAATGTAATCAAGTGGGACTAATATCACTCGGTTGAAATTATACGAGTCAATTCGATTCAGATTTTTTTTTAAATATACACACGGTACCGGATAAGGACAACTAAATTTAATTGAACTACTTCTCAATAGGTTCTTTCTAAGTCTAATTGGTTGGAATAGCCAATTTAGTTATTTAAAGTTACTTATTAGTAATTCAGTCGGTCCATATATGGAGAACGTAAGATATACATTCTTCACAGCAAAAAAGAAAACTGGAATGAAACCGCCTAAAGAATCCTTTTCTGTAGAGAGTCAGATATTCATGGCGTTTTTAGCACAAAGGGATAGCTTAGAGCTAATTGATGGCTGTCTTTACCGGATTTGGGAAAGCGAAGTTTGAAATACCAAATGTTAGCTTCTGGTAGTACCAAAATCAACAATTAGAAAAGCTCTAGAAGAACTCCACGATGATGCCACAAAAAGCGAAATTTAGGAGTCACTAAAACAGTAGACAAAATCAGAAGATATTTCTACTGGGTAGGATGTCGAGAATTTGCTGCCGATTGGATTGCCAAATGCAAAACGTGTGCAATCGGAAAAGGAAATAAAACACGCAATCGAGGTACCATGCAGTGTTGTACTGTCTTGTGAACCCTGTGAGCGAATTAACTTGGATATTTCTATATCGCCCAGGACCATTTCCACAACTAGTCGGTATGTACAGGGTGGGCTATCTAATTGTTTCTTTTTAAATAATAGGTTATTGAAACATTGACAGCTGTTTCCCGCTCGAAATCTTGGCAGAAAACTTATTTTTACTTATTTCCAAAGTGAGTGTTGTGTAGCCCAAAAAGTGATGTCCGTCAAGTTAGCACTACCACTTCAAAATTTTCAAAATGTAATAATTGGATTAATTGTCGTGAATTTGTCGTAAATTTGTCGTGAAACGAAAAAATTTGTCGCGCTTGTATTTTAAAAAATAACCCCTGGTAATGCTAACTTGACAGTCAAGTTAGCACTACCACCCCTCAAAATAGGGTAAAATGAACTCGAAAAAGAAAAAGGTAAGTGTTAATAATTGTCGTGAATTTGTCGTAAATATGTTGTAAAATCAAAAATTTTGTAGCGCAATTTTTTTAAAAAATAACCCCTAGTAATGCTAACTTGACAGTCAAGTTAGCACTACCACCCCCCAAAATAGGGTTAAATGCACTCGCAAAAGAAAAAGGACAGCGTTAATAATTGTCGTAAATTTGTCGTAAATATGCTGTAAGACCAAAAATTTTGTCGCGGTACGCCTGCGGCTACGAACGTAAATTTTTAAAAAATGACCCCTGGTAATGCTAACTTGACAGTCAAGTTAGCACTACCACCCCCCAAAATAGGGTAAAATAAACTCGCAAAATAAAAAGGACAGCGTAAATAATTGTCGTAAATTTGTCGTAAATATATCGTAAAATAAAAAAAATTTTCGCATCATTTTTTCTCAAAAAAATGCCATGAAAATGCAAAAGCCCATAAAAAAGCATTTTTTCATTAAACCTAGCACTACCATACCAAACCTATCTGTTAAAACTATTTTTTACTCTGCAATTTGTTTAAACAATTGTCGTAAGACGTCTTTGAATAAGTTCCGTCATAAAATAATTTGTCGCGCCCTTCTTGCCCAAAAAAATGCCCTAAATATGACAAAAGTCCTTAAAATAGCATTTTTTCATAAAAGTTAGCACTACTATACCAAAACTATCTGTTAAAACTATTTTTTTACTCTGCAACAAATTATTTTATGACGGAACTTATTCAAAGACGTCTTACGACAATTGTTTAAACAAATTTCAGAGTAAAAAAATACTTTTAACAGATAGTTTTGGTATAGTAGTGCTAACTTTTATGAAAAAATGCTATTTTAAGGACTTTTGTCATATTTAGGGCATTTTTTTGGGCAAGAAGGGCGCGACAAATTATTTTATGACGGAACTTATTCAAAGACGTCTTACGACAATTGTTTAAACAAATTTCAGAGTAAAAAAATAGTTTTAACAGATAGTTTTGGTATAGTAGTGCTAACTTTTATGAAAAAATGCTATTTTAGGGACTTTTGTCATATTTAGGGTATTTTTTTGGGCAAGAAGGGCGCGACAAATTATTTTATGACGGAACTTATTCAAAGACGTCTTACGACAATTGTTTAAACAAATTTCAGAGTAAAAAAATACTTTTAACAGATAGTTTTGGTATAGTAGTGCTAACTTTTATGAAAAAATGCTATTTTAAGGACTTTTGTCATATTTAGGGCATTTTTTTGGGCAAGAAGGGCGCGACAAATTATTTTATGACGGAACTTATTCAAAGACGTCTTACGACAATTGTTTAAACAAATTGCAGAGTAAAAAATAGTTTTAACAGATAGGTTTGGTATGGTAGTGCTAGGTTTAATGAAAAAATGCTTTTTTATGGGCTTTTGCATTTTCATGGCATTTTTTTGAGAAAAAATGATGCGAAAATTTTTTTTATTTTACGATATATTTACGACAAATTTACGACAATTATTTACGCTGTCCTTTTTATTTTGCGAGTTTATTTTACCCTATTTTGGGGGGTGGTAGTGCTAACTTGACTGTCAAGTTAGCATTACCAGGGGTCATTTTTTAAAAATTTACGTTCGTAGCCGCAGGCGTACCGCGACAAAATTTTTGGTCTTACAGCATATTTACGACAAATTTACGACAATTATTAACGCTGTCCTTTTTCTTTTGCGAGTGCATTTAACCCTATTTTGGGGGGTGGTAGTGCTAACTTGACTGTCAAGTTAGCATTACTAGGGGTTATTTTTTAAAAAAATTGCGCTACAAAATTTTTGATTTTACAACATATTTACGACAAATTCACGACAATTATTAACACTTACCTTTTTCTTTTTCGAGTTCATTTTACCCTATTTTGAGGGGTGGTAGTGCTAACTTGACTGTCAAGTTAGCATTACCAGGGGTTATTTTTTAAAATACAAGCGCGACAAATTTTTTCGTTTCACGACAAATTTACGACAAATTCACGACAATTAATCCAATTATTACATTTTGAAAATTTTGAAGTGGTAGTGCTAACTTGACGGACATCAAAAAGTGCGTTTTTTTGAAAAGCAGTTTTGGTCGAAATAAAGCACCCACCGCTACTACTGTACTCAAATTTGTGCAAATAGGCCGTGAGACTGGTATGCTTAGGGTGACCACCTTTCCCAAGGCCGATTTCGGTACACAAGAAAATATATTTCTTTTTAAATCTAAGTTAAGTTTATTTAATACATTAGGTACATCTATGAAATATAGGCAAAAATGTTTTGCATACCGTATGCTAGTAGACAGCACTCATGATCCTCGCCGTCGTCGCACGGTGCACACAGACGAGTGTGTGGCTGCTGCAGCCGAGAGTGTCATACTCAATTCACTGATATCAACTCGCCATCGATTTCTAGTAAATGGCCGGAATAGTAGGGGAAGGTGGCCTAAAATGGCACCCCATAAGGAAAATATGTCATATCTCGCAAAAAAGTGACATTTGAGCTTAAATGTTATATTCTTTTCAAAGTTAAATCAATAACGCTTACATTTTTTTGCTTTACGAGTTTAATAAGATTCAAATAGTATTTAAAGTATTTAATTTTCAAAAACTCTTCAAATTCCAACGATCAAAATTGTCCGGGTAAAATGGCATACTGCCATATTGGTATGCCATTTTACCCTTGCAAGTAAACCAAAAACCATTTTCAATTTAATATAAACTTTATTAAAAACAAATCACAGTTCAAAGTAAAATAAACATAAACAATACTCAACAAAAAAAAATAAAAATCAGAAATTCATTTAAAACAACTTCACTTAAAGTATAAAATGGCACACTATGCCATTTTGGGCGAGTGCGTAGTAGGCCATTTTGCCCATTTAGAGTTTTTTATTTAAGTTTTAATTCCGAAAAAACTGAAATAGTTATAGGCCAACTAATTTCAGTAAATTAATAAGAAATACTTAATACTTACTTACATACATTTTCTTTTTTCACCAAAATTTAATGTTTTTATAATTTTTTTTGTCAACAAACTTTTTACAACATTTTATTGGTCCTGCTTTTGTAGAAGGCTAGAGACAGTTTGCCGTGTAAAATTTCAAACAATAGCTTGAAGTTGCTAATATTTCGTATATGTCGGATGCCAGATAAACTAAAGATAAAGAATTGTGTTACCAAAACCTTAAAATTCTGTTCGATTTTAGCAAGGGGGCCATTTTACCTTGGTGGGCCATTTTAGGCCATCTTCCCCTATACCCTTTACAAAACCAAGAAGCGATAACCTGTACAAACGCTTACTTTAGGAATGGGTATGTTGATATGGAGTTCCTCTTGAAGTGCATTCTGATCAGGGTAGAAACTTTGAGTCCGTTATATTCAAGGACTTACATATGTGACATCGTAGGGATATGGAAAACGCAAATCACACCACTACAACCGCATTCTAATGGCATGGTGGAAGAATTTAATAGAACCCTTGAAGAGTCATCGTCTACGTCAACGAATAAAGTAAATGGGACTAACAAATTAAAAAATTCCTGTAGGCATACAGATCTACCGTGCATGATTCAACTAAGATAATAGCGGCTAAAATCCTCTTTGGAAATAATCTACGGTTACTAGCAGATATTGAATTCAGAACGCTTTCTGGTGCGTTAAAATGAAAGGCTTATGCTGAAATTTTAAATCGACAGCAATTGGATGAAATTCATAAAGATTTTTAGAAAGAGGTTACGATTAAGAAACGACAAATTAAAAGCAAACAAAAGCTTCAGGAAAAGTGATACGGTTCTTCTTCATAATCCCACTTCTGACACCAGTCTTAAATAAAACATATTTCTTGGGTATCAACAAAACTAATAAAATATTTTATTTAATTAATCAACAACAAATATGAAAAACAGCAATCAAACTATAATTAAATCTTTTTAAAACAAAGTAATAAGTAATATTCTTAATTTTGGCAATATAATTATATTCGTAATATTTATTGTTAATGTTCCCTAATAAAGTTTTCACGTATTTAAAAAAAAAAAAAAAAAATCAAAAAATAAAACACTTCAAGTTAAGTCAAGATGCACAGAGGGAGCTTCTACCCTAAAACAGAAAGTTGATTTTTAATTTCTTACGAACCTTGGGTGTTGACATTTTGGGCGAACATATTTCGTCAATTCAATCATCATCTTACAACAACAATGGTTGAAATTTTTCTGTTTAAAAAGATTCAATTTCGTCTTTATTTTTCATATAACAGCTTACGTGCAATTTTATGAGCTTTTTTTGTATTAGATTGCATTAAGTAAAAGCTAGATTCTTTCAAACTTTCTGTTTCAAACATTAGAGAGAAGTGAAATTGGTATTCCAAGCACGACAATAAGCGCCAGCCAAATGGGCGTTTGAATGCGCCTTATGAGTAGTTATGATTATGAGAATGCTATTCTGAGAATGGTTCTAGTTATTAGCCGTGTTATTATACGTAGTGTATGAGGCATTATATACAAAACATGTCTGCTTAAGGTGGACACATATCAGAGTTATTGGGTGGTATTGTTGGTGCGACTCCGGTTTATTCTATTGGAAGGTACTGCATGAAATATTATTTAGCTGGAAGTTGTCACGTAGAAGTTTCTGGGTGGTAAAAAAGTGAAGGTGATGACATAGCCCTAACTCTAGAATTAGGATAGAACAAACATGGGTATGATTTATTATTCGTTTTTTTTTTTAATTCAAATTTTTTACTCAAGCTGCAGTGAATCCAGCAGAAAAGTTTGGGATTAATTACACTAGTCTCTCCTTTGTAATAGCCTATTCCTGCTTTATCTTAAAGTTTTGATTGTCTGAGTTGGAATCTGACCTCAAAAAAACATCGCCACAAGTTATACCATTTGAAAATTAAAAAAACATTTTTTCAGTATTTTTGAATCTTAAATGCTTAAAGACTCCTAAAAGAAATAAAATGCACGACTGGGTCGCACGAACTTGCTCCTATGTAAAAGACTAAGAATTTCAAAACTGAATGTTATTAGAGAAACTGTTCATAAGCATAAAATTCATTTTTTAAATGACTAAAAAAACTTCTTTAGTAGTTAAAGGTAAGAATAGGATGCAATGTGATTCAAGCAAATATAGATTTATGCAAGATTAAAAATTATAAGTCCTTGTAGTGGTTTCTTAAAAAATAAGGTTTTGTATAAGAAAATTTTAAAACAATTTTAAGAAAAAATGTTGGTACGCCAATTTGAAGTTTTTATTATTGTATGAATAAAAATTAAATTTACAAAAAAAATATTGAGCCGTTTTCGAGACATTGAATTTTCAAAAAACAAAAAATTGATTTTTTTTATCAAAATTAAAAAAACATATTTTTCTTAAAGTTTTGAAATGCAATGTTTTTTAAACTTTTTAGAAGCTTCCCTCTACGAAATTTCATTAAAATCCGTTGTGCTAATAATGAGAAATTCAAAATTTTAAAAAATCGTTCTATGGTAGGTACAGTCAGTAATATCTTGTTTTCAAATTTGTTTTTATTGAATTACAGATATTAAAAAATAATAGAAAGAAAAAAAATTTAAGCAAAATTCTCGGAACCGTTTTCGAGAAAAATACGATTTTCGAAAACCATTTTTTAACATTTGTATGGAAGGTACCGTTATTTTTAGATAAAATCAATTTATTTTTCTCATATATTGTAGATTATTTTTCTAAACTTTTATATATCAAGTTTTAAAAAAATCGAGCATGGGGTTTTCAAAATATTGAGTTTTCAAAAAAAAATTTTGAAAGTTTTTTTAAAAATCCAAAAAATTTGTTTTTGAAAATTTTAATACACAATAATATTTAAACTGCTGGGAAGCTTTAGCATAAAAAAAATGATCAAAATCGGTGGTACCGTTTTTGATAAAATCAAAAACAAAAAAAATGGTCCCAAGGGGGGTACCAAAACTACTCATTTTTTTGAAAATTTTTTTCGACCATTACCTAGGTTTAACTAAATTAAATTTTTTGAATTTTTTTTAAGAAAATCGCAGGGACAGTTTTTGAGAAAAAAAAATATTTATAAAATTTCGGAAAAAAATCGTATGGCAGGTACCGTTATTTTTGGTCATAAAAAATCAAATCAAAAAACATCCGGTGGTAAAAAATCAAAACCCATATCTACCAAGTTTGAAGAAAATCGGCCGAGCCGTTTAGCTGTAATCGAACAGACAGACAGACAGACAGACAGACAGACAGACAGACAGACAGACAGACAGACAGAATTGCCAGACCCACTTTTTTCGTCTTCGCTATCATCGTAATGTCAACTTTGATCAAAATCTCGAGTTCGATTTTTTTTACGAATACATAACTTGCCTTATAGTACCTATAAGTCGCAAGTAAAAATCTTCTTCTTCAAAATTCAGTTTAAATATTCAAAGTATATTTCTTACTTTCCTTGTTAAAATGTATATGATAGGCATATTAAACCATATTTGCCTTTTTTAAGTTGGGATACATTTTTACTTGCGACTTATAGGTACTATAAGGCAAGTTATGTATTCGTAAAAAAAATCGAACTCGAGATTTTGATCAAAGTTGACATTACGATGATAGCGAAGACGAAAAAAGTGGGTCTGGCAATTCTGTCTGTCTGTCTGTCTGTCTGTTCGATTACAGCTAAACGGCTCGGCCGATTTTCTTCAAACTTGGTAGATATGGGTTTTGATTTTTTACCCCCGGATGTTTTTTGATTTGATTTTGTATGACCAAAAATAACGGTACCTGCCATACGATTTTTTTCCGAAATTTTATAAATATTTTTTTTTCTCAAAAACTGTCCCTGCGATTTTCTTAAAAAAAATTCAAAAAATTTAATTTAGTTAAACCTAGGTAATGGTTGAAAAAAAATTTCAAAAAAATGAGTAGTTTTGGTACCCCCCTTGGGACCATTTTTTTTGTTTTTGATTTTATCAAAAACGATACAACCGATGTTGATCATTTTTTTTATGCTAAAGGTTCCCAGCAGTTTAAATATTATTTTGTATTAAAATTTTCAAAAACAAATTTTTTGGATTTTTAAAAAAACTTTCAAAATTTTTTTTTGAAAACTCAATATTTCGAAAACCCCACGCTCGATTTTTTTAAAACTTGATATATAAAAGTTTAGAAAAATAATCTACAATATATGAGAAAAATAAATTGATTTTACCTAAAAATAACGGTACCTTCCATACAAATGTTAAAAAATGGTTTTCGAAAATCGTATTTTTCTCGAAAACGGTTCCGAGAATTTTGCTTAAATTTTTTTTCTTTCTATTATTTTTTAATATCTGTAATTCAATAAAAACAAATTTGAAAACAAGATATTACTGACTGTACCTACCATAGAACGATTTTTTAAAATTTTGAATTTCTCATTATTAGAACAACGGATTTTAATGAAATTTCGTAGAGGGAAGCTTCTAAAAAGTTTAAAAAATATTGCATTTCAAACATTAAGAAAAATATTTTTTTTTGAATTTTGAAAAAAAAAATCAATTTTTTGTTTTTTGAAAATTCAATGTCTCGAAAACGGCTCAATATTTTTTTTGTAAATTTAATTTTTATTCATACAATAATAAAAACTTCAAATTGGCGTACCAACATTTTTTCTTAAAATTGTTTTAAAATTTTCTTATATAAAACCTTATTTTTTAAGAAACCACTACAAGGACTTATAATTTTTAATCTTGCATAAATCTATATTTGCTTGAATCACATGGCATCCTATTCTTACCTTTAACTACTAAAGAAGTTTTT
This sequence comes from Chrysotoxum bicinctum, assembly GCA_911387755.1. Taxonomy (NCBI): domain Eukaryota; kingdom Metazoa; phylum Arthropoda; class Insecta; order Diptera; family Syrphidae; genus Chrysotoxum; species Chrysotoxum bicinctum. Next base: position 49,885,649 of record OU426989.1, read on the forward strand.
TTAGTCATTTAAAAATGAATTTTATGCTTATGAACAGTTTCTCTAATAACATTCAGTTTTGAAATTCTTAGTCTTTTACATAGGAGCAAGTTCGTGCGACCCAGTCGTGCATTTTATTTTTAAAGTAACGCGAACTCTAGGGGATATGAAAACCCTTTATAAGTAAGGAAATACATCGCGAGTATTGTCATAGGTATTGCTTAATATTATCTAAGCAAAATACGAGAATTATACAAACTAATTTAATAAATGTGAATTACAATAAAAAAACCTCTACAATTATTTAAAATGTTTACTCTTGCGAAAATTCACATTTGCTTGAGAAATCGCATGAAATCCATACTTTGACAGACAGATGATTGCTGCCATATTGTTGAAGCTCCGTCACATAAGCATTCATTTATCAAATCCATTTCACTTAATCATGGTCCAAGAGTAATAGCATTCAACAAATGATTAAATTTAATTGTTTTATAAAAGTTGATCTTCTGTTCGATCAACATTTCGCACTCTTCGCCCATTAAGTCTCCATAATTTCTTCTTTCTTTGGCCCGAATTGGATGATATGGATACCTGCCACATAGCCTGAACAATTTGGCCCTGTTAGACTTCTTTTTATGGTTTATCCACTGATGGGGGTACAAATTCTAATTAATTATCAATGATTCTAATAAAAAAAAACGGACTGCGCCATTGAATTCTGCTGGAAAAAATACATATAGAACGATACCAGTAAAATATTTTCCCAAATCAAAGGTTAACGTCGACGACGCACGTCCATAACAGTATCTTTAGGAGATAAAAGTATTGCAACATCACTATTGATTTATTGAAACGCTCTTTTCTTGTCCAAAGTCTAAAACATTCAATATTTATATATGTTATGTTTGATCTACAAAGCCACTTCCAGGTAGGTTATTGATGATAATCAATTTCTCGGAAAAATACATGCACAAAAAACAAAAACGAAATAGGTTATCATTATTTCTAGGAAATCTAAATTTCAAGTTCATGACCAATCGCCTATCCGGAAATTGCTCATAGTTTCCCCGGGCAAAAAGAAAAACAGCAGTTTATTTTGCCATCCTCCCTTCTTTATTCTCTAACTGCAGCTATCAATTGCATAATTCAATTGGATTGTGCTGCAGTATCACTCCGCAAATAGGAAGCAAGTACCCCATCTACCCCTAAGGAAAATTAAAACTAACAAGAAAACATAGCCAAGCTCAATGAGTTCATCTCATTATATTTACTGTTCAATGGCAAATTGCAATTCCCTGCTTTTCCAGAATAATTCCTATTGTATGTCACTTTGCCGGAACAAAAGCTTATTCTCTTTATGCGGTCTTCGTTCCCAAGTCCCGACCCCCCCTTTATATTTTTTGGAATGACAGTTTCTTTCTTTGTCAACAAGACAGCTTCATTCAGTAGTTTTATTTTAGTCCACTTGGCGCTGTGTATCTATCTATGTTTTTGGTCGGATGTTCACTTATTTGCGGTTGGTTATTACAATATGAGATCTTCTGTCTGACTTACGACGACGACGACGCATGGCACGGCACATGAATGGAATGACTTGAAGCTTAATGTCATCAAATCGGCTGATCTACGAATTACAGTTTATAACTAATTTAAAAAAGGGGGCTTGGTCATTTTATTAAGTCACAGCAAAAAGCAGCAAGACCAAATTATTGCTTCAATTCTTTTTAACCTTTGTTAGGTAATCGGTCAACGAAATGTTTGTAGAATTATTTCTTATAGTTATAAGCCTGACATGGGTCACAAGAGATAATGTTATAGAAGGAAAAATCCTCAAAAGAAGCTACGATATAACTATCAACTATTTCATTATTCGAAATTATCTTCACCTTTAAGGAAAAAGTTTGTGCCACATTTTGAAGATCCAGAAATTTGTGCTTTATCTGGCGAGTAGATGGCTTTTTATGGTAAGGGAAATGAGTATACAACACAACTGTCACTATAAACCGTATCGTTTTATTTTCGAGGGTTAATCTATATGGATCATTGGCGATAATAAAACGCGGCTGATATGGATCTACTATCCAGTATCAAGCCACCGCAGTCGTTTTAAGTTGAAAAATTATGTTTTAAAATGTCTTACATGGCTACGGGTTGTAGGAGGAATTGAGGTACGACCAACAATTTTCTACCGAAATGAGAAGCAATTTTTATGGCAAGAGCTACCCTTGGAGAATTTTTCAGTTTCTCGCAGGAGGCAGTATCCTCCTGTTTAAGTGTGCCACTGCCAATTCTTTTTTCGTGAGGGTCATCATAATCATCAGACTCTATGTGTGGTACATTATTTTAATTGAAAAACTCTTTGCATCACTCACACGATTGCAGTATTAATTGCATAAGACTGATAAGATTGAAGTTCAAATTTTATAAACTACAGAAAAATCTAGATAGTCTATACAAAATAAATTGTCTAGATGGTCTAGATTGTCTTAATTCTTTGCATGGTATTGTTGGTATAGATAATTTAATTGGTATAGAAAGTATAAATAGTCTACATGGACTACATAGTGTTGATGTTAAAGGCAGCCAGGATGATGCAGATAGTCGAAATAATCTAAGTGATCTAAATAAACTATATATTCTTGTTTGTCTAAAAGGTCAACAATAAGGATTAGATGGTCTATATGTTCTATATGGTGCAGATGGCCTAAACAGTCTATCTATCAAGCCTAGGCATACTTATATTATACATGTTATAAATTGTCTGGATGATCTAGATAATCTAAAAAAACTTGATGTTCTAAAAAATCTAGATGGTCTTAGCAGTATATATGGGCAAAAAGGTTTAGATGTAGTCTTGAGTCTTGACGATCTAGTTACTCTATATGAGCTAGACTGTCTAGATGGCTTCGATGGTTTAGTTAATATAGAAGATCAAGAATGATTTATATGGTCTTGGTGGTCTATATAATATGAATGGTCTAGAAAGTCTGAATGGTATTGTAAGCTTAGAAAGTGCTGATGGCTTAGGTTGAATAAACGGTCTAGATAGTCATGATGATCAAAGTAGACTTAAAAATTTAAATGGACTAAATAGTCTTCATGAAAGTTTTTACTTGCGACATATATGTACTAAAGGGTGGCTAAAATTTTAAGGGCCGATGTTGAATGTGAACCACACCTAAACGTCAAGTTTTTTCCTGCATTTCATTTGACATTTTTCAATTTCAGGCTAACTCAATTTGAACCATGGAAAGATATACACAATCGACCAACGCATTAAAGTTATTCAGGCTTATTATTAAAATGGGCGTGCAAATCAAAATGCATATCGTGCACTTCGTGATTTTTTCGGTCAATTTAATCGTCCAAATGTGCATACAATCGAAGAAATCGTGCAAAAATTTGAGCAAACCGGGTCTGTAGGAGATGTGAAAACACCAGTGTATGCTCGTACAGCTTGTACTGCAGAAAATATTGCTGCTGTTCACGATAGTGTGGCTGAAGAGCCGTCCACCTAAACTCGTCGTCGTGCCCAACAATTACATCTCTCACGCTCGTCGTTGATGAACATTATGCATAGACTGGTGTTGAACGCACAAAAAAGGAACCAATGCTGGTCGTATGGCCACCGCAACGTCAGAGCAAAATGTTGGACGCAACAAAAACCCACTGCTGATCTTTCGGCCACCACAACGTCAGAGCAAAGTTGGACGCAAAGAGGAACCCACTGCTGATCTTTCGGCCACCACAACGTCAGAGGAAAATGTTCGGGAATGAAGGTGTCCTTTTATAATTTTATTCCATGAGACCACGACAAATGTTAACGCAGTCGATTTTGTTTTATTGTATAAATTATACACGATTTATCTTAATTTTGTTCATTAAAACCAAGAACAGCAACTTTAATTGAGCAAAATACAACTTATTACAAAAACTCAAGTGACGATTTTAGTCTTAAATTAATTTTTTCTCTCTTTTCCAACTTACTAGTGCAAGTGACAATAATTGTCAATTATTGACTAATGAATTAACTATTCATGAGGCCGGAAGGGCAGACATTTTCTTGTTCGAAATGAAATATAAAAAAGGTATGTTCGATGAGTGAAGCAAAATTGTAGTGAGCTACAATTTTGCTTCACTCATAGATGGCGTTAACAACTGGCATTTACAAGCCTCTTGACCATTTCAAGCGTCGTCAATGGTCAGAATGGTGGCAAGAAATAGCAACAGTGGATGATCAATTTTCGAAGAAAATCATCTTCAGTGATGAGGCACATTTTCAGCTCAGTAGATTCGTCAATAAGCAGAATTGCCACATTTGGGTGAATGATAATCCAAAAGTGATTGTCGAAAAACAAATGTACCCACAAAGAGTGACTGTTTGCTGCGGTTTATGGGCTGGCGGCCTCATCGGGCCGTATTTTTTTCAAAATGAGGCCGGTCATACAGTTATTGTGAATGGTGTTCGCTATCGTCAGATGATAACGAACTTTTTATGGCCTGAATTGGAAGATATGGATGTGGACGATATGTGGTTTCAACAGGACGGTGCCATTTGCCACACAGCTAACGAAACAATGGCTCTTTTGCGCGACAAATTCAATGGCCGTGTTATCTCACGTGGTGGCGATGTCAATTGGCCGCCAAAATCATGTGATTTGACACCGTTGGACTTCTTTCTTTGGGGTTATTTGAAAGAAAAGGTGTACGTCGATAAGCCAGCAACAATTCAAGAGCTAAATGATGAACTGAAAATAGGTTTATAGTGGACACCTGTCGGCTAGGACTTTATCCCACTACTTGGCCTACCAAGTACTGCGGCCCAGGACATAGTCCAAGTTGCATTTTATCTGGATGAAAGGAAGCCACTCCCTTCCAGCCGGTGCAAGACTAGATTCCTAAACAAACCAACTCCACACCGCTACTAAATGTTTCATCGTTGGTCTTGTCTTCGGAGTACGAGTCAGGCATCTCCAGACTGTTCCAAATTTGTACTGTGTAGGCAGTTCTACCTTTGGTTCGGATCTAATTGTTTTATCTATCTATTGTAAATACGAGTAACAATAGCCAATCGCGTATGTTGATTGGTATAACCACAGCCACCTCGAGCTCTCTTTACAGAGGGCCTTCCCAGTGATAGTGATTTTATGGACCTTACTCCATGGGGGCTATAATTAGCGGGGGATTTAATCAATTACTATCCCCGATGAGGTACCCAATTACGGTATTTTATTATTTTATAGATATTAATAAGCAATATCTTTATTTTTATTATTTTATAAATATTAATAAACAATATCTTTATTTTGTTCTTTTTTTGTTACTTGGTACTAATATTATGGAGTTATTTTAAAAATACCACCAATAATATGACAGGCGCTTAATAGATTAAGCAAATGGAGTAAGAACCCCGTGGTGCAGACCATAGCTGACCGAAGCCAACCACAATCTGCACCGAAATTTATGATTAGTCTTTCTTTTTGCCCTTCAGCAAATGGGGAAAGAGACATTCCACGTAATCTTTATAATTTCAAGTACCAGGAAGGACCATCAATTACGATTGCTTAACCAAGACTACTAAGCAAGAAAGTCGCCTTCGCTCATCTACCTTTTTCTTGGCCGTGACCCCCTCATCACATTGTTGAAGACTTGTATAAATCAGCACAAGGGATCCGTTACTCAGATAACTGAGATAGGATATAGCACCAACATTTTTTCGGACATAGCTTCAACAACAACTGATGTCCTTTCAAAATGTTATCTTTATTACTTAGCAATCTTATTTTATTTTTATTACGTCATGCACTTAAGGTCTTTATTGAGTTTTCTTTGTTGTCTAATCCCCAGCAAGCCGGAGAAAAGATGTAAGCCACCCCACCACGACAAGGTGAAACTCATCGGGGTGGAGCTAAATGATCAGATAATTCGGCACATTAACGGCATAGAACCTCAATTATACCTCAGCGTCATCGAAAATTTGGACCATCGGATGGCTATTTGGCCGATATTTTGATCCATATATAATTGAACCATACCAATATTATCATAATAAAAAGAAATAACAATAATTTCCTAAATAATTTGTGTTTTATTCAAAATCAACATCGGCCCTTAAAATTTAACCACCCTTTAGAAGGCAAGTTATGCATTCGTAAAAGAAATTGAACTCGAGATTTTGAACAAAGTTGACATTACGATGATAGCAAAGATCAAAAAAGTGGGTCTACCAATTCCGTCTGTCTGTCTGTCTGTCTTTTCGATTACAGCTTAAACGGCTCGGCCGATTTTCTTTAAACTTGATAGATATCATTTTTAATTTTTCCCCCCACATTTTTTTTTTTACACCAAAAATAACGGTACCTGCAATACGGTTTTTTCGAAATTTTTCTGATAATTTTTTTTTCTCAAAAACTGTTCGACAGATTTAAAAACAAAGGTACAAAAAAATGTCAATTAGTTAAAACTAAAAATTTTCCGGAAAGTGCTTATTAATAGTAACCCCCTGGAACAATTTTTTTTGTTGTTTTTGATTCTTTCAAAAACGGTACAACGCATTTTGATCATTTTTTTTTGTGCTAAGGCTAAAATACGTTCTTAAGGTAAGATTGCTTTGGTCATTGCTTCATAGGGTATTGATATGACTGCTGCTTTATTGGATGGCAAAAGAACTGGTCTTTCTGCACTTGAACTATTTGTTTGTTTTATAATTCACTCGCACTCAAAGGTTTATTGAGAGACCCTTATAATGTCAAGCGATTGGAAATTTGGGGGGAGAGAAAGAATGTTTGCAACATCACATTATCTAATTTGTACAAACATATGTATATAATTTACAGTTTTCAAGTAAAATGACAAATCATTAATGTATAAATTCAGAACAATAGTGGATCCAATATTGAGCCCTGTGGAACATCTCTACCTAATATGGGAAAGTTAGAATAGAGTGATTTGTTGCAACTTCCTGAGATCTTAATTTCAAATATGACTGGATTAACAATGCCGAAGAAAAACAGAAATGAAACTATTTAATCAGGTTGCTATAACGGAGTTAAACAACTTCGAAAAGTCAAATACATTATCACATTCAACAGCTTGCCTTATGTTTTCAAGGACACTTATAAGAGCTGTTATACATCTGTATTTCAGATGGAAATCATATTTATGCATAACCAGATGTTTTCTGTTGAATATTTTCTTATTTGGATATTCATTATCCCTTTCGTGACCTTGAAAAGTATTGATAAAAAGGCAATAGGTCTTAACTGATTTTCATATATTAGGATTGGTATAATCCCTGCTTGTTTTCAAACAGAAGAATTTAACGACAAACTGTTTTTGTGTATAGTTATAGATTGAAAATAAACAGGATGAATTTCATCAAGTCTAAGTGAATTTGATTATTAATACAACTATCTTAAATGTCAGCATCTCATACTCCTATGAAGTTTCTGTATGATTCTCTGTTTGAAAAGGATATATAAACTGTTAGACCCGTTGAAGAATAAAAGAAGTGTTATGACAAGAGATAATTATGTTAAAAAAATAGTAAAATTTATCTTAATAGTCTAGACGGTCTAGATAGTCTACACAACCTACACCAGATGGCCTTAGATTAGATTATTTATCTAGACCAAATATTTTTTTTTCAAAGATACTTCTTCTTCCAAGGAACTAGCAAATTGAAACATCCTATAAAATAATCTCTAAAAGTATCTAATGTCATGAAAAAGTGGGTTTTTTCTTTTCGAATCGGATTCTGCTAAAAAGTTTTAATGCAATCCATTCTTGCTGACTAACAACACATCCACAAGGCGTTGGATACCCACATGAGCTACCAAAACAAAAATAAAACACCCAACTATCTTCATCTTCTGTCACGATTTTATTTTGTTATGACCCAAAAAGATTGGCCCCTTCTCTTTTCGGATAAATTATTTACTTTTTTGCATGCGATACGTGCCTAGAAAAGGACATTAACATTTTAAAAGAATCGCACGAGAAAATATTCATAAATGTCCCAAATTTCCTAAACGGGATTTATGAAAATATGACACATTAACAGAGTCATTTGTTTTCCACTTTGTGACAGTATTCAGGTAGGTTACGGTATATATATTGCAATATGACCATAAGGACAAATTATATATTTGTTTGTGGATAAAAAAGAATGGAATGACAACTCGCACGCATTTCCCTTGACCCTCATTAAGGTCAATTGTTTTATAGAATACACTTGACGGTGTTATCATCCTAAAGTACATATAAGTATATAAACTTGGTTCATAAGTTTCTAAATACTGCGTAAGCACTTTTCTGGATAAGAACAATTATTACTGAGCTGCAAATATGTTCTTTTATGTAAAATGAATACCTATACCCGTACATTCGAACTTCACACGTTTATATATTTGAATGAAAAGTTCTTTTCCTGGAGAGTCTGAAATTACAACACATTAATACATACGACATTTAAGTCAACATTAAGGGACATAACGTGTGATACTCAAATTAATAAAGGCGGTAATTTTGACTAAAGGAAACCAACGCGAAACATAGCAAAATTGAATTAATAGTTTAATCAAATCTACAATAAGGGCACAAGCCACAAGGTGCACACAAAAGTAACTTGTTCCAACAATGATGAGGATGACCAATGTTATAGGAGTTATAAGGGTGTAACGGGAACGCCCTAATTTAACAAGTAAGGGTCTATTTGCAATGCTGACTCTATTTATCGATTATTTAAGAAAAGCTTACTTTGATCTACCCTGACCCATTTTTATTTGCTCTATTAATAATCGTAATTATAGAAAGTGCGTTAAGATTTTTTTTAGAAGAATTACTAGCCTTTATATCTCCGTTTACAAAAAGTTGATACCTTGACGGGAGATTTTGCAGGCCAGTGACCCGGTCCATTTCCTTCTATCTAAGGGTCAACGTTGTCTATATCTATGCAATTCTTTAACTCTCAACCAAAGCGGACTGGAGCACCATCCTGTTGGAAATATGATGAAGCAATTTTAATCTCTGGAATATCCTCAAATAGTTCTGGTAAATCTTTTAGCCCTATAATTTGTAGAATTCAGCTTAGCTGATAGTTTGAAGGAGCCGATTTAATTGTTTCCAATTACATCCGCCCACATATTGACTCTGAATTTGTATTAAATTGATGACTGTCTTCCTTTGCGTGGATTCTCCACAACCCATGTATGAAAATTTCGAAAATTTGTGATCCCAGCTCTCCGTTCAAAGAATTCTTCTAATATATTCGTTGTCATTCAAGCTACGCTCCAGCAACCAGTTGGAAAACCGAAGCCTCTATAAGAAATCATAGAGAAGCATTTCTGTTGTATGGGTAAATTAAAAAAAAAATTTGGACCAAATACACGTTTATTTCTAAAAATGCAATAAAATGAACTAAATAATTTTGTCCATGATGTATTATTGTTTTATTAGTAAAAGAAAACATTCTCATTAATTATGGAACACAACGTCGTTCAAGTGGCTGCATCAGCTGGCTTTGCAGTAGCGCATTCTATCACTCCAGTTTTCCAAGACCTTGTTGATGGTTTTGGGCTGTAGCTTAAGTATTGCTTAGATAATATTGGCCTTAAATGCTAGAATCGTTTTCGTATGGTTGGCATAACATCGGTCCTTCAAGGTTTCCCACAAAAAAAAAAAAGTCAAAAGGGGGCCAGTTGACATGGCCAAGACGGCTGATAACACCTATTGGAAATTTGGTGCACAAAAGATTGATTGTAGCTCGGGCTGTGTGGCATGAGGTCCCATCCTTTATGAAACATAGGTCGTCCAAATCCATGTCTTCATTTTCATTAAAAGAAAAAAGTCGGCTCTGTAACGCCCACCGTTGACCAAATCCTCATTTTCGGAGAAAAATGGTCCAATGATGCCATCATTCCACAGTCCACACCAAACACCAAAAAATTTGTTGTGGTTCAAATAAAAAGAAAAAGAATTAATAAAATTATACTTCGAGTATTTAATTAATTAGCGTTTATTTGGAGGTTAAAGTTCTTCTCTTTCTGCAAATCACTTAATTAATGAACTCCATTTTGCTTTTTTGGCACGTGTCGTCTCAAATGTTCTGATGTCAATCTGAAGTCTACTGTCAGTTCGTAATTTTCGTCACAGGGTGACTCCAAGACGCCACATTCCTCCCGTTTTAGTTTATTCCAAAACGTTGAGGAGCTTTTACCACTCGTCCATATCGAGTGACATTGTCAGCAACTTGGTTTGCGGAGGTGGTGGGGGCTGATGCTGAGATAACATCATTCGTTTTAAAATTGTTTTCCTCTAACCGAGGCTCTTGTGAATCAGGTGTAGCCAAATTTTCTGTTATTGTTGGCGGTGGCAGGGCTAAGGTTTCTTTGGTCAAATCTTCTCGCTGGCGATCCTCAGTGTCAGAACTTCTGAAGGGAATCTCGACGGTCTCGCTTTGGGTAAGATGGCGTTTAATTTGATCGATGTGGCGGCGACCTATCTTGTTATCACTTGATTTTACTACATAGGAGACGGGACCAGTAACTTCAATAATTTGGCCCTCCAACCACTGTGGTCCACTCGAATAATTTCGAAAATAAACTGCGTCTCCAATTTTGAAACTTCTTACCTGACCAATTGATTGCGAACTCACCGGATTTGACGTTCCATCATCGGGATGCATGGCGTCTAGTGCCGTACGAAGCCTTCTTCCCATCAGCAGCTCTGCAGGCGTTTTCCCTGTTGTAGTATTAGGTGTCGTGTGTTGTTTAAACAGCACACGCTGCAATCTGGTATGCATGTCTCCCTCTGACATGGTTTTGAGCGACGTTTTCAAATATTGGACCATCCGTTCGGCTTGACCATTACTAGATGGGTGATAAGGAGCTGTTGAGTTATACTTGATACCATTTAAAATATAAAACTGCTGCATTTCGGCCGAGATGAAAGCCGTTCCATTATCTGAAACGATTCTTTTGGGTTGCCCATGTGTGGCAAAAATCTCACGGAGCTTATTTTTCACCTCGGACGATGACATGCTGCGGATTATTTTTACTTCTAGCCACTTTGACATAGAGTCTACGATGACCAGGAACGTGTATCCCTGGAAAGGTCCAGCAAAATCTATGTGTAGGGTGTTCCACGGATTTTCTGGTGGTTTAATATACTGCCTCGGGGCAGCTGGAGGATATCCTTTATTTATTTGACATTGGCCACAGCGTTGGACTTCCAATTCGATTTGTTTATCAAGGTTGGGCCACCACACATAGCTACGCGAATAAGCCTTCATTACGTTAATTCCAGGATGATAACCATGAAGAAGTTTTAAAATTTGATTTTGATATTTGGGGGGTACAATTACTCTACTACCCCACAAGATACAACCCTTGTGAGTAGAAAGTTCTGTTTTTCTCCGGATGTACGGCATAATTTCTTCTGCACTCTCAACGACTTCTGGCCAACCATGTAAAAGTAATCGCAAGACTCTTGACATAACCGGATCTTTTGCAGTCTCATTTGCTATTTCAGCCGCCGTCACTGGTGGACTACTACGCATTTCTAGCATCAATATATCAGCCGGACCCTTGAGTGAGGCATCGATTGACGATGGTAGTGGCAAACGACTCATGCAGTCAGCATTTGAATTCTTTGACCCTGGTCTATACTCCATTTTATAGTCATAAGAAGACAATAAAAGGCACCAACGTAACATTCGGGGCGAAATCATTTGTGGTATTTGTTTTCGTCTATTGAAAATTCCCAGCAATGGTTTGTGGTCAGTGGTGATAATTATTTCACGTCCCGCGACATATTGGTGGAAATGTTTCATTCCAAAAATAATGGCCAATGCCTCTTTGTCAATATGAGCGTAGTTTCGCTCGTGGACTCCAAGAGTGCGAGACGAAAAAGCAATAGGTCGCTCTACTCCATTTTCCTCATCACGATGGGCCAGAACAGCGCCAATCCCATAAGGTGAAGCGTCACAGGAGAGGACCAATGTTTTAGAAACGTCGTAATGTACTAAAATGGTGTCTGAATCAAGCAAATTCTTTAGCTCATTAAAAACAACTTGATGCTCATTGGTCCATTTCCATTTCACATTTTTGTCAAGCAATCGATGTAATTTTTCGGCAATCGATGACTTTTGAGGTAAAAACGAGTTATAAAAATTGAGTAAGCCCAAAAAGGATTGTAACATCTCCTTATTTTCAGGAATAGGGGCTTGTTGGATCGCTCTCACTTTCTCTCTATTAGGGGAAATTCCATCGCCATTAATATGAAATCCCAGGAAGTCGATTTCTTTTTGTGCAAATAAACACTTATTTTTGTTTACTGTCAAATTCGCTTTAGCTAATTTTTCGAAAACTGCTTCTAAATTTCGATTGTGGTCTGATTCGTCTTTTCCAGAAACAATAATATCATCGAGATATGCTTTTACGCCATTAATTCCGACCAATAGACTATCCATAAATTTTTGAAATACGCCTGGAGCAGCAGAAACACCAAAAGGTAATCTACGTACCTTAAATAATCCCTTTTGAGTATTGAGAGTCAACAACTCAGCCGACGCATCATCAACCACCAGTTGCTGGTAGGCCTGTTATAAATCCAACTTAGTAAATAACTTGCCCCCTGAGATTGTCGCCATGACCTCTGAGAAAGTTGGTAGTGGGTAAGAATTGGTTTTTATTACCTTATTGACAGTGCTGCGGTAATCCCCACATATTCTTACAGAACCGTCAGACTTAGGCACAGGGACAATGGGCGTGGCCCAGCGGGAAAACATGACAGGTTCTAAAATTTTTTCTTGCACAAGTTTTTTAATCTCTTTTTCAACTGCCGGTTTCCAAGCGATTGGACACTGACGATGCTTAAGAAAAATCGGAGTTGATCCTGGCAATATCTCCAAGGAAACAGGTGGGCCTTCATGAGCACCCAGTTCTTCGCTGAAAACGTTTTTAAATTTGCCTTCCAGATTCACCGCATTCCCTGCCACCTCTAGCGCGTAAACACCTTGAACAGAAATTCCCAACACTTGAAACCAGTCTCTACCGAGCAAACACCTCCCACCACCTGCAACGACAACAACAGGCAATTTATACTTTTTATTATTATATATTATGTTCACCAAAGATGATCCGAGAATCCGCAACTTCTCCTTGGACCAGGTCTGCAGCGTAATGGCCAATGGAATCAATAATGATGTTTCCATGAGAGCCATATTTTTATCATGTGTTGGGGAATCAACATATGAGATAATCCGTTCTTTACTTACACCTCTGTCCCCGAAAGATGTGTCTTTCCAAGAAATCGTAGAGAAGTTGGATAATCATTTTCATCCTAAACCAAATGAAATTGTTCAGAGATTTACGTTCCATCAACGTGTTCAGAAGAGTGGTGAATCAATCGCTGACTTTGTAAAGGATTTAAGAAAATTATCCGAACACTGCGATTTCATGGAGCTAGACAAAATGTTGAGAGATCAGATTGTCTGCGGAGTCGCAGATGAATCACTACAAAAACGCCTGTTTAGTGAGCTCAAGCTAGATTTTAAACGGGCATATGAAATTTCTGTGGCACATGAAGCGGCCCAACGCAACGTACTTAATGTCCGTGGCAACAGTGAAGTTATGGCGATGTCAACGAAGAAGAAGTACCAGCGCCCAGAAAACGTGCGATGTTTTCGATGCGAAGGAAATCATTTTGCTGATAAGTGTGCTTTTAAGGACAAGAACTGTGAGTTCTGCAAAGTTAAAGGCCACACAAGCAAAGCGTGTTTTAAAAAGCGAGCAGCCACTCGTCAACAACAAACTGTTCATGCAGTTGAGGAAAGATCAATCGTAGAGGAGCCAAGAACTCAATTGAATGAACCAACGGGATCGTCAAACTATTTTTATGAATTAAACCACATCCAGACAACAACTTCACGCAAGATTTTAACACAAGTGTCACTAAATGGGGTTATAGAATCATTTGAGGTTGATTCTGGTGCGGCTTGCACTGTGATTTCAGAAGTAACCTGGAAACGTATAAATCATGAAAACAAGTCTTTGATTTCATTGGCCATTACGCCACTTTAAGTTTTTATTATTGTACGAATGAAAATTAAATTTCCAAAAAATAATTTGGCCGTTTTTGAGATATAGAATTTTCGAAAAAAAAAATGATTTTTTTTTTCAAAAATTCAAAAAATATTTTTTTCTTAAAGTCTTGAAATGCAATGTTTCTTAAACTTTTAAGAAGCATCTCTAGAAAAATTTCAATAAGATCCGTTCTGTCGATAATAAGTAATTCAAAATATTTCTATGTATAGTAGGTACAAGCTGTAATATCTTAATTTCATTTTTGTTTTATTAAATCATGTAAACATTAATTGAAACAAATTTTTTTTTATCAATATTCTAGGTGCCGTTTTCGAGAAAAATACGATTTTTGAAAACCAGTTTTTAACATTTGTGCCTTTATTTTTAGGTAAAATAAAATTTTTGTTTTCTCATCTTGTAGATTATATTGAAAATTTTTTATTTATCAAGTTTAAAAAAAATCTAGCATGGGGTTTTCGAAATATTGAGTTTGGAAAAAAAAAATTGAATTTTTTTTTTTAAATCCAAAAACATTTATTTTTTGAAAATTTGAATAACTATTGTCGTTTTCTTTAAGACAGAACGCTACATCATTAATCTCAGTGTGTATTGACATGTATTCCAGAATCCAGATGCGGCGCTGTATGCATCCCTCATATCTTAAAAACATTATTTTTGAATGTCTATCAAAAAAAATTCACTAGTATCTACAGCTAAATTTTTTTAATTACCATTTTCTATTCATAAATTTTAATGCAACTTTTCATTAAACTATTTAAATGTTTACTTTATAAGGTTTTATTTGTATAGAAAAGAAAAAACCGTTTGCTTGTTTCAAATATTTTTATATTATTTAAAACAAAAACCAACTTAACGAAAATATCCCTTCCATTTTACATGTTTAGAAAGCTGTTAGAATTTCGTTAAAAAAATATTTAGCAAGTACGTTAACCACAATTATTATTTTATAATTTTTCCCCAAAGTCTCAAATTGGTGATATTATTTGGTGCGAAAGCTTTATCGAGGGGCTGTACGTTGCCATTTGTATTGAATAACAAAAAGCTGTAAAAAGCTCAATTATTAATGCAGTACAATTTTCACAGAAAAAGTTTTAAAAACTTATCTAGAGCTTTTTGTATTAAAATATTATCAGACTTGGAAACAGTAACAATCAAAAGTTTGTCATGATATTAAAAATAAAACTTTTTGTATTAAAATATTATATTATGAGACTTGGAAACAGTCTCAATCAAAAGTTTGTCATGATAAGAAAAAAACATAGTAAGCAATAGAAACACGGGTTATAAGTGTTGAGGTTTTGGTGAAGCTAAAATTGTATTAGTATCAACTAAAATTTTTCAAAACTATCATGCGCAGGAAACTATCATATCGTGCTAAAAAAATGTAACATGCGATAAAACTATCATACGAGAAAACTATCATGGGAGAAATGTTTCATCCAAGGAAACTAATATGTGATTACGCGAGAACATATTTTTGGTTCAATGCCAGCAACTATACGGCGGTATTTTGTGGCTGTGAGCCCTCGACTTTAGGTATCGCTATAAAAAATAATAAGGTCCGGTCCAGATAACAATACTGTAGTTGTTGATTAATTTTTGGGAAACATTACTCTCAGCTTCTTTATTGAAACTCTAGCTGTACCTATATGGAGTGGCCCTATCTAGCTAAATTTATGAATTTGTGTTTGGTTGTTCAACCTGAGCTACGGCTGCTGTTGCTTTTCCAAAAACTTGTTAATCATTGGATAATACTCGTTAGCAGCAAGGTTGCTACTCTAGCGATTTTTTCAATACATCGCAACTTCAACTTAGTCAGTGACAAAAAGTAATATGATGTCGCTAGATTATTTATAGCGACTTTTGGAAACAAGCAGCATTTGTGAGTTATGATATGCACACAATATAATTTTTTCTGTAACTGCCGTTATGATGTTACATCCCTGGAATTTAAATAATAATTTGACATTTTCTACTTGAAAATTCACCACATTAACTCAGCCAGTAATATGCAAAATGTGGGTGTGGGCGACCGCTGATTTAGGATTTAAATTTATTTGTTTCTAAACTCTTCAGTTTTTTGTTAATCTGCTTTAACTTTTTTACAAAATAGAATTTTGTTCAAACAATGAATGTGTTTTTATTGTTCTTTCTACCAGTTTTTTTTTTCTAGCGACTTTTTGTCTTCAGAATTTCCTCAAATCTAGCGAATTTTGAAGACAGGTCTAATAAATTTTGATTTTAGCTTGCGGCAATACTAGTCAGAAGCGACTGTTTTCCTGGTTGCAAAAGTAAGACCTATAATACCTCGGACAGAAATTGCACACCACACACTTTCGTTTTAAGACAATATAAAAATGGCGTTCCAAAGGGTTATTGAGGCGCACTATCTCATCTTCTTTTTACCAATAAGTAGCTGAAAAATGAAACATTTTGCTTCTCGTTCGCTACCTACCTCATACACCTACCGTTTTGCATTCAAATTAGCTTGGAATCGATCTAGCAGCCCTGGATCTATATGTGCCGGTGATCGTTTCACTCTTTTCAAGATAATCGATGTGAATATCACAGCACGCATCCCAACAAACTGTCGCCAGGACCGTGTTTGATGGCAAACCAACCTTGGCCTCGATTCACTATAGGAGAACTCATTTTTTCGACTGTTGCTTGGTCTCTGGAGTGTTGTTTTTAATCAGTGTTTCATCCACATTTTTATGAAACGGTGCAAGGCCAAGAACTCGGTAAAATCTTTCTTGAACGTCGCCAAACACTCCCTTAAAGTTTTCAAATAATTGCGTTTGATGTCGATAGTGAACAAATGCGGAACTCATTTGTGAAAAGTTTTTTCATGCCTAAAATGTAACATCGAAATCACTGATCCATGTGGCGTTTTGGGACGAACAATCTGGACCAGTACCTGGTTCTACCGTTAAGTATCGATGGCCACATTCTCCTTTCAATTTTGTCCAAGTAAATACCTCAAAAGAAGTAGTTTAGAGTTGTTGTTCCTTCGTGTCCATAGATCATTGGAATCTCTGTATTCTGGTTGGTATTTGAGTACCTGATTGCCAATATCCAAAATTACTCGATGTTCTTTCATGAAGTCCATGCCTATGATGCATTCGTCACATATATCTGCCACCAAAAATTTGTGTGAGAATTCTAGATCTGCAATTCGAATTCTAAGTCGGACTTCACCATAAACCCTAGCTGCTTCTCCTGTGGCAGTTCTTAGACGGTAGCTATTGGTGCTGTGTAGCCAATTCAGGTGCAATAGGTCTTGGCGCATAATGGAGGCTGTGGCACCTGTGTCGATGGTAACCACACGTCACGTTTGTTGCCATTTACAGTTGCCTGGACAGTCAGACTTTTATTGTCTCGTTTAGTCTGAGAAATCTGGATGGTTTTTCTGGGGCCATAGACACCAGAAACCAGCTTCTGCTCTCGAAGTTGGTTCTTATACTTGTTGGGAAACTGTTCGGGAAGTAAAACTGGTGTTATTGTTACCTTTTTCTGAGTTTGAAACTCCGTGTCCACAATGTTGACAAGGTCTTCTTGGTGGCCTTGTTGCAATTGCAGCACTTTGCATGCCGTTTCGTTGGTTCCTTGGGAAATCAGTTCTTCGGCATGAGCATTCTTCGATGATGGCTTCTCTAAGTCGATGTATTCCGTGAGAAGCTTGCTCTCCTGCTTCCATTCTCAAAGCAAACGATAATGTTTTAGAAAGCGTTCGTTTTCCAGCAGTTCGGACGGCCCCTTGAAGATGTATGTTGGAAATGGCGCGAACAAATGCCTCAACTGCAAACTAGTTAAAGATTTCCTCTCCAACATCTGAATATGCAAGATGAATAAGCCTTTCAGTGTCCACTTGGAGCTGTTGTAGAGTTTCGCCCCTTTTTTGAACTCTGGAATTGAGTTGTACTTTAAAGACTTCTTTCATATGGCTATTGCCAAGGCGTTTGTCTATAGCCTCACCCAAGAAATTAAAGTTGCCGCTCTTAACTGCTGATATGGTAAGCAATAACTCAGCAGCTGCTCCTCTAAGAGCAAGGGTTAAAGCTAAATATTTGTCAGTCTCATCCCAGCCATTTGTTGTGGAAGCTGCCTCGAATTGCTTCTTGTATATTGACCAAGAAGTATGCCCATCAAAGGTAGGAGGTTGCTTCTCCTTTTTTCTAAAAGTTTCCCCAGAACTTTCCCGAATCTTAATATTTCGAATACGGTCTAACTCTTTTGAAAACGTTTCCATTTTGTTGTCCACTTGATTCTCCAGCAATGAAAGAGATTCATCAAGTGGAGATACATTATTCTCGATGTTAACAAGCATGCCTTCTAGCATGTTTCTCTGCTCTTCGAGAAGGTTTTTTTGTTCGCTATGCTGTTCCTCAAGGCGTTCGAGAACACTCTTTTGTTCGTTTTTCTGTTCATACGTTGCTCTTCGAGGCTTTCGAGAACATTCTTTTGTTGTTGAAGTAGAAATCTATGTATATTGTTACTTACGTCTACTTCCTCAGCGTCAGCTTCAAAGCCGAAAATGTCCGGGTCTTCATTTTGTTGTTTCAAATATTCGGCCAAACGCAGAACAAGCTCATTTTTCGATCCTGCTCTAGAAAGTTCCCGCTTGCCTAATTCACTTTTCAGCTCATTACAGTTGAGCTCATTTTTATTATTATTATTTTTTTTTGCTTTTTGTTCCTTCCATAAAGTAGATATGCAATTTTCCAACAGATGGCGCTATAGGAGTATAAAGCTCTGTGTCGGTGTTGTGCGTAACAATACTAAAACCTTAACACTAAGCTGTTTAAAATTTTGGGCAATTGGTTTGTGTAGGCTGAAGGTCTTGTTACATACAGAAATGCGGCATCACATTTTTCGTTTTATTAAAATTTCGGTTTTTTTTACGAATCCAACTTTAGCGGTAATACGAGTCCTACATTATAATCGTTGTTTAACTTTTGTATTCTAATTAAATGACCAAACCGTCTTAATAGAGGTCCAAATGTAAGCAATGCAAGTTGATGTAGGTATTTGATGTTATCAAGATAATAACCCTACTTTCGTGATCGTGATATATTTTAAGAGTGTTTTTCATTTAAACATATAATCTTATTTTTACGGTTTTTTTAAAAACATGATTAATAAAATAATTGAATTAAATGAATTAAAATTGAGTTGCATTGATTTGAATTGAATTGATTTGAATTAAATTAAATTAATAAAACATTACTAATGAACCAATTAGAAATTCGAAACAACATAAATGAAATGATGAGCATTTGAAAAAATTAATATAATTGAATTGATTTAAGTGTAATTGAATCGAATTGAATATGATTGAGTAGAATACATTGTATATTGCTACTGACACCTAAATTTGAATCACATATTATAAATTTGTATGTTAAAATAAGAAACAACTTTCTTAAATTTAAAATTTACTTTTATATTTAAGAAACCAGGATAATTGAAAATATTAGGATAATATTTAACAAAATTTTTGTATAAATATAAATATATTGCAAATCAGAAAATAATATTTTATATTAATCATTACATTTCTCCTTTTGATGATGGCCTCTATGCACTACTCCAAATTTGTAAATAACATTGTGCACATATACCTCATTAGGATTCAAAATAACGGACGGAAAATTTGCCTGGAAAATGGAAAATTATTTTTTTTTCCCTACTGTGAACAAATATCTTTTTATAACTCACATGATTAACTGAATCCGGATATCCTTGAGTTTCCAAACAAAATGCACCTTGTCTGACATAGGTTGCTTGCTCTTTTCCTTCGATAGGACATTCCTTTAAAATAGATTTAAAATTAAAAAAAAAAAAAAACTCCTCTAAAAACAACACTTTTAACATGGAATAACTTCGTTTTTTTTTTGTCCTAATTCAAATATATGAGATTAGATTTTAAATTGCCCCCAGAGAAAACTTTATTCAAAGGGTTATTTTTATGGCTGTAAGCAAAATGGCTGTAAAAAAAAATCGGTGAAGGTGAGAGGTATAGTATACATAATTGGGACTGGCGATGGCGGGGGGACATTTCAATCGTTTAGGTTTATCCTTGACATTTTTGGTGTTGGAACTAAGCTAGCGTATGTGAGTTTAATTTTATTAATTTTTAAATGGATAAGGCACTAAATTTAGCAGAAATGACAATGTCTAAAATTATAAATATAAGTTTTATATTTTTAATTTTATTAAAGCATTGTATAATTTGCGTTTCCCTTTATTTGATAATTTTCATTTAAGTTTAATTAAAGTTGAAGATATATTTAGGTTTTTTTAATAAAGAACTGCTCACTAACATCGTCATCTGATATTATTTGAAATTGAAATTTGTTTTATTAATGAAATATTTTGGCTCGAAAAAAGTTCTTTACATTTAGGAAGAGAACGAGCTTAGCGATCTTCAGTGACAATAGCTGGGTTTTATTATTTACGGATCTGGATCAGATCATTTTGGGAACACGTATTACAAAAACAATTTGGGATCCTCTTTCTCTATCTGGAGTTATTTCAAAGATTCAAAAATTTAGTTCTTTCTCTGGCGAGTGGATGGCTTTTTATGGTAAGGTAGTGTAAATTACAGTGTAAAGAAAAGAAACATTTGAAAATCAACAAATTCAAGGAAAAGAGAGAGAAAAGAGAGCATACAATACTTCTATCATCTATGTATATACTCGTAATATAATCTATATGGATCTTTGGCGATAATGAAACACGACTACTGTTAGCAAAAGTCCAATTTAGAGACTTACGAGTATGTAAAATCAAAATCATGTTGATGTTAAAAATAAGAAGGTGTGAAGCTTTCAATTTCCGAAAATCTAATTGAAAGCCTCACCAGCCGAAAGATTAATAAAATGCACGACTGGGTCGCACGAACTTGCTCCGCTTTAATAGACTAGGAATTTCAAAAATTGATGTTATTATAGAAAACTGTTCATAAGCATAAAATTAATTTTTTAAATGAAAAATTATTTTTTTAAAAAAATCTGTTAGTACGTGGAGCTTAAAACAGGATGCCATGTAATTCAAGCCGTTGTAGGGGTCTCTTAACATAATAAGCTTTTATATTTAAAATTCACAAAACATTTCTAAGAAAAAATTTTGGTAAGTAAACTTAAAGTTTTTATTATTGTACGAATGAAAATTAAATTTCGAAAAAACATATTGAGCCGTTTTTGAGATATCGAATTTTCCAAAAAAAAAAGACTTTTTTTCCGAAAATTCAAAAAAATTTTTTTTTAAAGTCTTGAAATGCAATGTTTTTTTAACTTTTTAGAAGAATCTCTAGACAAAATGTCATTAAATCCGTTATGTCCATAGTGAGAAATTCAAAATTAGACAAAATGGTTCTATGGTAGGTACAAGCTGTAATATCTTAATTTCAACTTTTTTTTTATTAAATTAAACATCATAAACAATTATTGAAAGAAAAAAATTTTATCAAAATTTTAAGCGCCTCTTTCCAGAAAAATACGATTTTTGAAAACCATTTTTTAACATTTGTATGTGGGTACCTTTATTTTTAGGTAAAATAAATTTTTTTTCTCACATCTTGTAAATTATATTCGGAAACTTTTATTTATCAACTTTAAAAAAAATCTAGCATTGGGTTTTAAAAATATTGAGTTTTGAAAAAAAAATTTGAAACTTTCTTAAAAATCAAAAAAAATAAAATGCACGACTGGGTCGCACGAACTTGCTCCTATGTAATCGACTAGGAATTTTAAAAACGGATGTTATTAGAGAAAACTGTTCATAAGGATACAATTAATTTTTAAATTCTTTTAGTAGTAAGAGAAAAAAACAGAATGCTATCCAACTATGAATTTATGCAAGAACAAAAATTATAATCGTTGTAGTGGTTTCTTAAAAAAAAGCTTTTATATACAAACTTTTTAAGAAAAAAATTAGGTACGCCAATTTAAAGTTTTTATTATTGTTCGAATAAAAATTAAATTTACGAAAAGAAATATTAACCTGTTTCGGAGATATCGAATTTTCAAAAAAAGAAAAAATAGATTTTTTTTTTCAAAAATTCAAAAAATATTTATTTTAAAGTTTTGAAATGTAATGTGTTTTAGACTTTTTAGAAGCTTCTGTATACAAAGTTTCATTAAGATCCGTTATGTGGATAAGAGAAATTCAAAATTCGAAAAAATGGTTCTATGGTAGGTACAAGCTGTAATATCTTAATTTCAAAATTTTTTTTATTAAATCAAAGATCGTAAAAATTAATTGAAAGAAAAAAATTTTTATCAAAATTCTAGGTGCCGTTTTCGAGAAAAATACGATTTTTGAAAACCATTTTTTAAACTTTTTTAGCATTTGTATGGTAGGTACCTTTATTTTTAAGTAAAATAAAAAAAATTTTCTCACACTTTGTAGATTATATCGAGAAACTTTTATTTATCAAGTTTAAAAAAAATCTAGCATGGGGTTTTCGAAATATAGAGTTTTGAAAAAAAAATTTTGAAGTTTTTTTTAAAAATCCAAAAATTTTTTTTTTGAAAATTTGAGTACACAATTCTATTAATGTTTTTGGGGAGCTTTAGCAAAAAAAAAAATGATCAAAATCGGTTGAACCGTTTTTGAGAAAATCAAAAACAAAAAAAAATGGTTCCTTGGGGGGTACCCTCAATAACCATTTTTCGGAAATTTTTTTTCAACCAGTACCTAGATTTAATTAAATGAAATTTTTCTGTATTTTTATTTTTGAAAACTGTCGAACAGTTTTTGAGAAACAAAAATATTTATAAAATTTCGAAAAAAAATCGTATGGCAGGTCCCGTTATTTTTGGTCTTAAAAAAAAAAAGAAAAAAACGTGTGGGGGTAAAAAATCAAAACCCATATCTACCAAGTTTAAAGAAAATCGGCCGAGCCGTTTAGGCTGTAGTCGCAGCGACAGACAGACAGACAGACAGACAGACAGACAGAATTGCCAGACCCACTTTTTTAGTCTTCGCTATCATCGTAATGTCAACTTTGATCAAAATCTCGAGTTAAATTTTTTTTACGAATGCATAACTTGCCTTATAGTACCTATAAGTCGCAAGTAAAAAATAGTTTTTGAAAATTTTAATACACAAAGCTCTTAAGACCCTAGAAATACTAGGTGAAATCCACATTAGCCTAGAGCTAAATGACGGTGTACTCTGTGCATATCTGTTGAGAAAGTGCTTCACAAAGTTGTCGTCACAGGCGAAATTTCAATTAATTTCACACTTGCAGCATTCCTAGACATAGAAGGGGCCTCCAATAAAGTTGCAAACAATGCAAAATCGACAAGCCTTAGATTCCATCAACGTTAACCCGTTGTGATAAATAAAAATACAAGAAAATTTCATTTAGTTAAAGCTAAATAATGGTTGAAAAACAATTGGAAAAATAGTTATTTAGGGTACCCCCATGGAACCATTTTTTTTTTGTTTTTGATTTTCTCAAAAACGGTACCACCGATTTTGATAATTTTTCTTACGCTAATGATCCCCAGCAATTTGATCAGATTTGTGTATTGAAAAGTTTTTTTTTTGATTTTGAAGAAAAGTTTCAAACATTTTTTTTTTTGAAAACTCAATACATACTTATTTCGAAAATCTAATGCTAGATTTTTTTTCTAAACTTGATAAATAAAAGTTTCTCAATAAAATTTACAAGATATGAGAAAAAATTTATTTTACCTAAAAATAAAGGTACCCACCATAAAATTGTTAAAAAATGGTTTTCTAGGCGGCGTCTAGAATTTTGATAATTATTTTTCTTTCAATTTACTTTTATGATCTTTAATTTAATGAAAAAATTAAATTAAGATATTACAGCTTGTACCTACCATAGAACCATTTTGTCTAATTTTGAATTTCTCACTATGGATTTAATGACATTTTTTCTAGAGATTCTTCTAAAAAGTTAAAAAGACATTGCATTTCAAGACTTAAAAAATTTCTTTTTTTCGAATTTTCGGAAAAAAGTCTTTTTTTTTTTTTGGAAAATTCGATATCTCAAAACCGGCTCAATATTTTTTCTTAAAATAATTTAAAAAATTAATTTATTTATCCATATGAACAGTTTTCTCTAATAACATTCGTTCTTAAAATACCTAGTCTATTACATATTAGCAAGTTTGTGCGACCCTGTCGTGCATTTTATTTCTTAATACATCCTGGTAAATGAGTCTCAGAGCAGGAATATATCCAGGTTCTATCGTGAATCATACGGAAGCTGTTTTTAGGGAGACTTTCCTAAGCATCATTTGAAGACTCAATACCTGCAGCTTTTTTTGCATTATGCTACCTTATGGTAAAGAGATTCAAGTCAGCAGATTCGTCCCTATATTTTACGAGTACTCTATTGAAAACACTCTTTGAGTTGTTCTTAAAAATAGACAGTTCTTTCGGCCACCATGTGTGGTTGAGCTTGTCTTTCTTCGAGTAATAGGGCAAGAACTATCGTAAGCATAATGAATGGCTGTGAGGTTTATCAAAAGTCGGTTTTCGTACTGGTCCAATATGAGGTCTGTATCTTAAATTGAAGGGGTATCGGATAAAGATTTGATCTTCTTATTTTTTCTTTTTCTTTCTTTGATCTAGGAACTAGTCGAAACTCTTTTTTCTTCTAGATTTTGTACTCCAGGATTTTAAATATTTACCTGTTTTGCAAAATTTATTGTTTGACATTAATTCTACTGCCCTACAAGAACCCTCAGATTAGACAGAAAAATCATTGTCCTACGACATAAATAATTTGAGGAGCGACTCGAAATTTTTCTGGAGTTTTTTGTTTTTATTCTAAACGTATTCCAAATGCAATGAATTTTAAAGGGGATAATTCTACGGATATTAATAAATTGCTCGAGCTTTTTGTTTAATTCATTAAATCGGCTTATTCAAACTCACAACGAAACCCTGTTTTCATTTCAGAAAATGGCCCTTAAGTACATATTCATGTCGATTACAGAATTCGCAGAATTTTACTCCCGGTGAGTTGACTTGATTCGCATCCGCTGTAAAACTCAATTATGAAATTCGTCGGATGAACTACATTGTCGATTCCTAAAATTACCTTATCATTTATGAACTTTCGTATCGACTATCGACACTGTCAGCTACAAACATTTATTCAACTGGCCTAGGCTGTGATAATAGTATCGTTTTCGATCAACGAAATCAAGCATCGTTGAGAGTGGTTAGTACGAAGATGGAGGACGGTTCAAAACCAACCGTGTGCTCTTTTTTTTTTTTTAGATTTCTTGCTCTCTGGTTGCGTTGCTATTTGTGCGTTTTTTATTAAAATTTGTTAAACAAACACTTTAGCATTCAGTATGATAAGCTTTTGACTTAAATTTTTGTACTCTCCATTATTTATTTTCGTTTAGTCAAAAATTCACTTCAGATTCGTCTCGAAATTGGTGCGAATGTAAAATGATAGAAATTGTATGGAGTGCGAATGGATTGCGAAATCTGTAATACCATATAAGTTGAACAAAATGTCAGTGGTGCAGGGATTGTTACCGACATTCGTTCAACTTTCATTCGTCGGATTCAGTAATAGCAAAAGTTAATGCCGCAGATTATACAAAATCTGAGAGTTGCGAGTTGGAACGTTGGCAGTATGACAGGTCGAAGCTTCGAGTTGGAAGAGATGATGAAAAGAAGGCGAGTAGACATCTTATGTGTTCAAGAAACAAAATGGCGAAACACGGGAAACAGGGCCCGTTTCTTGGATACGAGGACAAAAAAACTATGAGATGTTCTACTATGGAACGGAAAAGGGTAAAAACGGAATCGGAATCATCCTTGCGAAACATCTATTAGGCAGCGTATTGACCATTTCGAAATCCAGCGACCGTTTGATGTCCCTTAAATTGGTGATTAAAGGAAAGTTGTGGAATATTGTCACTGCATATGCTCCCCAAATTAGATGTGAGCAGGTGCAAAAAGATGCATTTTGGCTAGACTTTCACAATCTACTTAAGGACATCCCAAAGGAAGAGTTTTTGTTCGTGGTCGGAGATTTGAACGGACATGTCGGGAAGACAAACGAAGACTATGAAGATTGCCATGGAGGCCTCGTATACGGCACCAGGCACCCTCCTGGTAAAGACATCCTGAGCATGTGCAAAACATACGGTCTTATCGTACTAAATACCATGTTCGTCAAACAAAGCCGACACCTGGTCACTTACAGCAGTGGTGGAAATGAAACCCAGATTGATTACCATTTGGTATCTAGTTTCATGAAACCCCGGGTAAAAGATTGCAAAGTGATACTAGGAGAAGCGATCGCCCACCAATACCGTCTCCTACTGACAGAATTTTTTATGGAGACAGTGAACGACAACAAACATACAAAAACTTTTGGGAAGATCAAATGGTATAATCTGGATAAGGAAAAAGGCGAAGCTTTTATTTCGAATATGCAAAACGTTCTGTATAACAACACCGATATAGTTCGAAATGAAGAGAGTACAGCACAAAATATGTGGGATTTCCAACAGAGAACTTGCAAAGAAAAAGCCAAAACACTGTTAGGGGTTTCAAAAGGACACAACCAACAAGGCAAAGAAACATGGTGGTGGAATGATGAAGCTAAATCAGTTATAAGTAAAAAGAAAATGGCTTTCAAGGCTTGGTCGAAGTGGCCTTCTAATGATACAGAGCAAAAGTCACGCCTCGAAGTGGAATATAGAAACTGCAAGAAAGAAGCGAAGAAGAAGTGCGCCCAAATTCAAGCAAAGAATACAGAAAACCTGTATCGGGAGCTGGATGAAATTTCTACCCCGACAGCTGGTGCTATTCAAGAGCTACGGCAAAACACGAATAAGGGCGCAACTATCTTCAAAATAGCCGCTCAAAGAAGAAGAAATGCCCAGGAGATTTGTTCGCCAAAGTTCATTAACAATGCTCAAGGCCAACTACTTGTGGAAGACAACGAAATTCTTCACAGGTGGCGACAGTATTGTGACGGACTTCTAAACGAACAATTTCCAAGGCTATACTTTCCAATAGCTCCACCTAACTTAAGCGAAGTATCCGACGTCACAGTCGAAGAAGTTAGTGAGGCGGTAAAATACTCCAAAAAGGGAAAAGCTGTTGGCCCAGACGAAATACCCTCAGAGTTTTGGAAAAAGATGGGAGACATCGGGGTTAGATGGCTCATGATTCTTGTCTCCAAACTTATACGAGGTGATCGCATGCCTAATCAATGGAGGGAAAGTTACCTTCTTCCAATTTATAAAGGAAAGGGTGATACTCGAAGCTGTGATAATTACCGTTCGATTAAGCTGATGTCACACACCATGAAGATCGTTGAGCGAGTCTTGGGTAGCCGACTGCGAAAAATAATTAGGCTATCTGATGACCAGTGCGGGTTTGTCGGTGGTAAGTCAACCACGGATGCAATCCAGAGTATAAGAATAATTATGGAAAAGCATCGGGATTCTTTGGAGGATTTGCATGTCGTATTGGTTGATTTTGAAAAAGCATTCGATCGGCAACCACGAGATCTAATATGGGTGGCCCTCAGGCAACGAGGAGTTCCAGAAACCTATGTGCGGATAATTATGGACATGTATGATGGAACAGTTACTAAAGTAAGATGCGCAGCTGGAGTCACCGAAGAATTCGAAATCACAGTAGGTGTACACTAGGGAAGTGTTTTGAGTCCCCTGCTCTTTATTACAGTTCTTGATTACCTGCTTGAAGGCAAAGTGACGGATCCAAAAGTACATGAGTTATTCTTTGCTGACGATGGAGCCATCATAAGTGAAGACCCGATATCCCTACAACGAGCACTTGACGTATGGGTGGATGTTCTAGAAGGAAGTGGGTAACGCATAAGCGCGAAAAAGACAGAATACCTATGCTGCCCATTTTCTGATCCACACAGGCCTATTCCAGACATTTATTTGAATGGAGTAGTGCTTCCCAAGTGTGAAAAGTTTAAATATCTGGGGTCTATGATAAATAACGAAGCTACTTGTGATGACGATATCAATCATCGCGTAAGCGTAGGGTGGATGAAGTGGCGGGAAAATTCTGCTATCTTCTGTGACCGAAAAATGCCCCCTAAGCTGAAAGGAAAGCTCTACACTTCAGTTGTGCGTCCAGCACTCACATACGGTTCACAATGTTGGACAATGTACAAAAAGTATGAGAGTAAGCTAACGGCAGCTGAGCCTGAGATGAAGATGCTTCGTATGACAGCAGGAGTTACAAAGCTTGATCGAATTAGAAGTACGAAGATCCGAGGAAGCCTTCATGTTAAGAATACCATTTCCCAAAAAATTGAACACGACCGACTCAGTTGGTATTGCCATGTTCAAAGGAGAGATCCTGAGAACCCCGTCAAAAAGGCAATATCATACAACGTTCCAATTCGGAATAAAAAGAAAGGTAGGCCTAAACACTCCTGGTACAAACAAATGCAAAAACACCAGCATTCAGTTGGCCTCAGAAATGGAACAATACAAAACCGGGAGGCTTGCCGCCGATTTCTGAGGTCAACCCGGCGAACCCCACAGGCGGATCACTAGTGTGAAGCAGATACGTGGGAGAGTTATGATCCCCTCGACATCGAGATCATAACAGCGCCGAAGAAAAGGAAGAAGAAGAAGAAGATAAATTGAGATTTACTGTTTTGAATTGGAAAGTGTAAATTAAGAAGATATTTCTGAAGAATTTGAGCATGTCCTATTGCACTGCATTTCCAGGTATTAGTCTGGCTTAGCCTTAAGGAAAAGTCCTAGGGGTATCAGGTTGAGTATCGCCTCTAACCCTGCTGTGGTGTGGATCTCATGGTATCCGTAATTCCAATGCAAGCAAGTCTCTGTACTTTTGTCAGAGTTTTGATGTTCGTGCTTTTTTCCGTTGCATTCCACCATACCAAATTACCATAAGTTAGTATTGGTCTGATTATCGCCAAATACATCCACCTGATAATTTTCGCTCTTTCCCTAGTGTTAAGACTCCAGTTTAATTTCCTATCTACTAACCTAAGAATGGGCGTATTCGATCTTTTCGCTGATAGTGGGTAAGTATTTACCTGTAGCTAATAATGCAAGGTCATCAGCGTAGGCTACTACCTTTACTCCACAATGTTTCAGATTAATGAGGATTGTGTTCATAACTAGCACCCAAAGGAGTGGTGAGAGAACTCTTCCCTGTGGGGTGCCTCTGGATGTTGTGCGAGATATTTTATGTAACCATATAAAATGCCAAAGCCTTCTATCCCTAATTTGTACTTGGGGTCGTATACCCAATGACAACACCTTCATAAAAACATCTTCTTTTCATTCTAAAAATAAGACAGATTTTGGTATGAATTAACCCATTTCAAGGTCAATAAAAGAGTTTAATGAAAATGATATTCAGATTCAAAAATGGTTTCTTTTTGCCCAGATTTTGGTAAACTTTTTTTCCCACAAAGACTACACCTACCAGAAAAAGGAAATTGAATTGAAAGGAAATAGCTTTGAACAGCTCCTGCAAACAAATCTACATATCTTCGACCAGACCAATTTTTTGATGAAAAATTGTGAGAAAGCCTCCAATATACAAACGAAATATACTAGCACTATCTATCCTCTATCCCGAAAAAGTCACTGTTTGATCCGAATTTCCGTCTGGAGGAACAATCGGTTCGGTCTTCTTCCAAAACAGGATTGCAGGTTTATTCCACGAATTTAATTAGAAAATGGATAGAAATAGTGTGTTTTTAACACTTCCTGTCCGAGTTTTTGTAATAAGTGAAATTTTCTGAAACTTTTTGGAACTGTTTAAATAGTAAATTTTAAAATTCTACAAAAGCAAGCCACAAACTTCTGAAAATATTAAGTCAAAATGCTCAATCAAAATGATGTACCCAAAAACATTGCGTTGGCCCGATCTAGTTTCCAATTATATTCCTATTTAACCTTACTCTACTTTCGAATAGATGAAATAGTTTTAAATGCAATTCCAAGATGGATGCTCTTAGTTAAATATTGTAACCTATTCTCATTCACACTTACCATTTTCATTGTATTTGGCAAAGAATTACCCGTGTAGAATTGGATACCCGGCTGATCAGATGCCACTTCCATCCAGCGACCCGATTTCGGATGAATCGCCCTGCAAACAAAAAACACAACATACAAGAGAGAATTTCCAAAGAACCCTTTTAGCGCTTTGCAAAACCAGCAAGTCCTCTCAATCTCAACCACCGCAGCTACTACTACCGAGCGTCTCACTTACTTTGCAATCACAGTGATCCCATTGTTATCCAGGTTGACACAGAAGTTGTCATCGAATCCGTTGCCCGATTGTTCGGCAATACGTGGACCGAGCTCTGTCAGTTCTCTGAAATCAAACGCAGTTCCCGTCACGTCCTGCAGCTCACCCGTGGGAATAGAATCGTCATCGGTAACGGTTATCTTATCCGCTTTGATGTGAATCCTGTGTTCTAAAATAGCACTTTTACCTGCACCCTGGCAATTTTCGGGCAAGGGAGAGGAGAAAGTTCCTTTGTGAAAACAAATTCGTTTTACGTTTAACTTCACCTGGATTTACTTACATGGCCGGCCAAGTTGAAATAAGCATGGTTGGTCAAGTTGATGGGAGTGGATTTCGTTGTAGTTACGTTGAAACGCACATGAAAGCAGTTATCCGCTGTTAGCTGAAAGTGTACGGTGGCTGTGACCTCGCCTGGAAATCCCTCGAGTCCATCGGGCGATACATGCTGCAGCTTTAAAGAACATTTCTCTGGCACCACCTCAATGACCGTCCAATGAACGTTGTTGAAGCCAATGAATCCGCCATGCAGGGTGTGTTTGCCGTTGAGATTCTTGCTAACGTTTATTCGCTTTCCATTCAGCATAAAGGTTCCATTTCCTATGCGGTTGGCCACTCGTCCAATGGTGGCACCAAAATAAGGGTTTGTTTTGGGATTAAGGTAGCCTTAATGGGGAAGATTTCGAAATGAAAGTTCGTTTCAATGAACTTTTGACATTAAAACTGTGATTGTAACTCACCTGCAACTTCATCGAATCCAAGGACAACATCGTCGATGGCACCTTTGCTATTGGGAACTTTAATGCTGGTGATTGTAGCTCCCAGAGTTATGACCTATGGTTTTGAAGAGAGATTTACATACGTTAGAGACTAAATTTGCTATTTTGTGACGAAACGGCGGTTGCGGAGCATTTTACTGGAAATATAATTTGCTCAAATCCAATATGCGGTTCGAGTTTTAAATCAATCAATTATGGGGCTTCTTTTGACAGTTTCAATTGAAGTTGCGTTAAATATCTAAGAGCATGGATTTCATTTGCCTACGGTACTAGAGAGGTCCAGGTAGAAAGAAATACGCTGATGTAGTGCGTGTGAAAGTTCGGTTGTTGTTGGAGTATGTTAATTGAAATTTCAATTGGAATGAAATTGGAACATGAAATGAAATTGTGATTTTAGCCCAAGACACAAATCATAGTTAAGTGTGAATAAAAGGATACGTATTTCAGGAATTCTCTTTGATTGAATAGAAATCGGAAAATAGCGTTTATCCACTTTGGCTCATGCTGATATTGGCATATTATTGAGCACAACACATCATATTGTAATATTTTTTACTAGGTTCGTTAAATAAAACTTATTACTCTTTGTAGTATCTATTCTTTATTTTTACTTTCCAAATCACAACAATAAATCTCAATTTATAATCAACTAAGATACTTTATTCAATTTAAAATCACACTTGTATTACACTTTCCACAATCCAATAAGCAGAGTTTTGCACACTTCCGTAATCAAAAATCAACTGACTCGCTCAACATGAACAGTCCCTTATATACTCAAATTAGTTGTTCTCGAAAGTTCTTGTCTTGGAATGTTCTAGATGGTTGGAATAAGCGGAAATACATTTGACATTGGAAAAGAGCTTTTTGTTTCTTCCATAAATTAGATATGCAATTTTCCAACAGATGGCGCTATAGTAGTATAAAGCTCTGTTCACAACAATATAATAAAACGGCTAACATGTTTTTTGTGGTACACTTTACGCGGCCCACAAAAACCGAAGGGGCATAAATTACATATTAAACGAAAGCATTTTTTGCATAGATGTGCACAATGCCAAAATTATTTAAATATACTACACAGAAATTGTTTAAAACAACAAACAAAAATTGCAAAACAATGCCCGGACATCTGTTGCTGAATAGAGCAAACAGTTTTAGCACAGATAATTATTGACTAGCGACATCTGTTGCTGAATAGAGCATACATTTACACTATACTGTCATACAGTTAGTCCCCTATTACACGTTGCCTCATGAGACATGTCTCATTTTTAACTTTCCTTTTAAATTTGTATCCCGTGAGGCAAAAGCTATTACACGTTGACTCATGTCTCATGAGACTCATGTCTCAAATTTGACTGTTGTTCGTATTTTCTAATGCACAACACAACATAAAACGAATATAAGAAAAAGAAACGTCAAAATGAGACTACTAAAAATCAGCTCGGTACTCACCGGGAATAATTTGTTGCATCTCATTTCCTCATATCTGCTTTCTTTTTCGCACTTACGTAAGCCTCGTCTCGTGAGACATCGTGTAATAGGGGACTTACTGTCATACATTATATATATAATTATCTGTGGTTTAAGTTTAGGAAAAGTTAGTTTTAACTTTTGCTTTTGTTGTTGTTTGGAAAAATACAGCACATTTTGTTCACTTTTCACTCTTTAGGCGTTTTTCTTTTCTAGTTCAGAACAGAGCCTGAGTTGTCAAAAAATAAATTGTGTTTCTTTTTTAGATCAGAGCGTTCAGAGTTTCGTAAATGTATTTCTTTTTACTTGCGATATAGGTACTATAGGGCAAGTTCTGCATTTGGAAAAAAAATCGAACTCGAGATTTTGATCAAAGTTGACATTACGATGATAGCGAAGACGAAAAAAGTGGGTCCGACAATTCCGTCTGTCTGTCTGTATGTCTGTATGTCTGTATGTCTGTATGTCTGTATGTCTGTATGTCTGTATGTCTGTACCTCGAACTACAGCCTAAACTATCAGAGGTATTTTCTTCAAAATTGGTAGTTAAGGGTCTTCGGTGATTCCCTAGAGGATAAATTGAAATTTTTTTTTTAGCTCCAAAATTAAGGGTACCCCCCATACACCCCTATTGCAAAATCTTATTTATCTCGAAAACGGCTCTAACGATTTCGATAAAAAAAATTAGATGCGATATTATGGACATGGACTATATTTTGGTCAAAAAAAATTTTGGGGGGAAATGTTATTAGGGGTACCTGTCATATAACGGTTTTTTTTATTTTCGAATTTCTCACCAACGGCTCTAACGATTTTAACCAAAATTTTTATGCAGGAGCTGCTTTGCGTTTGAAAAAATATAAACTAAAAATTTTTTCGAAAAAATAGTTTTTGGATTTTTAAAAAAATAATACAATTTTTTTTTTGAAAATTCAATATCTTGAAAACCGATACACGATTAAATTTTTAAATTACGTTTTAAAATGTATTTTATTAAATACTAACAATTTGCATATCAATTTTTTTTATAAAAATTTTAAGGAAAATTTAGTACACAAAAAACAAGTTTCAGTGTGTCTGTATGTCTGTACCTGTCACTACAGCCTAAACTCTTGGACCTATTTCTTTCAATCTCGGTAGTTAAGGGTCTTCGGTGATTCCCTAGAGGAGAAATTGAATTTTTTTTTTTAGCTCCAAAACTAAGGGTACCCCCCATACACCCGTAATGCAAAATCTTATTTATCTCGAAAACGGCTCTAACGATTTTGATAAAAAAAATTAAGTGTGATATTATGGACATGGACTACATTTTGGTCAAAAAAAAATTTTGGGGTAAAATGTTATTAGGGGTACCTGCCATAGACCCGTTTTTTTGATTTTCGACTTTCTCATTAACGGCTCTAAGGATTTTAACCCAAAATTTTTAGCAGGAGTCCCCTTAAGTTTAAAATAATATTGTATATAAAAATATTCGAAAAAATATCTATTGGGTTTAAAAAAAAAAAAAAAAATTTTTTAAATCAATATCTTCAACCTATAAACGATTATTTTTTGAAATTATTTCCTAAAACCAATATTATTAAATACTTAAAATTCGCATCCCACATTTTTTTCTTGAAAAATTTTAGAGAAATTTCTTATATAAAAAATTTATTTAATAATAAAACGATTTTTTAAGGTTTATTTGCATAAATTCATACTTTTCCGGAAACCAGACGGCAATTTTATGCATTTGAACATTATTATCTCAATAAATCCATGTTTTATATTTATAAAATGTATCTTAAATTCCAAAGTACTTTTACATAAGAGCAAGTTCGTGCGATCCAGTCGTGCATTTTATTTCGTTCTGAGCATGTTCTGAGCGTGTTCAGAGTGCGCTCTATAAGCTCAGAATAAAATAACTGAGCAGACAGAGTACAATGCTTAACACAGGCATTTGACAGATGGAAATTAAAAAAAAAAAAGTCGACAGCTAAGTGTTCAGGTGTGTTTCAAAAAATGCTCAGAGCGCTCAGAGCACGCTTGGTTCAGAGGATGTTCGGAACATGCTCGACACGCTCGGACTCTGTTCAGAGCTCTATACTAGAGCTCTATAGTAGAACCTGAACTGTCAAACAAAAAATCGTGTTTCTTTTTTAGCTCAGAGTATATAACAGTTCAAATTTGTGTTTCTTTGACTGCTTTTAAACGAAGCAATATAACCTTGCGATTTTTAAGCCCGTGGGAGAGAGATGTGTGTGGTGGCGGGGGTACACAAAATTGCTAGGGTTGGAAAAATTGCAGAGTTATCGTTCTTTCTTCTTTGTGGTTTTCTTTACTTGTCAGGTATGTTTCATTTCTATTTGGCGTTCGCTCAGTGAACTTCGATCTACTCACTAGAGTAAAGAGTGCGGAGAGATGACTCCTTTTCAATGAAGAAAAGTTAACTTTCATTAAAAATCGCTGTGTTTAAAAGCATTCATGCAATCGAAGGGAAGTCAAAAGAGAATCAAAGATTAAAAATCGCTTTCGTGTAAAAGCAGTCTTTTTTCGTTTAGAGCGTGTTCAGAGATTGTTCAGAGCGCACTCTATGAGCTTGGTATAAAATAGCTGAGCAGAGAGAGTTAAATGCTGAAATCATTCTGACAGACAGAAAAAAAACTCAAAAACTCGCGTGTGTTGTGTTCATAAAATAATTCAGAGCTCTTAGAACACGCTCGATTCGGAGAAAGTTCAGAGCATGTTCGATATGCTAGTGCTCTGTTCAGTGCTTTACTGTAATCTGAATGAAAAAAGAAAAACGTCCTTTGAAGTTGAATGTAGTTAAGTCTTAGAGTATTAACTACATCTATCGGGCAAAAGGCGCGCACATTCAATTTTAGTTGCACAACTGTTTCGTTGCTTATAGAAAACAGATGAACTATTTGGTTGAATGTCCGCGCAGGTGCATATAATTACATGTTACACAAAATAGCGAACTCTTTTTGGGCAATCGTTTAGTTAGTGTCAAAACACAAACTTCTTAGTTGCTCGAACCAAGCAGTTGCGAAACTAAAAATTGAATGTGCGCGCCTAGCCTTAGTGTTTTTAAAAAGTGAAAAAGTGGAATTTAGAACCATTTCAACTTTTACTTTTTGTGTTTTTCGAGATGGAAGATACAAATTTGAAATGAGTTGGAAAAAGAGAGCATGTAGTTCCAGCTTTATTCTATGCGTTACTGTTTTCAAATCTTCCCTGAAAATAAAATATCCCCCTGGTTTGACAAGAATGCGTTAACAAACAAATTCGAATTAGAGCTGAGTAAATCGTTCATTTCAAAAGATTGAATCGTTCAACAAT
Organism: Chrysotoxum bicinctum; assembly: GCA_911387755.1. Lineage (NCBI taxonomy): Eukaryota > Metazoa > Arthropoda > Insecta > Diptera > Syrphidae > Chrysotoxum > Chrysotoxum bicinctum. Next base: position 49,921,602 of record OU426989.1, read on the forward strand.
CGATTACGAAAATGATGGCTTTGATAGTTCTTACAAATTATTCTGTTATTGTAAGCCATAAATTGCCAAATAACATCGAATAATGCCTACTTTGTACATGGATTAAAAAGTGTCAAAAAAGTTTTCGGCTGACATTTTGTACGAAATACACTTTATTTATTTGTATCTATCGAGCTTACAATCTCTTTTTAGACTTAACAATATATATATATAAATACGTATATTAGGTACATAAAATTATGGGATAAATATTCTTAGTCAATAAAAGTTTAATGTTGAAATTTAATGTCTTTCTAACAGGACTAAATAATTTAGCATATCACAAGCATTAATGTCTTTTTAAATAAAAATCTGCTTAAATTTAGGTCGATTATGTCACAAACAGAGTTGAATAATATGCAAGAGCTAGATACTCGGTCACTTTTACCATAATTTGTATAAAAACGTGGCACGTAAAAAAACATTTTTCTTTCTCTTAAGGGTCTTGAAGGAGCAAAGATCGGAAAAGAAGCAAGAAGAGCGGAGCAATCAATATGCGAACATAGGACATCTCTTGCCAACATAACAAGATAATGCTTACGTCTGGATTCCAGAGTTGGCATCCCTAACAGGAGACATCTTCGCTTATATGGAGGCATAACATTATCGACCCAATTCAATTTTCTTAAAGCATACCGCGTGAATTTGCGCTGGATTGCTTCTATTCTATTTACGCTTACTTCATATGATGGATTCCAAATACAACAAGCATATTCTAGATTTGACCTAACTAAACTAATATATAGGGATTTCAAAGTGTGTGGATCTTTAAAATCCTTAGAATTTCTCTTTAGAAAGCCTAACAATTTATTTGCTTTAGAGACAATGTAATCATAATGGCGATTAAAATTTAATTTACTGTGAAAGACAACGCCCAGATCTTTTATGCTATCAACTCTTTCTAGTTCAATACCATTAATGTTGTACGAATACTGAACAGTTCGAGGAGATCGAGTAAAAGAAACGAACTTACATTTAGAAATATTCAATTGCAAGCAATTATCTTCACACCACTTAGACACACTATTAAGGTCGTATTGTAGAAGTTCGCAATCGGTTGTAGATTTTATAAGTTTGAACATTTGAAAATCATCTGCAAACAGCAAATTTCCAGAAAATTTCACCCAAGAAGGAAGATCATTTATAAAAAGATCAAAAAAGAGAGGCCCAAGGTGACTTCCTTGAGGAACTCCCGAAAAGTTTTTAATTTGCTTAGATAAATTATTACCTATATTTACATATTGTATTCGATCAATAAGATACTGATGAAACCACTTTAATAAATTAGAGTGAAATCCAAAAGCTTCTAACTTCTTCAACAGAATAATGTGTTGAACTCGGTCAAGCGCTTTCGAAAAATCCGTATAAATCACGTCGACCTGACCACCGCGCTCCATACCCTTAGTACAAAATTGCGGAAAAAGAGATAAGTTGGTAGTAGTTGATCTACCACTAACGAATCCATGTTGGTTTTCGGAGCCGGCTTTATGTATTGGTGTTATGACCGAGGTCTTCCATTCATCAAGAAATACTCCTTGGGCTAGTGATAAGTTAAATAACGTCCTTAAAGGTTTAGTTAAACTTTCCTTACACATTTTTAAAAACAGAGGGGAAATTCTGTCGGAGTCCTCATGTTTATTGCTATTAAGAGATGAAAGCTCTTCCAAAATTTCTTCATTAGTTATAGGTAATAAGACTACCTAGACTAGTAATTGGTTGAACATTAAGTGAATTTTTGAATATTGAATTTTTAAGTATGAAGTTGGATTGAAAAAAGTCTACAAATAAATTACAAATTTCAAGTTCGTCACATGATATTGTATCATTCAATCTCATATTCATTGGTAACCCGAAAGATTGTCTCTTTCCGTTTAAAAATAGCCAAAAAGCTTTCGCATTGATTTTAATTTTGGATTCCAAACTCCATAAGTATTGACTATACAAAAAAATTTTCAATGTTTCATATTCCTGTCGACGTTGTCTATAATTCTCTTTAAAAGCTACATTGGATCGATACTTTTTATGTGCCTTAACCATTTTATTTTTTAACCATCCGACCATTGTATCATATCTGCGAATTTTTCATGCCAACAAAACCCAGGTAGAGAAATAATAATAATGATCGCTATGCTTCCTCGATAGTGACGTGGAATCCAGTGCAGATATGATAACAAATTTTATTCTTTTCGGAATCAGAAAGTTTATCCCGAATAGGGAAAAATCTATCAAACCGAAAGAGAACTCATGGTTTGATTCGAGCTGTAAAGAGGTTATTAGGGTTAGAGAAGTAAGTTTCTACTGAGGAAAATCGGAAAAAGTTTAAGCAAGCTAGAAAGACCTGTAATGATCATATTCAAAGAACCAAATTTTTACATGATCAAAAATTACGGCAAAAAATACTACAATGTCCCAAAGGTAGTAAAAATTTTGGTCATTTGTAAAAAATGTACGAAATACTATTTCGTCTTCGGTTCCTACGCTCGTTTTCAATGACACTCCTTATGTCAGCTCTCAAGAAAAAGCCAATTTGCTTGCAGCACAATTTGCTATCAATTCGTCGCTACCAGAGAGTGCCATGATTCCTCCTGTAATTGAGAGCGTTAATGATTCTATGGTTTCCTTAGACGTTGCAAGAAATTTCTGATCTGGGTGTCTGGGTTTCCCACATTTGGGCAGGTGCTCCAATATCTCACTTGAGTCTCTTGGATAGAATTCAAATAAAATGCACGACTGGATCGCATGAACTTGCTCTTATGTAAAAGTACTTTGGAATTTAAGATACATTTTATAAATATAAAAAATTGATTTAATGAGATAATAATGTTCAAATGCATAAAATTGCCGTCTGATTTCTAGAAAAGTATGAATTTATGCAAATAAACTTTTCGTTTTATTATTAAATACATTTTTTATATAAAAAATTTCTCTAAAATTTTTCAAGAAAAAAATGTGGTATGCGAATTTTAAGTATTAAATAATATTGATTTTAGGAAATAATTTCAAAAAATAATCGTTCATAGGTTTTGAAGATATTGATTTAATTTTTTTTTTTTTTCAAAAAAACCCAACAAATATTTTTTCGAATATTTTTATATACAATATTATTTTAAATTTAAGGGGACTCCTGCTGAAAATTTTGGGTTAAAATCCTTAGAGCCGTTAATGAGAAAGTCGAAAATAAAAAAAACGGGTCTATGGCAGGTACCCCTAATAACATTTTGGCCCAAAATTTTTTTTGACCAAAATGTAGTCCATGTCCATAATATCACACTTAATTTTTTTTATCAAAATCGTTAGAGCCGTTTTCGAGATAAATAAGATTTTGCATTACGGGTGTATGGGGGGTACCCTTAGTTTTGGAGCTAAAAAAAAATTTCAATTTTTCCTCTAGGGAATCACCGAAGACCCTTAACTACCGAGATTGAAAGAAATAGGTCCAGGGGTTTAGGCTGTAGTGAGAGGTACAGACATACAGACACACTGAAACATGTTTTTTGTGTACTAAATTTTCCTTAAAATTTTTATAAAAAAAATTGATATGCAAATTATTAGTATTTAATAAAATACATTTTAAAACGTAATTTAAAAATTTAATCGTGTATCGGTTTTCAAGAAATTGAATTTTCAAAAAAAAAAAAAAATAGTATTATTTTTTTAAAAATCCAAAAACTATTTTTTCGAAAAAATTTTTAGTTTATATTTTTTCAAATGCAAAGCAGCTCCTGCATAAAAATTTTGGTTAAAATCGTTAGAGCCGTTGGAGAGAAATTCGAAAATAAAAAAAACCGTTCTATGACAGGTACCCCTAATATCATTGCCCCCCAAATTTTTTTTTTGACCAAAATATAGTCCATGTCCATAATATCACACCTATTTTTTTTATCAAAATCGTTAGAGCCGTTTTTGAGATAAATAAGATTTTGCATTACGGGTGTATGGGGGGTACCCTTAGTTTTAGAGCTAAAAAAAAAATTTCAATTTTTCCTCTAGGGAATCACCGAAGACCCTTAACTACCGAGTTTGAAGAAAATACCTCCGGTAGTTTAGGCTGTAGTTCGAGGTACAGACATACAGACAGACAGACGGAATTGTCGAACCCACTTTTTTCGTCTTCGCTATCATCGTAATGTCAACTTTAATCAAAATCTCGAGTTCGATTTTTTTTCCAAATGCAGAACTTGCCTTATAGTACCTACATATGTATATCGCAAATAAAAAGAGCTTTAAAAATGATAGGTGATACAAATATAACAGAAACATTTGAAACTCTCGAGCACCGTCGCAATGTTTCTTGTCTTTCACTATTTTACCGTTATTTTTATAAACACTGTTCTAGTGAAATAGCCAGCTGCATTCCTCCCCTTAAACTATTTAACCGTAATACACGCGCTTCAAGGAATGCCCATCAGTTTACCCTTCAGCCCAATTTCGGACGTACAGTTAAATTCAGAGATTCTTTCTTTAGCCGAACCACACGAATATGGAATGCTTTACCCGACTCTATATTTCCCTCCCATTGTAATGTTCAGTCATTCAAAACCAATGTACATCGGTATCTCCTCTTAAATCCTCTCCCACTTTCCTAAAACGCTCGCACTGTGCTAAAACATTCTAAGGGTAGTCATAGTCCCTTTAGTGCGCGTAAATTGGAAAAAAAAATATGAATATGAACTCTTGTGAGTTCATCTTGTTACTAGTTTCTTAGCGGTCAATTAAAAATGTTCCGTAAACAAATTAGCGGTATCTTACTTTGCAATCAAAAATGACCTTCACTGTCCACTCCACACATTTGAACTTAAAAATTGTTTTTCTTGCACACTTTGTTTTGCAACGTTTTCTTTCAAACTTTCAAACTTTCCTGGCCAAGACACTCACCTGAACTACCATTAGACTGTTCGAAAATGTAAAACGCCGAACTGGTTCCATCATTTTGGTCAATGGATCCTCGAATTTCCCAAAGCTATCTTCGATTGTTGTCAACATGATTTCAAAATTAAATGTAAAGTATGTAGAATCAAAAACAACACAAATTCAAGTGATATATTATGTTCAACCCGTAGAGCCACCTTTCAGCAATCTGATATTCTTCGGGTTGATTCCTCACGTTTTTATGCAAATTTTACGTAAGTCCGCTGGACAAGAGAATACACCACCGGATTTCTCGGAGAGAACAAACGAACTAATTGCTGCAACATGTTCTAAAAGTTCAGCAAACACCATAGAAGAAGCAAAATAATAAATTAATGAAATAGGTAATAAAAAAAAAGATTATTACTACACACTCTCCCAAGCCTCAATGTACATTTTTTTATTGTGTCTCTTATCAAGTAAATTGTCATAGTCCGGAAGGTAGGGTCTGAAATGTTTTTTGATTTTACTCAAAATATAAAAGATGTAAGAGCAAGAGTATCACCCTTATTGCGAGTGTCAATAATGAATTGTATCAATTCTTTATTGTAAAAAATCGGTATTGTCAGCGTCAATTTTCATCGACTTAATTGATACGAGCAGGGTTCGGACTTTACTTCGATCGAAGTAGATCTACTTCGATTTTGAGAAAAAAATTGAATCTACTTCCCTACTTTTCTTTTGTATGATCTACTTCTCTTTGAAATTCTAAACCAACATATTTAAAGACAGCGCTGATCACTCTGCATTACATAAAAAAACAAGTTTAGGAATAATTTAAACGTAAGCACTGTGGAAAATTTAATGTTTTTGAGATCACTTACAGAAAAACGTAAAGAATTTATGAGCCACCTATTGAATTGATACAATTCGTACAAGTTCGTTGATGGAAAATTTACTTTAAAATAGTTATATTTAATTAAAATTTTTTTAAAAGTCTGAAATCAGAATTTACTTATATATGTTATGTTTATATAATTTAATTTCCTAAAACTACTTCGAAAATTTTAGATCTACTTCAGTTTTTTTCCGTATCTACTTCGAAAATTTAAAACCTAAATACGAACCCTGGATACGAGTACATGCCAAGTTTTCTTTCAATTGAAAAAAGTTAGTTGACAAAGAGTTAATTGATCGATGTGTATCTTTGAGATTTGAAGCATCTCTTAGCTGTCTTCGTCTCCTTAAAATTTCCAAAAAACTTGATTGGTCATCGTCGAACCAAAACTCTACCGAACCTATTTTAAAAAAATGCTTTTCTTAGTTAACAATTATCCCCCTTATTACCGCTGGCGAGTCGAACAAATAAACATGTGAATGTGAGAAATTAGTATTACGGTTGGCGAATCGAGAACTTTGATTCGACTTAAATCAAATTTCGAACTCGAATTTTAAAATTCGCCAACCGTAGTATGCCGAATGTGTAGTTCGCTAATTAAAAAATCTCACCTAGAACGTTCGATTCGCAAACCGTAATAGGGGGGTATATATGTCCTTTTCTTCAATTTTACTTACATATTTTCTTTTCTTTAATGTCTGCTAACTAAGAATTAGATGTCAAAAATTGGGATCAATTCACAGCTATGAATTTCATCAACAATTCAAACTTCCTTTATCAATAAACTGAATAACGCAATACCGAATTACAAATTCATTGATGGATTTATCAATTTTCAATCAGTCGCAAGTTGACAATCACAATAGGGATGTACATATATAGTCCCTGGCCAAATTATTAGACGCACTATATATTTTATGCAAAATCAAAAATAATTACTGTTTTGTAAATTTGTTCTTTTTGTATACAATACTATATTTCGGACAAAGATGAAAATTTAAAAAAAATATCTAATATTTAGTTGAGTCTTCTTCTGTAGCTTCAACTCTGCACGGCTTCCTATCATTGCCAGACTGGACTGTATGCTCCGTTTTAAACGATGATTTCAGACATGAATGATTTTTTTCGAAGACCATCATTTTGGTTGTTATCAACTCTTTAGAAACTTCCCTTTTCATCAGTTCCCGCTCATCTTCAGTAGAGTTTATTAGCCCCTTGTTTTTACAGTCCGGGCTGAATGAGAGGCAGATCCATCTTGCATAAAAGCAAAAGGTCCACCATTCGGAAATCCGACTTGGGGAAACAACCGATTCCTTATGACAGATTTCGGTTAAAAGTATGAAATATATGCTTATAACCTAGTGCGATTTTTGAATTTCTGAAAAATACATTGTGCGCCTAATAATATGGTCAGGGACTGTATGTATAAGTTGCTTGATGAAATTTATCAATTCTTATATGAATATTTTTTACTTGCGACTTATAGGTACTATAAGGCAAGTTATGCATTCGTAAAAAAAATCGAACTCGAGATTTTGATCAAAGTTGACATTACGATGATAGCGAAGACGAAAAAAGTGGGTCTGGCAATTCTGTCTGTCTGTCTGTTCGATTACAGCTAAACGGCTCGGCCGATTTTCTTCAAACCTGGTAGATATGGGGTTTGATTTTTTACCCCCGGATGTTTTTTCATTTGATTTTTTATGAGCAAAAATAACGGTACCTGCCATACGATTTTTTTCCGAAATATTATAAAAATTTTTTTTGTTCTCAAAAACTGTCCCTGTGATTTTCTTAAAAAAAAATTCAAAAAATTTAATTTAGTTAAACCTAGGTAATGGTCGAAAAAAAATTTAAAAAAAAAATGAGTAGTTTTGGTACCCCCCTTGGGACCATTTTTTTTTGTTTTTGATTTTTTCAAAAACAGTACTACCGATTTTGATCATTTTTTTTATGCTATAGCTTCCCAGCAGTTTGAATATTATTGTGTATTTAAATTTTCCAAAACAATTTTTTTGGATTTTTAAAAAAAACTTTCAAAATTTTTTTTTTAAAACTCAATATTTCGAAAACCCCATGCTCGATTTTTTCAAAACTTGATAAATAATCTACATTATATGAGCAAAATAAATTCATTTTACCTAAAAATAACGGTACCCTCCATACAAATGTTAAAAAATGGTTTTTGAAAATCGTATTTTTCTCGAAAACGGTTCCGAGAATTTTGCTTAAATTTTTTTTCTTTCTATTATTTTTTAATATCTGTAATTTAATAAAAAAACATTTGAAAACAAGATATTACTGACTGTACCTACCATAGAACGATTTTTTAAAATTTAGAATTTCTCATTATTAGCACAACGGATTTTAATGAAATTTCGTAGAGAGAAACTTCTAAATAGTTTAAAAAACATTGCATTTCAAAACTTTAAGAAAAATATTTTTTGAATTTTGAAAAAAAAAATCAATTTTTTGTTTTTTGAAAATTCAATGTCTCGAAAACGGCTCAATACTTTTTTTGTAAATTTAATTTTTATTCATACAATAGTAAAAACTTCAAATTGGCGTACCAACATTTCTTCTTAAAAATGTTTTAAAATTTTCTTATATAAAACATTATTTTTTAAGAAACCACTGCAAAGACTTATAATTTTTGTTCTTACATAAATCTATATTTGTTTGCATCACATGGCATCCTATTCTTACCTTTAACTACTAAAGAAGTTTTTTTTAGTCATTTAAAAAATGAATTTTATGCTTATGAACAGTTTCTCTAATAACATTCATTTTTGAAATTCTTAGTCTTTTACATAGGAGCAAGTTCGTGCGACCCAGTCGTGCATTTTATTTTAAGAGTCTAAAGATGTGTTACGATAAAATGTCGGCTCTGCATTGATTCCAGTATTTCTGAAATCTGAACCTACTGAGAGAGAGAGAATTACAGCATTGTCCATCAGTTCTCTCTCACTATCTTCTTAGGTGGCTGAATGCACTCATTTAATTGCTTCCCGCTCCCACTGAAAGTCATGTCAGAGGGCGGTGCGGTGAATTGAAAGATGATTGTACATAAATCTAGGATGTTAAAGTGCGAGTAAGAAAAGGCTACTGGGCTTGCAACGTGAATTGAATATTGCTAAATAATGACACAACTGAAAACCACGTCACAGATTAGCTGAAAGCACTAGGATTTTCAACAAGACAAGAGGCTTTGATATCTTAAAGCTAATAAGAGGTTCTGAACATTGTACTAAGCAAAATGAACATACCTGACATAAAAATGTTGAGTTCAAAATAAATTTAAAGCATATTCACAATAGATGGAATAAATTTAAATATTTCTAAAGAAAATTCAAAGAATCGGAGTAAAATTTTGCGCAGGAATATACGAGTATGTATCAATAGCTGTATTTTATTTTCCCCGAGATCTGATCCAGATTGGATCTTCATTCAAGATTACATGTATAACAAAAACAACACAAGGCCCTGTTTTGTTTGTATTTGTTGTTTTACATGTTAAATTGAAAACAAAATCCAATCCGGATAAGATCTCGGGGAAAATAAAACACAGCTAATATAAAACATGGATTTAATGAGATAAAAATGTTCAAATGCATGGAATTGCCGTCTGATTTTCAGAAAAGTATGAATTTATGCAAACAAAGTTTAAAAATCGTTTTATTATTAAAGTAATTTTTTATATAAGAAATTTCTTTGAAATTTTTCGAGAGCCAAATTTGGGATGCAAATTTTTTTTTTCAAGAAACTCAAAAAATATTTTTTGAATCTTTTTATATACAATATTATTTTAAACTTGAGAGGGCTATTGCTGAAAATGTTTGGTTAAAATCATTAGAGCCGTTAATGAGAAAGTCGAAAATCAAAGAAAACGGTTCTATGATAGGTACCATTAATAACATTTTGCACCAAATTTTTTTTTTTTACAAAAATGTAGTCCATGTCCATAATATCACACATAATTTTAGAGCCGTTTTCGAGATAAATAAGATTTTGCAATAGGGGTGTATGGGGGGTACAGTTAGTTTTGGAGCTAAAAAGGAAATTCAATTTCCCCTCTAGGGAATCACCGAAGACCAGTTTGAAGAAAAAAGGTACTGTGGCTTAGGCTTTAGATCGAGGTACAGACATACAGACAGACAGACGGAATTGTCAGAACCACTTTATTCGTCTTCGCTATAATCGTAATGTCAACTTTGATTAAAATCTCGAGTTCGATTTTCTTTACGAGTGAATAACTTACCTTATAGTACCTATAAGTCGCAAGTAAAAATTTAAGTTGGAAAACCGAAGATGATACTGGTTTTCAACAGTGCAATTGGATCACGGATTGGAAGAAGGGAATAAGTGCCAAAATTTCCAAAAATGACATTTTGATGCAAATGTCATCTCTATACCCAGACCCATTGGTTAGGCCGAAGAAAGAATCAAAAACCCGTTTTTCTAATAGAAATATAGGTGATTTTAAAAAAACATCTTAGAACAATCACATAAGGAAATTATTCAGTTTTTTGCGTTTTCCCAACAATTAGATCAGATGGATTAATTCCCTTTTTCCAATTGGTGATTCAATTGCTCTCCCACAGTCTTTATAAAAAATGCCTATGTTACTGCTTCACTGATTTAATTGCAGTAAGGCCCTTACGATATAGTCACAAAAAAAAAAAAAAAAAAACTACAAAACCATCACCACATTGCCTTTATTTCACTCAAACAAGCTTACTGACAAAGAAAATTACCACATGATATTCATCCCAAGTACTCTTCATTTAAAAAAAATTAAATAAATAAAGAAGTGTTTGTTTCGTTTTAAAATTCAATTATAAATTATAATTAATTTCGAGATTCTGTTTGTCTGTCTGTGTGTTCGACTACAGCCTAAACGGCTTGGCCGATTTTCGTCAAACGTTTTTTCTTCGTTTTTTTAAGACTCAAAAACTGTCCCACAGATTTAAAACAAAAATCAATAAATTTTATTTAGTTAAAGCTAGGTATGATTGAAAAAAAAATACAAAAAATCGTTATTTTTGGTACCTCCGATGAAACCATTTTTTTTTGTTTTTGATTTTCTGAAAAACTGTACGACCGATTTGGATCATTTTTCTTATATTAAGGCTTCCCAGTAGTTTTAATATTATTGTGTATTCAAATTTTCAAAAAAAAATGTTTTGGATTAAAACTCAATATTTCGAAAACCCCATGCTCGATTTTTGTTTTTAAAATTGATAAATAAAAGTTTCTTAATATAATTTATAAGATTTGAAAAAAAAAATATTTAACATAAAAATAACGTAACCTTCCATACAAATCTTAAAAAATGGTTTTCGAAAATCGTATTTTTCTCGAAAACGGTTACTAGAATTCTATTAAAATTTGTTTTTCAAAACGAGATATTACTGACTGTACCTACCATAGAATGAGTTTTTCGAATTTCTTATCATTGGCATAACATAAAATTTCTTATAGAGAAGCTCCTAAAAAGTTTAAAGAACATTGCATTTCAAAACTTAAAAAAAATATTTTTTTTTTAAATTTCAATATCTCAAAAACGGATCAATATATTTTTTTGTAAATTTAATTTTTATTCGAACAATAATAAAAAGTTTAAATTGGCGTACACAAATTTTTCCTTAAAAATGTTTTAAAAACTTTGTAGATAAAAGCTTATTTTTTTAAGAAACCACTACAACGAATTATAATTTTATTCTTGCATAAACTAATATTTGGTTAAAACACATGGCATTCTGTGATTAGCTCCAACTTCTAAAGGAGTTGTCTTAGTCATTTAACAGTTTTTCTTTAATAACATTTTTTGAAATTTTTAATTTTACATAAGAGAGGCGACCTAGTCGTGCATTTTATTTTCTTTGAATTTTTGAATTCCTTCTAATAATTTAGAATTTTTGTTTTGTGTGGTCTCATCAGTAATATGTTGTACCCTTCTAATACGCAATAATTGGTCGATGTTTACCGACTCTTATAAAACCTACAACATTATTATACTGTGTAACTTAACATACTTACTACAATGGCGCAAAATTCTAATTGAATTAGTACGATGCTAAAGCTGTTTTAGTATGATACTAGGTTAAAACAACAAACTTGCAAATTTTAATCGAATATAGCATCATACTTTCTCTACCCTTTTATTAAAGTTAAAATCATCGAATACCTACTTTATTTTTTAAGTATCGTGCTAGCTTCATATGACTCTTTGACATTTGCAAACATCAAAAAAGGTTCGTGTACTTACTTTTTTACACGAAATGTCATTGTCTTAGGTGTGTTCAGAGGCAATTTATTAAGAAAATTCTTTTAGTACGATACTAGTTAGAAAATGTTTAAAATTAAGAATGAGTTAGTAAATTACTATAAAGTTAGCAAATTGTTAAGTAGTATCATACTAATACCTTAATAATAGGCTGTTTAAAATTTTGCGGCAATGGCTTTAGCATTTTTAAGTTAATCATTTAAAATTTAGCGCAACTAAAGTAACGAATGATTTTTAAAATTCGATTTCTCAAAAGCCAACACCACATCCCAGACTATCTGCATAAGTGATAAAAAGTAAGGGTGTTGCAAGTAGAAGTTGCAAGTGTGGTTAGATAATTTAATTTTAGCACAACGACGACGCCGCTAACAAAGTTATCAATAATATCATCCAAGATGTAAGTGTAAGAGTCTTGAAGTTGTGGTGGGATTGCTATGGCACTCATTTGGGCCTGTTGATTGTTTACTTTAGGTTTTTTGTTCTTTTGTTGACATTGTTTTTTCTGGTTGACAATTGATTTGATTTGAAGAACAAAGGTATTTCTCAAACAGATATCTGATGTGTGGTTGAATGTAGGTTGTCAGACTTTTGAAAATTTCCATAAGAACCTTCGAGTTTTTTCGTTTATTATTCCCAAACGCAAATACAATTCGAATCCATGTCAGAACGTGCCAAAGATAATGCTTATAATTATTCGCTAATAAAAAATGCTTTTTTTGGCTTAATTTATTGGGTTAATTAAAAATACTTTATTGCTTACAAAGATAACAAAAAGTGAGGTTAAAAAATAAAATTATATCAATATGCGCATAGGTGTTTATTAAATATATGGTAAAATATGATTTGGAATTGGATGCCTTATACATATGTCTGACAAAATCTAAAATTCAACGAAATATTTGTTGATTGTGATATAAACGGAGGACCATCCATGAGAGATGAATTGATGAACATTATGTCGCTTGGTCATTTTCCCTTGCTTAAATGGGTGAGCAATTGCAATGAATGTGTAGAAGGAATTCCCGTCGAACTTAGTAAAGTAGAATTACGACTATATTAATGGTCTCAAATGGTAAGGAAAATCTGGATAAAAGAAGTACTTTAAAACGGTTAATTCAATTTCTTAATCAGAGTGGAGTATTGCGAGCTAAGATAAATTTTTTTATTTTGCAATTTGTCTTACATACAATTTGACTTAAAACTAACTTATTACTAAATTAAATCATGTTCGCTCAACAATAGCGGCCCAACCTTTTTCATTTGGCTTTTTATAATGTCATTTACCTACAATTTTATATTAATGTTTTCTTAATCTAATTTATGATGTTTTTAATATTAAGAGTGTTATAATGTTTGATGTATGGGATTTTTATCTCCTGTAGTATTGATTGTTGTTCTCGTAAAAGGGTGTGTCGTCGATAAATATGGTTTCTTTAAATTGATCGTTAGTGATGGCCCCAGATTGTCTCTAGTTCATGCTGGAGGAGTTGTTGCACTTTTGAATTGGGATGATCTTCCAGATTTCTGATGATTTTTTGGGAGAGCTGTAGCAAATACTGCTAGAGTGGTATTAATTTTACTTCTTCGTACAGCTTCTTAGTTGGTATACAGTCAATGGTAAAATTATTTGCACAACGTAAAATTTACATAACATCTCCTATAACTTCAATTATTAAAAGCTCAAGTGAGGTCACTTTAATTCAATCACTCCACTTAAACAGAAATTACTTTCTATCTTCATTCATCTCTTATAACTTTCAAAATAAAAAAGATATTCTTAGTATTTATTTTTATTAATAATGAATACATATTCTCAAAACAGTACACAAAATAACAAAATCGAATTTCTAACGGTTCGTTTTAAAAACATAAAAACAAAAGTGGCAAAATTATTTGCACATCATATTAAAACGGCAAAATTATTTGCACAAGTGCAAAGAACTGCTTAGACTAACTACAGGTAGTTTATTTACCCGAATAAAACATAGTGATTTATTGTGATGGCTAAAACGAATGAACTTTCAACAGAAAAACGCACGGCTATTGTTTCCGAGTTCCGATATCCGATCTGGTGTTCCGGCAGCAAAAATTTCAGCTAAATATAGCTGCGCCCGGCGCCCGGGACAGTTTATTACCTTATAAAAAAAACACAAAAAAACTCATGGAAGTGTAAAAAATCTTGCTGGTAGAGGAAGAAAAAGGGCCACAACCAAAAGGGAAAACACAAAAATTATTCGTTCCTTTAAAAGTAACCGCTGTGCAAAAGTTCGAAATGTCCTTAATAATTTGAACAAAGATCGTGAAATCGCTGTTAGTGAAAGGATGATACGACGGAGGTTGAAAGAAAATAAAATAAACGCCTACGTCATTCAAAAGAAGCCCCATATATCAATAAAAAAAAAGAGGCTGGGTGCGACCCACACTGATAACTTCCCATTTGTTTAAAAAAAGACTATTAATTCAATATTTGTCCAATTGTACAAAATTATAGTATGTATAAAATAAACTAAATTAGAAGTCAATATCACTACTAGTTCTCGAGAAATTTGAGTCGAAAAATAATTTTTACCAATTTTCAATAGAATTTTATATAGTTTTTTATTTTTTGTAGAAAAACTGTAAGCTGATTTTTTTTTGAAATTTTCACCAGTTGTCAAACACATTATTTTTCGTAAAATAAAATTATTTTGAGTTTCAAATTGTTTTCAGTTCTTAGAATATCTGGGTTATGAAATTTTTTTTTCAGTGTTTTTTTTATTTAAAAAAATAACTGTATGTTCATTTTTTTCCAAATTCATACCAAATCTGTATGACCTTATAATGAGTTCATTAAATTTTATTTGAAATCAATAGCATTATTTTTTCGTGAGATATTTGAAACTAACCAAAATTTTTACTTTTTTTTTAAACCGTTATAGTGAAAAAACTACTCACTGAATTTTAATAAACGCCCTTTCAGCCTCTTTCGAAGTTATTATCTATTAAATAAAATTTATTTGAAGTCGATATCTTTACTCGTTCTTGAGATATCGACGACGAAAAATGGTACAAGAACGTATGGACGTACGAACGTACGTACACACACACACACACAGACATCTCTCTAAAAATGATTGATATAGCCTCTAGGGACCTTGAAACGTCGAGAAATGTCAAAAATTCCAATTTGACAAATCGGACCGATTACAATAACTCCCTGTGGGAAGTTAAAAATGCTTGCATCTACCGAAGTTGATGAGGCCAATTGACCGCCTAGCCCAATTCGGAATTCTTAACCTTCCACTTCACTACTATTGGAACCAAAAAGTTTTCTTAAGCCATCAACTGACGGTATACAACGACGCTATCATCGTATACTTAGGCCATCTATCAGACTCACACCAAATGAATGACTTTGGGACAGAAGATAAGGACATTTTAGAAGGGAAAGAACGTTGTATATCTTAAACCGAGCTTAAGAATTGTAAAGCAAGTGATAGAAGCGTCTGTTGTTGAAAATTTTATTTTGGAATATCTTGTAAACATTTAAATAACCATTAAAAATAAATTTTTTTGTTACCCAGGAAATTTCCTTTAAAAAGAACAGAATGCCGAAGTTTCGCTATCGAACGTAACTCAACGCATATGAAGTTTTGACTGAAATTTTAAAAAATGACAGAAAATCACAGAGTTTCAAAATAAAGGAACGAACCTATTAGTTTAAAAAAATTAAATATTACCAAAAAAGGAACGCATCACCTGACTCCGCTACGTAACGTAAAGTTTGGCGTCTGAACAGGGATGTTATTTGATAAAACATTAAATTTTGTCATTTTTATTCAAACAGAGATGTTAGTTATTTGCTACTTTGAATATTTTTTTGCAGCATTAATATGAGCGTTCACTACCGGTTTACCAGGGATGTCCCGGATTTCAGACATAAATTCATCTGTCCCGCCGGGGCAGCTTTTTTTTTTTTATTATTTTAGCCATTTGTCCCGCCGAGGTGTGAGACATAAATCTATCAACCCTAGCGTTCACATTCTCAAATTATTTTGACAAGCATGACATGATGAATATTTGATGGATGAAGAACATTAGCGTTCACATTCTTTCAAAATGCATTTATTAGAATTTTAACCATAGCGGACCAACTCAGAGCATAGATGAAATTCTATATGAGGAAGTTAACTTGAACTATCGCTATTGCTTATAAAAAAAATGAGATTTTGATACATTTTCTGACGATGTGCACGTCTGGAAAACGCCATGGAAAATTAACTTTACTTCAGGCTTTACAAGCATGCGTTCAAATGCTCAAACATGCTTGTCATGCAACTAAAATATCACAACAAAACCATCCAGCATGCAGCGTTTACATTATCAAACATATTATTTTATAATGCCAATAATGGTGCACGAAAATATAATACTTCAGTTTGACTCTTAGATCAGAGCTGTGTCAATCGCGATTGATTCGGTCTTTGTGACCCGTTCACCAAAAAGATTGATTGATTGCAATCAAAGTAGACCAAATCAATCAATCCTAATGTCAATCTCTCGCCACTGAAACCGATTAACGAAACGAACGAAAAAAGTTATGTTTCGTTCATTCAACTTGTTCTCAATCATTTCACAATGGAATGGACATGAAACAGAATGGATGTTCCTCATTTTATATAAATACAATAGAAGATGGCGTGAACGAAGCAACGAAGTAGAAAAAAGCCAAACTTGCTTTCATTTTCACATTGTTTCGGTCTCGGTCTGAACGAAACGATTGAAAAAAAATGAATTATTGAAAGCATTTCGTGTCGTTCTATATCTCGTTAAAAAATGATTGAATGAACGATTGATTGAAATGACCGAATCCTTGAACCAATTAATCAATGATTGATTGGAACAGCTCTATCTTAGATCCTGATTACAAGATTTTTTCCTTCGTTTCGTCTTTTCGACAGTTTGGGTAAGTGGTGTAGAAATGTACCGGCATTCTGCAAAACTTCTTCGCCTGACACCAAATATGTCAAAAAGATGAAAAACGAAAAAACTGCAAAACAACAACTGACGGTGTTCGCGCTGAACTTAACCCTCTGACTTTTTACTGACATTTCTGTACCTAATCTCCCCCTTTCTGTCAAAGATTTAGAAACCGATTGATATCTTTCTCATATTGGAAGGGAAATTGTCAAAATAAATAAAAGCGGGAAAAAATTTAAATTTTAATCCGTAGTCATCTCCAGTTCATGGCTTGACAGATGGAGAACGATCTATATTTTGATGTACGTACAAAATTTTATTCGAAATTAAATTTTGACTTAACGAGACCACTTCGTGGCAAATGTCAACCGATTGTCTGAAAATGGATTTTCCGGTGCAGAAAATAAAAAAACACATTTTTCGGATTTTTTAACTATCAACTCTAAAAATACATTTATCCAGAGGGTAAATATAAAATGCAATCGTCCATCACTATCGTGAAGAATTAACCTGCAATAAAATTTGTAATACGTGACTGTTTTCAAGTAATACGTGACTAAATTATGTGAGTTTGTCATTACCGCTTACGTCATCGAGAAATCGATTACCCTAATTTGACATTTTCATTCGATCACTGATGGGACTCACTCACACGATCGCTAAAGTGGTAATTTGGCCCCTGTTCTTTCGTCTTTTGTTTTTGCGTGAAATGCTAAGACATGTTGGGAGAATGAAGATATTTAGTTTTAACTATTAATAGGAAGTATTAAAAACGAGATTTCAATCCGTTGACACCATAGGCGAACTGTTTTTGAGGCGGCTCAATATAAACACGATTTAGAAAGTACCTAATATTCCCAATGTCTTAAATGTAATCTTCCATAAGGTAACGTTCTACACGGAATGTGTAAACTTAACGGGTTACACTTAACGTATACGTTAGACCCGAATCCGGAGAAACTATTGAAAGAAATCCAAAACTACAAAAATTCTGTTAGCCTTTTAAAAACTTATTTTGTGCTTCTGTAAGATTTTCACTAATAACATCCACTTATAAAATTCTAAGTCTCTTGCGCATAAGAGCAATCATTTTGGTAGTAGTCACCCTACTTCGAATGCACTTGTAATCGATTAATCACAGTTTTATATCTTCAAAAAACGATTCTTGTCGAGCGTTTGATAACAGAACTCGAAGAGCTTCTAAAAGAGATATTGGATAACAATGAAGCAGGGCCCTACAGAAAAAGCATTTCTAAAGGTATTTGTGATATTTGAAGTGTCAGAACGCTCAAATGAAGGGAAATGATTTTTGGAATTTATATACAGGGTGCTTTAACATAACTTCCTTTTTTGAAAAAAAAATTCATGCAGGTGGTAGGGGTCGTACTATACACTAGTGTTTTCTTAGTATCCCAAGTATCATTGGCAAAATGAAGAGTTTGATGATTCCGAACAAATGGAAGTTATATTTCCGCACCCTGTACACGAATAGTTGCAGAACATAGTGTGTTTAGACAAAAGTTATCAAAAATTTATTTATTTATGATACACAAACAAAAATGTTTTATTCGAAATAATTACGATAGAGGCGAGCTTCACCAAAAACACCTAAAGCAAACAATGTATACATATGTATTTCCTGGAACAGAAACGGCAATATTGATATTTCTGATACTGAACAATGAATACTAAATAATAGAAATGCTTTCATAAATAAATTGATAGCAATTTAAAGTTGATGAATATTTTGTTCGGCACATTCATACAACATTCCCTCACATATGGTCTGGTAATTTTGCAATTTTCAAAACAATATTTGCTGTCATTCTCTAAATTGATATTACGAGTAGTGTAGATACTAAATAACTCATAATTCATCCACAAATATGTATACTGAATCTATGTTTACTTCTGAGGAATATATGTTTTAGAAATATATCGTGCTAGCTTTAGCATTATTTAACACAGAACCTCTGTTGCATGTTTGTATTGATGGAGGGACATTGAGACTTCCCAATTTAAAATGTAACTCTAAGGAGATTTTATGTTTTAATGAAGCTATGTTCAATAGTTAAAGCGTATACAAATAATTCTCTAGTTAAGAACGGAAACTATCCTAGTATCATTTTAGAAGAAAATGAATTCAAAACCTTAAATCAAATTTGCACTAATAATTCATATTTCTAGCACAATACAAAATTTTCTAAGCAACTATAATTGAATCACTTCTGCTCTAAGCTTTTCAATTAAATGTAAGCACCTATTTGATGAAACAGTTATTTACATATTTTATGAATGTGACTGGGAGACAACTTTCGAAATTTAAATAGAGTTCAATTGGGGTTAAAACCTAATTTTAAGCAGTTTTAGTTCTTTTATTTATTTATTATATTTAGGTACAGAGTACCGTGTGAATTTTTCATAAGCACCACTGAAAGCTTTTACGAAAAACTATGACTACTTTCAATTATAAGTATTTTTAACATCGCTGAAGTACCCGAAAGCTTTCGTAAAAATATCATCTTTCCTTTGTTCAAAAAGAGTAATTTAAATGACCCTTATCAATACCATCACGAAAATCTTTCCCGGCGTCAGCCTTGATCGACTCTTAAGCAAGACTAGGCTCTACTAAAACAATATGTCAGCGGTATGGGAAATGGGATGGTATCTAAGGGCTAAATTGGTTTAAAACGTCCGCTGGAGTCAAACAAGCATGCCTACTAAGTCCGCTTCTGTTTTTCTGTTTTCCTGGATGACATCCCATTGGCTCTCTCCGGAGCAATAACGTTTGCTAGTGTCAACATCAAGGCATTAATGTATGCGGAATATCCACAAAATTTGCAAATGATGATAAATAAGCTCCAATCATGTTGCGGTCTCCGGAGCCTCTCAGTTAATACGAGAAAATCAAAAGCAATAATATTCCGAAATACAACAATTATATAAGCTAGAAAAGAGAGATGGACCTGGAATGATGTCACAAGCAGCGTTGTGCTAAAGTGCCCAATTGGGCCATTTGGCCCCAAGATTATTATTTTGGCCCGGTGCTCCGGGCCATCACGAAATGGCCCCGAAATTGTAAAATTTGCAAAATAAAGCAGCCCATTTTGCACAGCATTAAAAAACAACATTTTATTTTAGAAATCGATAATATCCAAGTAGTCGATATTTACTTTCATCTATATGCTAATTTGGCTGAACGCATTCATTGAAAAATTCAACACATCACTTCGACTGACAGTAGCACATACCGGCTGTCTTTCTCTTTTTCTCTGTCTCATATTTAAGTTCTTCACTTTTTCAGAATCAAATTCGTTACAGTGCCTGTGCAGAACGTGTTTTTTCAGCTCTTAATAATAGGTGTGTTTTATTCATTGCTGCATAGCCAGCGCAGCATTCAAGTGCGAAGAAAACGATCAAACTCACTCCATATCTCAATTTCAATTTATATTTCAATGTTGCCCATTATTATAGAAAATATCAAAATCTGATGTCAAAACATGTATGTACATATGTATGTTTAACTCTAAAATGTAATGCATAGCGCCATTTTGATTTCAATAATTTAAAGTTCTATCACCAGCACCAACTGTCACTTTTTTTACTGGCTTCTTTTTCTCCAGCAATCGAATTGTTGTTGTTTGTCGAGGGAAATTTTGCTGCGCTAGCTATGCAGCAGTAAATAAAGCACACCTAATATTAAAACCGAAAATCGCAATAGACTTAGCTATTAAATTATAAATTCGCTTATGAGCTTTAAGGGGTTTCTGAAAAATAATACTTGTGGTAATTTTATTCCGTCTCCAGAATTGATAAAAAAATGTCTAACATAGATTTTAAGTTCTTTAAAAAAATGTAATAAAATGCAAAAATACAAATAAAATAATATCTTCTGTTTTATTATTAAATTATTTTATCGAATATGGAAAAACGAAGTGGCCCCAAAAAAGTTGAAATGGCCCCAAAAATGGCCCCAAACATTTTGCTTCCCAGGAACAACGCTGGTCACAAGACTAAAATTTGGGGGGCCTATTGCACCAACTACAAATTAAAAGTACAAATTTGCGATTAAAAAAAATTCATATGAAAAAAACTCGATTTTTACAAATTTGTTAAAAAAATAAAAAAGTACACGGTGGCAAGAAGAATCTGACTCTCGATGAATTTCTCACTCTTACTTGTCTACTTGGCGGCCAAGACCAGATGTGGATTGTAAAACTGACGAACGAAATTTATTTGCTGACGTCGCCAACCATCTGTGTGTTCCCTCTCTTGCATATTTGGGTGGACACCTTGAGGTATGCAATACTTGTTGACAATTTCATACGGAATAGTAATTAAAGTATAATTTCGGCGTTCTGTCTTCTTTGGGTGGTAAAAGGTGTATTTAGGTTAAAAGGTGTAACTTCGTTACACTACTAAAATCAACTTAGTTAATAGCTTCCTATTTCTTTTGGTATATTTTCTTTTTGTTATTGGTTCTTTTTGCGCTTCAATTGTTTCTTCTTGTCCTGGTAAGATACCTAACGCTAACATATCTACCTTAATTATAAATACTAGTTCCTACATCCGCTCAAAGTCATAAAAAAGCAATAAAGGTTGAGGATACGATGATGTTGTTGTTGCAATTTTAGCTCCTTTTTTTAAATGAAGGTAGCCCACAAATTAATAGCCTAATTTATTAGTGGTTTTATTGTGGTTCACAGTTCACATCACAGTTAAGTTTTTTTTATGTAAACTCATAATTTTTTCAGGTATGCAAATGTTTTCTTTTTTCAATCATGTTAACATAAACATAACATAGAGTACCAAATCGAGCACTCTAGTTCTAAGAAAAGTCATGAATTTTCAAGATGCATGTATAGTTTCAAAATGACAATAAAAAGACACTTTGAATGAAAAATCTTAGATTTCCTATTTTTCGCTCTGAATGTACATTAAGCTATACCGCTCTAACAAATTTCATTATTCTACAGTAATCAGAAGTGCTCCATATAAATTAAAAATTTTCTCAGAAAGTGGGCGGATACCACGCCCCCATGAATGAAAAACCTAAATTTTTATTTTTGGTCCTTTATATGCAATTTTAGCCCTACCGTTCTACCAAATTTCATTGTTCTACTACAATCGGAAGTGTGCCATATAATTTACTTTAGTTCTGAGGATGTGGGCGGATAGCACGCCCCTAAAGGGAACACCTCAAAATTTTCGATTTATTCCTCTGCTTGCTTGACGAGACCTACCGCTGTGCAAAATTACAAGATTCTACAATGTCGGGAAGTGCTCCATAATTTTGATGATCTGTCAGTCAGTCAGTGAGTCAGTCAGTTTCGGTTTTTGTGATTTTTGAGGCTTTATATCTCAGGAACCGCTTATGCTAGAAAATGGTGAGGCGTCTGTGCCTGACTAGCTTAGCAAATATTCGGAATTTTAAGTTTCTGACTTCATTAGTACTAAAGATAGGGAGGGTTCAAAAATCGCCTGAGTTTGTACCTGTCAAAAGGGTTTAGTGCCAGAACTTGGATGGGCACTATCGTGCGCTTTGGTATTCGTTTTGTAGTGTAATGAAGCATTACAATTCTGCCACCCACCTTGCTACAGACCTGTTAAAAACTAAATAAATAATAAAATAAATACTAACTGAATCGACAACATGCTCCCACAGCATTTGTCGAATGCAAGCCATGGCAAGCAACTGATTAGAAAGGAGCTTATCAGTGAAAATAAATCAATGGCACAATTACACCACACTATCTACGCAAAACAACAACAAATACTAGGTGTGGTGAACTCAAAGCAGGAGAAGAACTACGAAGAAGGAAGAACTCCACTGAAAGCCAGTGCTGCCGTTTTAGTGACTTTGTCACTATATTTAGCGGAATTTTCAAAAGTTTAGCGACAAAAAATTATTTTTTGTCGCTAGATAATTCTAGCGACTTTTCTAGTGACTTTTTGCAAGAACATTGTGATGATGTTACATCCCTGGCATTCGAGTTTGGCACTTACATATGTTCGATTGACTCTCTTTTTACCACGACCACTGAACAGAATTTGAAACTTCACCACACAAAATAAGACCAAAAGGAGTGTGATACTGTGATTGCGAGTGAGCGGGTATATGTTTTAGAAACTAGACTACCTGTTCATTTCGTTTATATGATTTATTTTGTGTACAATTTTAACTGTAATTGTTTTTGTTTGGTTTTGTCGAATCGGCCAAAGTGGAGATTTCGGGAGTAAACTTAACTTTTTTTGTAAGTATATTTAGGTATACTTGTTTTCAAAAAATTCAAAAATTTCAATAATGCTTTAGATATTGAAGTCAATGAAATTGATGAAGATGCTATAATGGCTATAATTATTTGTGATTGATTATTTTTATAATAGGTGTTTGAAGTTATTATTAAAAACTTCTTTACTTTTCATTTAAAAAATGAAAGGTAGTAATATTTTCTAGACTGAATTTGTTATTGTTTTTACTTGCGATATAGGTACTATAGGGCAAGTTCTGCATTTGGAAAAAAAATCGAACTCGAGATTTTGATCAAAGTTGACATTACGATGATAGCGAAGACGAAAAAAGTGGGTCTGACAATTCCGTCTGTCTGTCTGTATGTCTGTATGTCTGTATGTCTGTATGTCTGTATGTCTGTATGTCTGTATGTCTGTACCTCGAACTACAGCCTAAACTACCGGACGTATTTTCTTCAAACTCGGTAGTTAAGGGTCTTCGGTGATTCCCTAGAGGAAAAATTGAAATTTTTTTTTTAGCTCCAAAACTAAGGGTACCCCCCATACACCCGTAATGCAAAATCTTATTTATCTCGAAAACGGCTCTAACGATTTTGATAAAAAAAATTATGTGTGATATTATAGACATAGACTATATTTTGGTGAAAAAAAAATTTGGGGGGAAATGTTATTAGGGGTACCTGTCATAGAACGGTTTTTTTGATTTTCGAATTTCTCACCAACGGCTCTAACGATTTTAACCAAAATTTTTATGCAGGAGCTGCTTTGCATTTTAAAAAATATAAACTAAAAATATTTTCGAAAAAATAGTTTTTGGATTTTTAAAAAAATAATACAATTTTTTTTTTGAAAATTCAATATCTTGAAAACCGATACAAGATTAAATTTTTAAATTACGTTTTAAAATGTATTTAATTAAATACTAACAATTTGCATATCAATTTTTTTTATAAAAATTTTAAGGAAAATTTAGTACACAAAAAACATGTTTCAGTGTGTCTGTATGTCTGTACCTCGAACTACAGCCTAAACCCTTAGACCTATTTGTTTCAATCTCGGTAGTTAAGGGTCTTCGGTGATTCCCTAGAGGAAAAATTGAAATTTTTTTTTTAGCTCCAAAACTAAGGGTACCCCCCATACACCCGTAATGCAAAATCTTATTTATCTCGAAAACGGCTCTAACGATTTTGATAAAAAAAATTATGTGTGATATTATAGACATAGACTATATTTTGGTGAAAAAAAAATTTGGGGGGAAATGTTATTAGGGGTACCTGTCGTAGAAAGGTTTTTTTGATTTTCGAATTTCTCACCAACGGCTCTAACGATTTTAACCAAAATTTTTATGCAGGTGCTGCTTTGCATTTTAAAAAATATAAACTAAAAATTTTTTCGAAAAAATAGTTTTTGGATTTTTAAAAAAATAATACAATTTTTTTTTTGAAAATTCAATATCTTGAAAACCGATACAAGATTAAATTTTTAAATTACGTTTTAAAATGTATTTAATTAAATACTAACAATTTGCATATCAATTTTTTTTATAAAAATTTTAAGGAAAATTTAGTACACAAAAAACATGTTTCAGTGTGTCTGTATGTCTGTACCTCGAACTACAGCCTAAACCCTTGGACCTATTTCTTTCAATCTCGGTAGTTAAGGGTCTTCGGTGATTCCCTAGAGGAAAAATTGAAATTTTTTTTTTAGCTCCAAAACTAAGGGTACCCCCCATACACCCGTAATGCAAAATCTTATTTATCTCGAAAACGGCTCTAACGATTTTGATAAAAAAAATTATGTGTGATATTATGGACATAGACTATATTTTGGTGAAAAAAAAATTTGGGGGGAAATGTTATTAGGGGTACCTGTCATAGAACGGTTTTTTTGATTTTCGAATTTCTCACCAACGGCTCTAACGATTTTAACCAAAATTTGTATGCAGGAGCTGCTTTGCATTTTAAAAAATATAAACTAAAAATTTTTTCGAAAAAATAGTTTTTGGATTTTTAAAAAAATAATACAATTTTTTTTTTGAAAATTCAATATCTTGAAAACCGATACAAGATTAAATTTTTAAATTACGTTTTAAAATGTATTTAATTAAATACTAACAATTTGCATATCAATTTTTTTTATAAAAATTTTAAGGAAAATTTAGTACACAAAAAACATGATTCAGTGTGTCTGTATGTCTGTACCTCGAACTACAGCCTAAACCCTTGGACCTATTTCTTTCAATCTCGGTAGTTAAGGGTCTTCGGTGATTCCCTAGAGGAAAAATTTATTTTATTTATTTATTTATTTATTTGATTTTTATTAAAACATTACTCAGTAAGATACAGTATCTTATTGCTTAGAGTAAATATCAGTACCGGAATACTATTAGTAAATAAACATAAGCAAGTTGCAAGAGGGACTTATAATTAATTATGAACAAAAGTTTTCAAATTAGGTAAGTACATTTCAGAAAATAACAAAATAATGAGAAATACAATTCAATTAAATGATGCTATGGAATATAAAATATGAAAAATAAAAATAAAATTAGAGCTTAAAATATAAAATGAATTTTAAGTATATGAAGAAGAAAAAAAAAAAGAAAACCAAAAATAAAACAAAAATCATCATCACAAAGAACACAATAAGTTCAATTAAAGTGAACCAAAAAATTTACCAAGTGCCTTTCCAAACTGGGACGTACAGCTTATCATTCTTATAGAACGAGGGATAGAGTTCCATAATCGAATGGCATGTACATAAAACTGACGTTCAGATACGAGGAATGAGCAGCGAACTGGTAGTAGATCACAAGATCTTTGGGATCGTGGAAAATTAATTTTATTAAAAAGGTATTCCGGTTGGCGAGATTGTAAAACGTTATGAAGCAAGGTTAATGTTTTTAATTTAAATAGGTTGAAATTTTTTTTTTAGCTCCAAAACTAAGGGTACCCCCCATACACCCGTAATGCAAAATCTTATTTATCTCGAAAACGGCTCTAACGATTTTGATAAAAAAAATTATGTGTGATATTATGGACATAGACTATATTTTGGTGAAAAAAAAAATTGGGGGAAATGTTATTAGGGGTACCTGTCATAGAACGGTTTTTTTGATTTTCGAATTTCTCACCAACGGCTCTAACGATTTTAACCAAAATTTTTATGCAGGAGCTGCTTTGCATTTTAAAAAATATAAACTAAAAATTTTTTCGAAAAAATAGTTTTTGGATTTTTAAAAAAATAATACAATTTTTTTTTTGAAAATTCAATATCTTGAAAACCGATACAAGATTAAATTTTTAAATTACGTTTTAAAATGTATTTAATTAAATACTAACAATTTGCATATCAATTTTTTTTATAAAAATTTTAAGGAAAATTTAGTACACAAAAAACATGTTTCAGTGTGTCTGTATGTCTGTACCTCGAACTACAGCCTAAACCCTTAGACCTATTTGTTTCAATCTCGGTAGTTAAGGGTCTTCGGTGATTCCCTAGAGGAAAAATTGAAATTTTTTTTTTAGCTCCAAAACTAAGGGTACCCCCCATACACCCGTAATGCAAAATCTTATTTATCTCGAAAACGGCTCTAACGATTTTGATAAAAAAAATTAAGTGTGATATTATGGACATGGACTATATTTTGGTCAAAAAAAATTTTGGGGGAAATGTTATTAGGGGTACCTGTCATAGAACGGTTTTTTTGATTTTCGAATTTCTCACCAACGGCTCTAACGATTTTAACCAAAATTTTTATGCAGGAGCTGCTTTGCATTTAAAAAAATATAAACTAAAAAATTTTTCGAAAAAATAGTTTTTGGATTTTTAAAAAAATAATACAATTTTTTTTTTGAAAATTCGATATCTTGAAAACCGATACACGATTAAATTTTTAAATTACGTTTTAAAATGTATTTAATTAAATACTAACAATTTGCATATCAATTTTTTTTATAAAAATTTTAAGGAAAATTTAGTACACAAAAAACATGTTTCAGTGTGTCTGTAGGTCTGTACCTCTCACTACAGCCTAAACCCTTGGACCTATTTCTTTCAAACTCGGTAGTTAAGGATCTTCGGTGATTCCCTAGAGGAGAAATTGAAATTTTTTTTTAGCTCCAAAACTAAGGGTACCCCCCATACACCCGTTGTTGGGGTGCGGTTCGTTAGAAAAAATCAAGGTTGAAAAAATAACGAGATTAGTGAGTTTGGGTTTTATGTGTTTTATTGAATAGGTCTTACCTCTAAGATGGGTTGTATAAAAGTGAACGATTTTAGTAAGTCGAAAAAGGAAATAGGATCTTGTGGGAAATTTGATGGGAATTTTAATGACGTTCAAAGGAAGTTGACTTGAATGCCATCTAGACTTTCGTGAGGAAATCTCACCTAAACATTGCCGGCCGCCTTGCAGGATTCCTGCAAAACAACTTCGTATGCTAGGGCTTTGTTACTATTTTGTATGAATTGGGAGAACCTTATTAAAGAGGGGTTCTACTCACTCTTTTGGAAGGGAAATGTTATTATGGGAAAGAGGATACAATATTTCATGGGTAAAATATTTTAATGTTTTTATACATTCAATTTTAAATCAATATAAATTGTAAATACGTACAATTTTTGGAAAGCAGTGCATTGATAAATAAACTTACACTCAAAAATATAAATTATAATAATGAATCTAAAATTACTCGGTACTTGAAAGTGCATTTTCATCCTGATCTTCTAGTAGGATGCAAAGCTTTACGATAGGACGTTTCAAAATACCGTTTTGTGTCTTAATATCTGCTACCCGAACTCTTCCATCTGAACCTGCGTATAGTTGTACGATTCGGCCTAAACGCCATTCATTAGGAGAAACATTCTCTTCGCGGATAACAACGAGGTCGTTTAGAGCTATATCGCGTTTTGATTATTTCCATTTATGATTTTATTTTTAATTTATTTATTTATTTATTTATTTATTTTATTTATTTTTATTTTTCCATTTATATCTTTTCTGTAGCTCTTTAAGATACTCGTCCTTCCATCGAAGGCAGAAGTTATGGTGAAGAATTTGTACCTTTTTCCATCGATCGCTTAAGGTAAGGGACATAGAGCTCATATCGGGTTCGGGTGGAGCTAAAAGGGGTCCTCCTCGGAGGAAATGACCAGGAGTCAAGGGTAAAATGTCGTTGGGATTATCAGTCAAGGGAATGAGTGGTCGAGAGTTCAAACACGATTCGACTCGTGAGAGGAGTGTCGAAAACTCCTCAAAAGTAAATTTATTATCACCTGCAACTTTGCGAAAATGGGGTTTAAAACTTTTAACGCCCGCTTCCCAAAATCCGCCCATATGCGGGGAACCTGGAGGTATAAATTTCCATTTAAGTCCTTGGAGTTGGTATTTGTCAGATACATCTTGGGCAAATGTTTTTAAAAAAAGTTTGAAATTATTCGATAGGACCTTACTAGCACCGACAAAATTAGTCCCATTGTCGGAAAAGATCGTGCTTGGGAGGCCACGACGAGCCACGAAACGGGAAAAGGCTGCTAAAAAGGAAGTGGTGGAGAGATCACTTGTGGGTTCTAAGTGGATTGCCTTAGTCGCAAAACAGACAAATAAACACAAGTAACCCTTTGAGATGCGACAATTACGCGCAGCGAAGCTTTTGATTGAAAAGGGGCCAGCAAAATCGCAGCCGGTATTCGCAAAGGGAAGTGAAAGTTCAGTTCTTTCTTTGGGGAGTGCAGCCATTATTTGAGAAGCCATTTTTTGTTTATAAATTTTACAAACGGAACATTTATTAATTTTATATTTTACTAGGTTTTTAAGTTTCGGAATCCATATTTCCGATCGGATCAATCGTACGACGAGTTGGTTTCCTCCGTGAAGAGTGACTTTGTGAACAAAGTCTACATAGAGATTTGTATAAGTTGAGTAATAGGGTAAGATAATAGGGTATCTTTCATTATACGAAAGGGTTGAGGAAGCAAGTCTTCCATTCACTCGTATTATTTTGTCTGAGTCTAAATATGGATTCAGAGTCAAAATGCTACTTTTCTTCGAAATGGGTTTATTTTGACAGAGAGCTTTGTACTCATTCGGAAAATAGAGTTGTTGAGTTAAGCTTATTAGAAGAGTTTTCGTATACGAGATTTCTTGTTGAGACAAAGAAAAATTACTATTTTGAATTGGGTTTGGTAATTTAGGTCTAGAATTTCGAGTAAATCTGAAAACATATGACATAACACGAATCATTCTTGTCCATGAAGAAAATCTTCTTATGACTCCTTCAAGATCTGGAAAAAGGATGGTTAAAAGAGTTTGAATGGGGCGAGCTTCTAAATCGTCTTCTACGGGAATATTGGGATTAGAATTAGGCCATGAATTTTGTGGTTCAGATAACCAAATGGGACCATGCCACCATAATTGCTTATTAAGAAGTTCAAATGGGGTCAAGCCTCTGGTTGCAAGATCTGCTGGGTTATCTGCAGACGGAACATGTTGCCATTCAATGTTTCCAACATTTTGATTAATTTGAGAGACTCTGTTTCCCACAAACGTCTTCCACATATGCGGGGGTTTCTTCAGCCAAGCAAGAACGATAGAACTGTCAGTCCATAAAAACATATTTTGAATCGGGTACTTGAGTTGAGGGATAATTTTCTTAACTAGTTTTGAGAGTAGTACGGATGCACAAAGCTCTAACCTTGGAAGAGTTATTTGCTTAACTGGAGCGACTTTAGTTTTGGCGCAGAGGAGATAGCATGAAAAGTTGTTTTCTCCGTGGGTTACTCGGATATATAATGCAGCGGAATATGCGCGCTCAGAAGAATCACTAAATCCGTGTAGCTGAATTGAAACTAAGGGATCGTATCCAATCCATCGAGGAATTCGAATGCTTCGGATTTCGGGAAGTGCTGCTACAAAATTCTTCCAAGCCTGACACGTTAGGGGCTGTAAGGGTGAGTCCCAGGACGTCCCATCTCGCCAAATCTGTTGCATTATAATCTTAGCTGTTATAATAATCGGAGCAAGCCAACCGGCTGGGTCGAACAATTTTGCTATTGCTGAAAGGGCTTGTCTTTTTGTGATACTAGAAGAATCTGTTTCTTGGAATTGGGTAATGAGAGAGAATTCGAAACTGTCATTAGTGGCATTCCACTGGATACCTAACATTTTAGCACAAGATTTTTCTTCGAGTTGAAGAAATTCTTGACTTAAAAGATCCTCAGAGGGGAATGAAGCTAAAAGTTCGGAACAATTCGAAGTCCATTTTCGAAGTGTGAAGCCAGCTGATTTTAAAGCTGCTATTAACTCCTGCTGACAGAGTTTAGCTGTCTCAATATCGTGGGAACCGGATAGGGCATCATCTACATAAAATTCGTTTCGAATGATGTTAGATGCTAAAGGGAACTGAGCTTGAACATCATCAGCTAATTGTTTAAGGGTTCGGATCGCGAGGTAGGGTGCACAATTGATACCAAATGTAACAGTTTGGAGTTCAAAGTCACAAATTTGGTCGTTTGTAGAATTTCGGAATAAAATTCTTTGAAATGGGGTATGGTCAGAGTGAACATAAATCTGACGGTACATTTTTGTGATATCCGCATTAAAAACATATTTATAGAAACGCCAGTTGAGAATTAACGAAATGAGATCTGATTGTAAACTAGGGCCAGTGAAGAGAATGTCGTTTAAACTTTTACCATTTGAGGTTGGACTGGAAGCTTTAAATACGATTCGGGTTTTTGTCGTAGTACTTTCAGGTTTTATCACAGCATGGTGTGGTAAGTAATAAGATCTTATTCCATTTACGTTTTCGGCTTCGAGCGGAGCTACCTTTTTCATGTGGTTGAGAGTTAAATATTCTTCAAGAACATTGTTGTATTCAATGTGAAATTTCGGAGTTTTAGATAAAGTGTTTTCTGTATGAAGATACTGTTTTAATGCCTTTTCTCTTGATAAACCGAGTGTTGAGATGTCATCTTTAAAAGGAAGCTTACAAATGTAACGACCTTCAGCATTGCGAGTTGTGGTTTCTGAAAACAGTCTTTCACATATTTCATCTTCCGGAGAAGATTTTGTATCTGAAATTTCTTCGACTTCCCAAAATTTTGAAATTTCCTGATCGAGAGATATTTCATTGAAATACGATAAAAACGTTGAAAAGCATTGCATGGGTCGTGGAGAGAGAGGTCCTGATAATACCCATCCAAAGATGGTATCTTGTGCGACCAAAGAACCAAAAATGTTTGATTTGAGACCACTTCGAATAAGTGATGGGTATATGTCGGCACCAAGAACGAGATCCACCTTTGAGCTTGAGTGGAAGTTAGGATCTGCTAACGGAAAATCGAGGGGTTGTAATATTTCGGCTTGATTTATACAACAAGATGGCAAGTCTCCAGTAAGACGTTTTAAAACAATAGCATTGACATTGAGAGTGAAATCTGGCATTTTATTGGATTTGAGTTGAAGAGAACACAGCTTCGAAGCATTGGCAGTGACGACAGCATTTATTCCAGATATGTGAGCTTGAATCGACTTAACCGGAAGTTTAAGTCGCATCTGAGCTTCCTCAGAAATAAAGGTCACTTCAGATCCAGGGTCAAGAAGTGCTCGAAGAGTGAATACTATACCATGATGTTCTATATTGACTAAAGCGGTAGCCAATATAACGCGGTTTTGGTTGCAGCTATAATATGAATGTAAAAGGGATGAATGAGAAGATTGGGGTTGAGTGGACTGTATAACCGAGTGGGTTGTATTGGGATCTGAGTTGGAATTATAATTCGAATAGTGTGCTTGACTTATAGGTAAAGGATGAAGGAGAGAGTGATGACGTTGTTTGCATTGGATGCAAGTAAAGGTACTCTTACAATCTTTTTCTAAATGAGATGTTGCAAGGCAATTCGAACAATAATTATTAAATTTAACGGCTTTAATTCTATTATCAATTGTCATTTGCAAGAACTTGTTACAAAACCGTAAGGGATGGTTTTCATTGCAAAGTTTGCAAGTAAAAGTTGTTTGCTTACTATGATACGATTGATGAGATTTTTCACGAGCTGGTTGAGCTGAATAAATTTTATTAAAAGTTACTTTGGGTTTGGGTTTGAGACGAATATCTAAAACTGTTTCTAGGACCTGATAACGATTTGTCAAAAAGGTATCCATTTCGGACCATTTTGGTATTGTTCGTGGATTTTCTATTGATTGTTCCCAAAGGGAGAGGGTTGTATCAGGTAATCGACTTGAACAAAGATAAACAAGAATAGAATCCCAATTGGAGGTATCTACTTTATGAGCTTTGAGAGCAGATAGAGCGTCGTTTATTTCGCGTTGAATGGATTTAATACATGAGCTTGATTCTTGAGAAACGTGTGGCAAATTGAACAAAGTTTTTAGCTGACTGTTTACTAAAATGCGAGTATTTTCAAAACGATCCTTAAGGGCTTCCCATGCGAGGTCAAAACTTTCAGATGTAAGAGGAAATTTACAAACAATGTTGTTTGCTTCACCTTTGGTTTTTGCTCTTAGGTGATAAAGCTTTTGCACTGCACATAGTTTAGGGTGATTTGCATATACTGCAGTAAACATGTCTCTGAAAGAGGGCCATGTTTGATAAGTACCATAAAATATGTCGGTATCACACGGAGGGACCTTTAGGTATGTCATTTCATTTCGAAATTTATTTGCCTCCTGGAGTATATCCGAAACTTCAGGATCAGATGTGTCATCTTTAGATTTAAATTGTGATGATATACCTTTCTGTTCGTTTTCAGAAATTGTTGCAATCTTTTTTGTGAGATCAATGATATAGCTCAAACAATCCACAAAAGTATCTGATGATATTTTATATCTAGCCTTCGTTGACTTTAATTGATTTTCATCGTTCGAGCATTCACTAGAACGAATGCAAAATGAATAACTCTTCTTAACCTCACTCCAAAGATTGTTTAATTCAACTTTATAAGCTTCTAGGGAACTAATTGTAAAACCTGTTGAAGGTTTTTCTTTGAAATCGGCACTAAATTCGACTAGTTGGTCGGAAGACAAAATAAAATCCTCGAGAGCGATCATGATGATGATGAGGTATTTTAATAAACCGAATGGACGAGTATTTCGAATAACTAATTCAAAATAATTATAATTGTATTGGGAATAATCACACCAATCAAGGGATTTTTTATTCACTTTAGTATTTGAAAATCAATATAAAAATAATTACAATCGAGGGAAATTTGCTAAGTACTTAAAGGATTACTCAATTTTAAATGAACTTAAGAAATAGATCAATAATTCGAATGAATTTATTCTGAAATCGATAAAAAATATCATTTAAGGGATTCAATGAATGTGATGACCAATGGATGTGTATCTATAAAACTCTTAACGATGGGTTCTGAATGGATATTAAGGGTATTTTGAAGAGCATAAAATTAAAGAAGATAACTCACCGGGTCTGAATGTTCTCAAAACTAAATTCACCTTTTTTTTTTTTTATATAGAGCACGTATCCAAAGTTTAGAATTTATTAACTTTGATTTCACAAGTTTATTTTATTCCTTTTGGTATGATTTTTTCTTTTTACTTTTTCTGTTGAGAAATCTTTTATTCACTTTTTTTTTAATAAATTAGGGATTTATAAATTGGATGCAATTAAAGGGAAATATTCATTTTTGTTCTTTTTATATATGAAAATAATAAACGGGATATAGCCAATTAATTAAAACTACCCCGGGTGGTAGTTTTGCGCGGGAAATCACGTGATTGCGAATTTCTAGAACTTTTGATAATTTAATCACTTTTTGGTTAATTTTATCAATATTTTAGTGATTGAAACGATTTTTGAAAGAATCTTTTTAGATAGAGGATTTTTAATCAACTTTTTATGGATAAAAACAAGATTATTTATGCAGAAAAGTATGGGCAGAAAATATAAAATTTTAATATTTTTCCACTCCAAAACGATATTTTGGTGTTCTTAAAGACAATTTTGTCGTGTTAATATTAAAATGACTCTAAAAAATGGGATTGAAAATGCACTTTGCACGCGGGTTTTCGTTCTTTTTTATTTTTATTTAACCTTGAAACTTGCAAAATACAACCGATCGCGAGAAAGAAGAAAAACTAATGAGATTTTACCAAATTTATTGAACTATGCACTGATCTACATAAACTGTACGCACCTGATAACAAGTTTTGCTCTGGATTAGCGGTTTCTCATCGGATGATGCTGATACTCGTAATGATGATCGGATGATAAAAAGTTCATTGGTTGTAGTTTCTCTCACTGGGTAGTGTTTTTTACCAAAATTATGTGGGAGAATTTTGGATCTTGGTGATGATGATGAGTTGATGATGTGTGCGTTGATTTTATCCCAGTAGGAAATTTCAAAAAATTCATCGGTGAATCATCAACTTTTTCCTTGGTGAATGGAAGCTACACCCCATGAAAACATGGTGAAAACATCAATGAAATTAACATAGGGATTGGATTGGCGTTCACCAAGTAGTGAATTTTATGGTGACTGTTCAGTGAGGAAATCACCAAGCAAGTGTATTTGGTGTATTCCAAAGTGAACTGTAGTTGATGAAAAATACCGTGAATTCACACCAGTGATATCACTAGGTTAGTGGAGTTGCTAATATACTTGGTTACTTCACATTGGTGAAAAATGTGATGAATATTCACCAAGGAATTCAATTATCAAAGTTGAACTGTGTATTCATAAGTGAATATTGACCAGTGATTTCATTAGGCAAGCAAATGTTACTCATTCATTGGTGCAAAATGACCTGGTGAAAAATGTCGTGAATGTGCATAAAGGAAGTCATTCATGTTTTTATTATCTAATTAGTTTTTAATCATAGCTAAATCTTTGGATACAAATTAAAAAAAAAAAACAGTCATGTAAATTTTAAGATTTTATTGAAAAAAATTAAATTATATGAACATAAAATAATGAATATTATTGTGAAAAAAAGCGAAATACATACATGAATAACAAACAAAATAAAAATTAAATTAATTGGGTATTAAATGTGAGAAGTATGAATTTTTAATGCATCTTCTCTTTTCTTCTCGGCAGCAGCTTTCTTGAAGTGCAGGTTTTTTATTCTCTTAAACCCTTGCTGGATAACCTTTCGATAGAGAAGTTTTGCAGAAGGGACATCTCTTTTTACCGCATCTGAAAAGAACAAGTGGATAATATTAACAGGAATTAAAAAAATTAAATGAATTGAAAAGATCAAGTGGATAATATTAATAGGGTTTAAAAATAAATGTTAATTAAAACTTACTATATAAACATGCATTAATGTTTATGAGCGTCTTAAAAGGATGTTTTCCATTTGTTCCGTCATAGTTAAAGTCCATTGTAATCTCTGACGAAATAATGTTCTTCAGAGCCTTTTCCAAACCCCCGCCAGATGAGTCGATAATTTTCTTGAAAATATCGGTCTAAGAAAATAAATAGAAATATTAATTTTAGAAAATCTAATATTTCGAAGTAGGATT
The DNA here is from genome assembly GCA_911387755.1 of Chrysotoxum bicinctum. Taxonomy (NCBI): domain Eukaryota; kingdom Metazoa; phylum Arthropoda; class Insecta; order Diptera; family Syrphidae; genus Chrysotoxum; species Chrysotoxum bicinctum. Next base: position 49,957,393 of record OU426989.1, read on the forward strand.
ATAGGTAGATATTATGTATTTATATTTCTTGCGAGAAATGCATACTTACGTATTTCTGTGGATGCTCCTCTGCTCGTTTCTCAACATCGTCCAGATAAGGGATTGTTTTTATAGGGAAATTTAGAGATATTTCTTTCGAGTTTATAATATCGGCCTTTATGATTTGTTTTATGTTTGTTGCCAATTCGCAGATCCCATCCTTAAGCTGCTCCATGGTGGCACACAAACATTTAATATCCGCTCTCATTTCTTCGATTATGATATCTTGTTGATTCTATAAAAAAATGTAAAGTAGAATTATTGAAATTTAATTTTGTAATTTAATAATATAATAAAAGTTATAATTACCGTTTTCTTAAAAATCCACCTTGGCTGCTTAGTGGGTGAAAATTCAATGTATTCCATTGCTGACTGCTTAGATCCGGAAGTCTTCAGAAATAAGAGCAATAAAAAAGGATTAGATAATTGTAGAAAAGGATTTGTAATTTAAATGAAATTACCTGAATATTTTCCTTGTTCATTTTTGTTTCTTTGGTAATTTATAAAAATTATTTATAGTTACTAATTTCTAATTCTTTTCGAAAAAAATAATACTTTAAATCTTTTTTTATTTCGAAAAGAGTTAGACTTGAAAATGGAGTTTTAAGTACATCCGTGAAGAATGGGAATTAATAAAATATTGAATTCATCACTTGGCAAAACAAGATATTTATGGGATATATCGCTAATGCTAAACTTCTTTGCTAAAAATATACCTAAGTCTGTCATTGAATTTACGGGTTGGAAAAAAAAGGTCTTACATAGCTATTCTTTTACCAACAATGAATTTTGTATCCCCTTCTTCCGAGAAACTTGAAATTTTAATGTATATGGAATCTTTTATGCAGCAAAAGTTGTCTGGTTCTTTTGCAGACAAATTTAAATCATTTGATTTAAAACATTTAATAATTCCATTTCGATTTTTTGTCATAGAAGAAAATGAACAGCTTTTAGTTAAATCATATTGAATGTATTTATTATGGATTTGTTGAAGAATTTTTGTTGGTTTTTTTACCATTTTTTTCAGAGGAAGCATGAAATTTTCAAATTTATATGCTGATAAGTCATGAAGAAAGCCCAGTCTTCTAACATCTTGAGCTATATGTAACAAACCATGTACATTATAAGTAACGCTTTTTTCAAGATAAATATTGGGAAATAGTTGCACAAAGTGCTCGAAAATATCCTCGGCTACTTGAATATTGGAAACAAAATTTTTGGGACACATCAAAAGTCTATATGCACAATGCAAAAGGAAAAAGTGATAATATATGTCGCTGTCGACAATATCTTTTAAGACCAAAATGCCAGTATAGAGAGTAAATTGACGGAATTCAGTGGCTTTCCAACGGGATAGATCAGAAAATGCCCTTGGTTTCCTTGAAAATTCTCTTGGAATACAAGAAGCTAAGGAAATCATTTTAAAAGATAGCATTTGTCTACACTCTGCGCTTAATTTTGGTTTTGTTGTTTTGTTTTGAATAATTGCATTAAGCATTTTTTTAGAAATACCTAAATCCACTAAATGCATAGGGTCAAGCGGAAACTGTGAAACCATTCCGATTCCTAGTGATTCCAGAGCACTTTCCTTTGAAAAGAAAAAAGGTTTATGGTGGCTTATATGACTCCTCTCTTTGAACGTTGAGTCCGTTCTTAAGTTGTTTCCAACAGTTGTATTGTAGGTTACAACACGATCTACAGTTTGATCAACTTGGTCGCATTTAGAACAACCATTAAAAGAGTTATGTGACACTACACCACAAACAAAAGCTCTAGCAGGAGCGTCACAGACAAAATATTTAATTTTTACTTTAAGGATCTTTCCGTGAAGTGTTAATCCGTTTTCTTGAAGAAGTTTAAACTCTTCAGTAAAATCATGAAAAAGAACTATCGACGCAATGGGGTTTTGAAGACCCTAAATATACTCCTATCATGAAAACCTTGATGGAAGGTATGTTTAAAATATGACCCAATATAGGCCAAAGCTCAAGTGAGCTACTTTTAAATAAAGGCACAACATCTGTTCCTACAATTAAACTTATTTCATTTACCGATGAAACTATACCTGCAACTTTTTTCAAATTATTTTCTATACCAAAATGGCAATAATGTCCAGGAGCTACTGTTCTTATTATTAGTCGGTTTTCAGAAGATCCTAACAACTTTTTTACACTGACCGGTAGTTGTAAATTTTAACTTTTCAGAATTTTTAATAAGTCCTCAGTACAATTCCGTGAAGGATTATGTTTAGTAAACCAATGCTTCAGCTTTTCACACAAATTATTACTATTTTCACATTGATTTGAAAAGATATTAGAGCTTGTCTGTGGAGCATTGAAACTACTGTTTTCAATCTCACTCTCAATGTCACTTTCTGTTTGCCTATTTCTATCTACAGTTTCTAAAATTGCTCCTACCAAAACCAAAATTCATTTTTAATTTAAATTTAATTAAACACAACTTTTACCAAATTAACAAAATATTCACTTTTTAACACTTTTATATTGACTTTTTTACACTTTTAGAATTTATTTTCTTTTACTCTTTTCAATAACTATATTATTTTAAATATCGGCTTTACGCACTTGTTGACACTGTGAACAATGGACTTCAACTGAAAAAATAAACAATAGAAGAAAAGGATTTTATGTAATTAAAACAACGGCGCGTGGCGCGTCGCGCCTAGCCTTATTACTGGAAAACCCAAACGCATTTTGTATCTCTTCTGTTTCTCGAAAAAACAACAATGCTTGCAAAAAAGATCACTTACCCCGGACACTGTGCATTGTTGTTGGAAATAACTTAGGATCGCGAACCGAAGTTTTTATGATATGTAAAAAACCCGAACATTGCAATCCTTCAACCATCCGTCGCCATCACCGTCGGTCGTTGTTGTTGGAAATAACTTTGTTTCTCGAAGCAAACCAGGCTGACGAACGCGAACGGCAATTTTTTATTATATGTAAAAACCCGAGCATTGAAATTCTGAAACTGAGGCCAATCTCGGTATTACTATTCAGTGGCAGGTATAGAGAAGAGAAGAAAAATAAACAACACAAAACCCATCTCCATTGAAGAACTCATGCTTCATCGTGAGTGAAAGATTTTACAAAAGAAAAAGATAGGGTGGATTGTATGATCATAGGAAAAACGCAATGCCTTTCAGTAAGGATTTCATTGCATGCTATTCCTCAATGATTCAAATAGGTGAATTCCTTGGTGATTTCACACAAAATTTTCATTGGTGAGCAAATTTCCTACTGGGTATGATGATTTTTTTCTCTTTTTGTGTGATGCGATGGGTGGATGTTTCGTATGGATGTTTTTTAGCGATTCTTGTGTTGAGGTAGGTTAGGGATAATTTGTGTGTGTATGCTGATTTCTTGTGATTCGGATGAAGTGGAATTTGATGTTTTGTGTGTGTGTGCGTTGAATATGCGATGATGGGATGAATTGTGAGATTGATGAGTATGATGGGATTTTGGATGTTGGGATGAAATCCAAATTTATCTTTGCAATCTTAGGGATGTAATTGCTTAAATGAATTCTCCTTGATTATTCCTTATAATTTCTCTTGGGTTAGGGTAGAAATTATTCGGCTCGTTTGGACCAAATGTTGGGGTGCGGTTCGTTAGAAAAAATCAACGTTGAAAAAATAACGAGATTAGTGAGTTTGGGTTTTATGTGTTTTATTGAATAGGTCTTACCTCTAAGATGGGTTGTATAAAAGTGAACGATTTTAGTAAGTCGAAAAAGGAAATAGGATCTTGTGGGAAATTTGATGGGAATTTTAATGACGTTCAAAGGAAGTTGACTTGAATGCCATCTAGACTTTCGTGAGGAAATCTCACCTAAACACCCGTAATGCAAAATCTTATTTATCTCGAAAACGGCTCTAACGATTTTGATAAAAAAAAATTAAGTGTGATATTATGGACATGGACTACATTTTGGTCAAAAAAAATTTTGGGGCAAAATGTTATTGGGGGTACCTGCCATAGACCCGTTTTTTTGATTTTCGACTTTCTCATTAACGGCTCTAAGGATTTTAACCCAAAATTTTTAGCAGGAGTCCCCTTAAGTTTAAAATAATATTGTATATAAAAATATTCGAAAAAATATTTATTGGGTTTTAAAAAAAAAAAAAAAAAAAAATTTTAAATCAATATCTTCAAAACCTATGAACGATTATTTTTTGAAATTATTTCCTAAAACCAATATTATTAAATACTTAAAATTCGCATCCCACATTTTTTTCTTGAAAAATTTTAGAGAAATTTCTTATATAAAAAATTTATTTAATAATAAAACGATTTTTTAAGGTTTATTTGCATAAATTCATACTTTTCCGGAAACCAGACGGCAATTTTATGCATTTGAACATTATTATCTCATTAAATCCATGTTTTATATTTATAAAATGTATCTTAAATTCCAAAGTACTTTTACATAAGAGCAAGTTCGTGCGATCCAGTCGTGCATTTTATTTTTTTTTAATTTTTTATGTTAACTTAATGTTTATAAGTTTTTCTTTACTATTCAAAATAATTTTTTTGTTATAACTGAATATATTTTTTTTTTGATATGTGTACTGAAATTTTTTTCTAGTGACTTTTTTCAAAATTTTAGCATATCTAGCGGATTTTTAAGGTCGATCTAGCGACTCTTTTTTTTGGCTTGCGGCAACACTGCTGAAAGCAGCAACTGGGCGACACGATTAAGAACTTTGATGGTGAGTTAGCAAACAAGGAAAGGAGAGATCTATCATTCTCTTGCCGATCGCCCCCGTTTATTATCAACTATGGCCCAGAACCACAACGGTGAGTGAAGGTTCATACAAGAACTGACCACCCTCCTACCGCCCACCTGCAGCCATAAGTAAGCGCAATAGGAGATAACCTATATGTAAATATGATGCCACCCGTCCCCCGCACAATTAAATGTATGTGGAGGAAAACGATGTTTATTAATGGAAAATAGCGATGACGTAGAGAAAGAAGGCATATTGTGTGTAAATGTGCACTTCATAACTTTACAGAGTTTGGCTGAAAAGTATAATAAAAGTGCGGGAGTCCATTACCGAGGAAACATCGGATAACACAGTTCAGTGGACCATTACCGAGGAAACATCGTGTAATAAAGTGTGGCGGCGTTCAATAAGGAAACATCAAGATCGTCCAAGGAAGGTAAATAAGTGAGATAGTTTGAAGACTTGCTCCCCACCAGTGGTAAGGGGTCCCAAACAAATTAACACAAGCTATTGCCGGATTTATCCGCTGATTTGCCGGATTCGTCCGTTGATTTGCCGGATTCGTCCGTTGATTTGCCAGATTCGTCTGTGATTTGCCGGATTCGTCCGTTGATTTGCCAGATTCGTCCGTTGATTTGCCAGATTCCTCCGTTGATTGGCCGGATTCGTCTGTTGATTTGCCGGATTCGTCTGTTGATTTGCCGGATTCGTCCGTTGATTTTCCGGATTCGTCCGATAATTTGCCAGATTCGTTTGTAATTTGCTGGATTCGTCCGATGATTTGCCGGATTCGTCCGATGATTTGCCGGATTCGTCCGTTGGTTTTCCAGATTCCTCCGTTGACTTGCCGGATTCGTCAGTTGATTTGCCGGATTCGTCCGATGATTTGCCGGATTCGTCCGATGATTTGCCGGATTCGTCCGTTGATTTGCCAGATTCCTCCGTTGATTGGCCGGATTCGTCTGTTGATTTGCCGGATTCGTCTGTTGATTTACCGGATTCGTCCGTTGATTTTCCGGATTCGTCCGATAATTTGCCAGATTCCTCCGTTGATTGGCCGGATTCGTCCGATAATTTGCCAGATTCGTCTGTGATTTGCCGGATTCGTCCGTTGATTTGCCGGATTCGTCCGTTGATTTGCCAGATTCCTCCGTTAATTTGCCGGACTCGTCCGTTGATTTGCCAGATTCCTCCGTTGATTTGCCAGATTCCTCCGTTAATTTGCCAGATTCCTCCGTTGATTGGCCGGATTCGTCCGTTGATTTGCCGGATTCGTCTGTTGATTTGCCGGATTCGTCCGTTGATTTTATGGATTCGTCCGATAATTTGCCAGATTCGTCTGTGATTTGCTGGATTCGTCCGATGATTTGCCGGATTCGTCCGATGATTTGCCGGATTCGTCCGTTGATTTGCCAGATTCCTCCGTTGATTGGCCGGATTCGTCCGTTGATTTGCCGGATTCGTCCAATGATTTGCCGGATTCGTCCGTTGATTTGCCAGATTCCTCCGTTGATTGACCGGATTCGTCTGTTGATTTGCCGGATTCGTCTGTTGATTTGCCGGATTCGTCCGTTGATTTTCCGGATTCGTCCGATAATTTGCCAGATTCGTCTGTGATTTGCTGGATTCGTCCGTAATTGCCAGATTCGTCCATGATTTGCCAGATTCATCTGTGATTGGCTAGACTCGTCTATGATTGCTGGACCCATCTGAAGACTGCCAGTATCAAGCGTGAAGTACCAGCCCTCGTTCATCTACAATCCACCTGCGTACAGTTAAAAGACTAATTCTAAAGACATTTAGCTATTAAAATTGTATATAAAATAATAAATGTAAATTAAGTTAAGATTCGCTTTTCTTAACGTTTAAATCTGAAGTTAGTACTACTTGAGATAGAAACCCCGGATATGCTCACATTTGCGATTTAAATTACTACGATTTAAGAATCGTAGTCGCAACAAGAAATTGTTATGCATGCACTTGTAATTTTTAATCCACGATTTCTTAACCGCAACGAATAAGACACATTGCGCCAAATGAGAATGCATGCACATGCGACTTAAAAATTGTAGCGATTATAAAAATGAAACAAGTTCCATTTTTTAAGCGATTTTTCTGTCGCTACTTATTTGTAGCAAATGCGTGTGTGTTTTATTTTGTGTGTTTTAGTTTTTGCGATTATAATAATCTCGCACAAAAAAATCACAAGTGCGTGCATGACAATAATTTGTAGCGACTACGACTTTTTGATCGCCTCGACGAAAAATCACAAGTGGGGTCCTAGCCATACTCGTACACATCACAACGGATTACATTGATCTAAGTGTGACGGTAACAAGATCAACTGTCAGCCCATTAACCTAACCTTACCTACTTGATTTGGGAACTTATCGTGGTGTTTTGTCTTTATTGTCTGAACTAAAACAACTAAAACTAATAATAAATAAAACAACATGGCCGCCAATAACTGTCAAATTTCATTCAATTCTATCAGCTGGTTTGGTTCATCAGTTACTACTGTAGCCAGAAATGATGTGATAATTTAGACATTTATAAAAACTTATTTCCACGACCCATAACATTCCTCAGTGGACCTTAGAATTAATGGCTTAATTAATAAGACATTTTTTTATCGCTTTGCTCAAATCATGACTTTTATGGAAATATCTAAGATTGTTATCGAGTCTATAAGAAGAATTTTGCAATAGTGTATCGGTTGTTTTTTTTTTCCATTTTTGATTGCCTTCCACTTTTTACAACAGAATATTGCCAACCATCGGGATCTGATCCTTTTATAGACATGACATGACCCTCGTATCGTTGCTAACCAACAAACAAACAATATTTATACTGACCATCAATACGAGCGTAAGGTCCTTCCAAAACAAAACTAAATCAAATGCAGGCACGCAATAAATCTTCGATGAATGCATAAGCACTTTGTATATACTATATACGAGTATGTTGGACATGCTCCAAGCAACGAACACACACACTCTCTTTGTATTGAGTACAGAGGTGATAAATTATTTAAAGTTTGGCTACGTCCTTTTCTCATGTGCTAGCACTTCAGATGGAGGTCGGTGTGCCGCTTGCCGTCTGCCGTGTGTTGTTTGTTCACAGGTCCTGTGCCTGCCTGCCTCATCTTCATCTATTCTTTCATTTATTTGTCCATCGGACATGTTTGGAATATCCTGTCGAGAGGCGATGGCAATGGAGTGGGCGTCTAGCCTTCAAGTTGCGGTTGTCTCCCTGGAACATAATGAAAACATCAAGTCAGGAAATTCTCAGAGGTCATAATTGCCCAAATGGATGAGAGGGTACAGGTAATGGTAGACGTATTGCTGGTCATTGTAAGCAACTTTTGGCCTAATGGAACAGGTACGAGGCAGAACTCCTATGCTACGATAGCGAGGAAGACTGCTCCGAAAATCAAACAATGAAAATGTTTTGGCAAATTGACAGGGTGAAATGGGAGAATTTGAAATGGCAATCTGTAACGTCAAGGACATGCTGCGGTTTCAACTCCATTTCTTCTCTGTTCATATCGTTTTTATTTGAGGCTTGGGGCCTTCCAAAGACAGCTTGAGTGTATATGTATACGATTAGATACTAGACTTCAAAATGATTTGCTATTTGATTTTACTTAGATAATGAATTTTCCAGAAATAATTGCACGTAATGGATGAAGGTAACTGTGTTTATATCCTAAATATAGACCTGCATACGTTAAGGTTAGAAGTCTACGGCAAGAACATACCTCCTCCGGTGTTTTGCTTGTTGTCTTATGATTAAACTTTAAAATAAACAAAAATGGTAGCCTTTGAAACAATTGGAATGTAATTTTACTCTTCCCTGAGAGAGATAGTGAGGAAGTATGGAAATAGATGGTAATTGAAAAGTTTTTTGTAATTTGTTTTTAGGGAATTAATCATGCAAAAGACCAATGCATTTGCAAAAATTAATTATTTAAAGACCTTGTGTAACTGGAGTTTTGATTGGGGCCTTTGTTAAAGCTACGAGTATTTTTGCTAATTCAGAACAGACCAGAAAGCCAATTTGCATTATTTTAATGGAAATGAATGTATTCCAGTGTGGCTTGTGAAATATTTAATATGGGACTCCATCAGATGAGGAAGGAGACCACTTAAGATGGCATTTAAACTTTTTATTTGCTTAAGTGCTTTTTGTGCAGGGCCTCTGAAAGAAGGCGGTTTTGAAGATTCTTACCAGAATAGCTTTGACCGTTTTTCAGACCTTGATGGCGTAGCGTGCGGTATATCGTCATGCTGCACAAACGGACAAGCTCGTCAGGAATACCAAAACTAAACATTTCCCTATATAGTTCGTCATATGCCGCTTTGAAATCGATTAAAAGGTAGTAGGTGTCGATTTGAAGTCTCTGGGTTTTTTCCTATATTTGCCGTAATTTAAATATTTCGTCGATGGTGGACTTTCCTGGTGTAAGACCGTACTGGTATATGGACCTATCAGGTCGCTGACGAAAGGCTCTGTTGGGTTCCTGGTCACAGTGGTGTCCCCGGTAATGAAAGATCTGACAAACTTTACAAGAAAAGGATCAACACTTGATCTTAATCACTCAGACACAACAGTTCAGGTCCCACTCTGTTATCTAGGCAGGTAATCGATGTTGTATGAACGAACATAATGAAGTTGAGAAGTGAAGTTGGAACTCGCTCGATTCATGTCTTTTAACCAGAAAGCTATGTTTCAGCAAACATAAAACCGACATTATCATCCAACTGAGCAAAAGCTCTTTCTTTTCTTATGACTTATGAGCATCAGCACCGGTCACCACAAGAAAAAGCTCAAACTCACTATGGATGACTTATGCAGAGGATGTGGTGACGAGGAGATACTTGAGAATACTCTTCTCCTTATTTGTGTCACTGCCGTGTACTATAACATCTGAAAAACCGGCATCTAGGGAGACTTGGAGGAGTTCTCTATACAATAGCGATTGCCAATCCTGCGGTGAATACCAGCGTCAGTGAGGTGATGCCACTTTCCCATAAGATTTGTAGATCTTCTTGAGGAAAGGGACATCCCTATCATCAACACTCTAAACGGGCTTGAGTGACATAAGATTATTGTAGGATTATTAAACATGTGAGTCCCTATGGTATCACAACGGATCTACATTGATCTACGGTAACAAGATCAACTGGCAGCCCATTAACCTAACCTAGCACTGAGGATCGGGCAGAAAATACTAAGGTTCCATTCATCGGACATGCTTTCCTCCAACAAAGTCATCATCTGCCACTTTGAACAGTTTGTCAGCGAAGCCGTCACTTCCAGTGGTTTTTTTGGACTTAAGATTCCATATTGTTGGTCTGCATCGCCTAAGTTGAAAGGTACTATCTCTATAGCAACGAAATTCTCTTTTTTATCGCGTATATAAGGTTCGGATAAATTGTCTCCCCATATTTTCAGGATGGACTACGGTTCTATTATGATGTTTCCTTGATTGTCCATGCAGGTTTCTGCTCGAGAATTGCATTATTGAAATGTATTTTTTACCCTTTAGTAAAACTATGTAGCCCCCTTGGACCTTATTCGGAATTCCCCCCACCAAAATGAACCTTTTTTTAAACTAATTGATAAAAGAGTGTTTGCTGTTGATAAAAAACATCAAATTATGCAGGAGCAACACTTTTTTATGGTAAAAAAGTGAAGTAAAAGCGGACCACCCACAGTACTATAACTAAAACTACTTCTGTATGGGATATTTGCTTTTTTTGCTTGCTTACGCATTACGGCGGCGCTTAAACAGTGATATATGTATGCAACCCCCCTGCTTGGGCACACTATAGGATTTGGGGTAGGTGCGAGGTTGGGTGTATGCAAGGTTTCTTTTGCATTTACAGAATCTGAATTTAAAGAAACTTTGAATTTACCCTATCGCCTATATTAAATTTTTTATACTTCACTTTTTTACCATAAAAAAGTGTTTCTCCTCCATAATTTGATGTTTTTTATCAACAGCACACTTTTTTTATCGATTCATTAAAAAAAAAGTGAATTTTGGTGCGGGGGGAATTCCGAATAAGGACCGCCCCCTTTTATATGCTTCTTTTTAAACTGCATGTGCTTGCCAGCACTCATCGGTAAACCATTGGTTTCATTATGGTGGTTTTGTAAGACCCAGCACGTTAGAAACGGCATCTCTGATGGCTGTTGCCACTGGTTCTCAATACTTGATGCTGGCCACATAGTACTTCTTAAGAGGTTGTTAGAGAGTTTTGGCTTGAGTCGGATTATCCGCAGCAGCAACTTGCCTATAACGAGGTAAAAATCGTAGCCGATACTTAGCATTTCAAACGTTCGGACGAGTGGCGATCGGTCTGTCATTTGCGAATGACGTGTTTACTTCTGATTCCTAATTAAATCAAGCACAATTCTGAAAAGAAATCGTAGCTCTTCAAGTGAAGACATTTTGTCTTCAGATACAAAACACCAAAAAACTAGTCATTTAGCATGGCTAATACTGATGACGATGAATCTAGGCGAAATCTCTGGGCTCCGTTGCAATGCCAAGCTGACGAAGATGAAATGGAAAGTGAAGTGATTATAACGCCGAAAACTATTAAAAAGGAACGAATTCCTCCCATAAAAGTGTTAAAACAAAATAATGAATTCATTCACAAACTTATGAAAGTTAATAATGTTACCGATTATTCAATAAAAAAAATGTCTATTGGAATTAAAGTTCAATGTAAAAGCATCGACTCACATAAAAAAATTTGCAATAATTTAAAATCTTTAGAGTGTCAATTTTTTACACATGATCTCCCTAGCGAAAGGTCGTTCAAAGTCATGCTTTTTGGTTTAGATGTAGTGCCAATAAATGAACTTAAGCAAGAATTAATTAAACTCGGACTCAAGTGTAAAGACATAAAAATTGTATCGAAACAATATGAACATTACATAGACACATTTTATGTAGTTTATTTAGAATTAGGTTCAATACGTATGAATGACATTAAGAAAAACATAAAATCAATTTTTCGCACCCAAGTGAAATGGGCAATGTGCAAATTGCAAAGAGAATCATAAATCTACAGATCCTAATTGTATGAGCAGAAAACATTTTATGCAAATTAAAGAGAATATATCACAAGGTAAGTGATCTATTTCTCAAACAAAAAACCATGTACATCATGTAGTACCTACAACTACATTTATGAACTCGATGGAGAATTTCCCTCCTCTTAAACCAGCAACAGCAAGGCTACATACAAACAATTTAAAAAGTTCAAGCAGATCGAACCAAGCTACAACAATTCCTCACCCAACACCCGGACCCAGTCAAAAGTGGTCAAACCAGTCTAGCGGAAGAGCTAATCCTGATGATCTCTTTTCAATCGAAGAAATTCAATCTCTCTTAATAGAGATGACCACTCAACTCAATCATTGCTCTACGAAAGCTGAACAATTTAATGCTATCACTCAGTTAGCTATTAAGTATTTGTATAACAATGTCAAGTAATATTACATTAAGTATTATATGTTGGAATGCTCAGAGCATTCGTAATAAAGCTATTGAATTTTTCTCTTTTCTAAGTAGGAATAAAATTGATATTGGTCTAGTGTCGGAAACTTGGCTCTCAAGTAACGTCTCTCTATCTAACTCGGAATATAATTGTTATCGAGTAGACAGAGAGGATAGAGTTGGTGGTGGTGTTGCCATTGTTGTTAAAAAAACGATAAAACATTCGCTTTTACCTGTCGTCAATACAAAATGCATTGAAAACATTGGCATTGAGGTACATTTCAATAATAATCGGAAAATTAAAATATTCTCAGTGTATTTTCCAGGAGGTGTAACAACTCCCCTGCGCAAAGAACATCTTAAATACGATTTATTAAAACTTATAAATGTAGATGGACCCTTCTTAATTGGAGGAGATTTTAATTGTAGGCACAGACGATGGGGTTGTCTTAGAGCCAATGCTTGGGGGAACATTTTAGAAGACCTATACACAAGGCATAGTTTTGAAATTATGTTCACAAATAGTCCAACTCATTATCCTTCAGATAGAAGAAAAAACCCATCCACATTAGATTTTTATCTAACAAATTATGCTACGCTCTTTTCGCAACCTATAGTTTGCAATAATTTGGGCTCAGACCACTTACCAGTCAAATGTGGAGTACTAGATTCTCCAATTGAAAGCACAAAATACTATTATGATTTGAAAAACGCCAACTGGGTTAGATATCAGAACATTATAAGAAATAGTTTTAGGAATGTTGATACCAATCTAGAAAATATAATTGCCATTAATCAAATTGATGATCTTATCAAAAACTTTGATAGTACAGTGGCCGAAAGCATAGATAATTCGGTACCAAAAAAATCGTGTTCTATAAATAAAACAAAGCTTCCACAAGGAATTTTAAATCTTATCAAGTCAAGAAATCGCCTCAGAAGGCAATGGCAGCGTAGTCGCGATTATAGCTTACTATTTGAAGTAAAGCGGCTTAACAATGTGATACAAAATGATATTTTCAAGTTAAAAAATATTAAATGGAATTCAAAACTACAATCCTTGGATAAAAACAGTAAACCTCTGTGGAATATATCTAAGGCATTAAAAAAGAAAAATAATTTCATTCCTGCATTTCGAAACACACAGTTCCCGTGCATTACTAACGCTGATAAAGCAAATGCATTAGCGGAATCTTTCAGTGAAAACCACAAAGTTTTTCTCGGAACAGGAACTGCTTCTTTTGAAAACCTAGTCGCTGACACTATTAATAGATTCAATGCAACTCCAGTGGTACTCAATGAACATTTTTTCTTAAATATGAATGAATTAGTCTCAACTGTCTCCAAACTGAATTCGCGAAAGTCAGTAGGTTTCGATGGGACAAAAAACTTATTCCTCAAACAACTACCCAAGCTTGGATATAAGTACCTCCTTTTTATTTTCAATAGTTGCATAAAACTTCAATACTTTCCTACTCCTTGGAAAGTAGCAAAAGTTATATCAGTGTTAAAACCTGGAAAACAAGCAACTGACCCGAAAAGCTACAGGCCTATAAGTCTCTTGAGTTGTACAAGCAAAGTTTTTGAGCGTCTTATAAAAATTAAATTAGATGTATTCATTTTGGAAAATGACATATACCCTCCTCAACAGTTTGGTTTTCGGGCACATCATAGTACCGTGCAGCAAGTTAATAGAATAACGAGACATGTTCGTAACAATTTCAATACACAACAGTCTACGGGATTAGTCCTACTAGATGTTGAGAAAGCATTTGATAGTGTCTGGCATAAAGGTCTCCTCTATAAAATGATAGAGTTTAATTTTCCAGCATATCTTATTAAAATAATTCAAAGTTTCTTATTTAACAGATATTTCATGGTCTTCATTAATGGAGACACGTCTGAAAAGTTAAGTGTTCCAGCAGGAGTTCCTCAGGGATCTATCTTAGGCCCTCCCCTATATAATATATATACGTCTGATTTTCCTATACTATCTCATTGTGAATCAGCCATTTACGCTGATGATACTGCTATCTTTTCATCTGGCCGTGGCGCGATGGTTGTATGCTCGCCTGTTAACCTCATGATCACAGGTTCGATCCCTGCTGTCGTTTATGTCTTCTTAATTCAATTAAAAACCTTATAGAGTTGTCATCAATGGGTTGCTGGTTTGCTCAATGCATGTTGTTCAGGCATAACACTAACAACATGTGATTGAGTAAATCTAGTATGTCCATCAAATATGAAAAACGAATAAAATAATGCGAATTATAAGGGACATACAAATAAGACACAGCATTTTCTCCGCAGTAGTTCAGCCGCCATCCCTGGAGATAAAAAAAAAATCTGAGACAACCACCTTTAGTCTCAGAACATCGTGTCACACATCTTTCCTATCCTTCTTTCTCTTCCTTAAAATTCACGCCCGCGCTGTGTTGATACATTTAAAGGGTATTCAAAATCCCTTGAGCGCGTGTACATTATAAAAAAAAAAAAAAAAAAAAAAAAAAAGTTTGAATATAGAAACTAATCTACAATCAGCTCTGAATACTTTAGATAAATATTACAACAAATGGAAAATTAAAATTAATGCGTCAAAGACTCAGGCAATCTTTTTTACGAGAAAAAGAAAAGCCTGTTTTCTTCCCAGCACTAGATTAAGACTAAACAGCCACGACATAGAATGGGGAACTTCAGTTAAATATCTAGGAATATATCTAGATAAAAAACTAACTTTTAACGAGCACGTTCAAAAAACTAATATTAAAGTTAATAAAACAATTAAAATTATGTATCCGTTAATAAACCGAAAATCCTTACTTAGCAATGACAACAAACTAATAATTTTCAAAGTAATTTTCCAATCAATAATGCTCTACGGCTCCCCAATCTGGGGCCAGTGTGCAAAAACTCACATTAAAAAGATACAAATAACACAAAACAAAATATTTAAAATGATTTTAAAGCTTCCATGGCACTTCTCTACAAATGAATTGCACAGTCTTGCCAATGTTGAATATATATCTGAAAGGATTTTGAAACTGAAAGAAAAATATGACTTACGCTGCGAAATATCTGATAACGCTCTTATAAATAGTTTAATCCATTTATAATATTTTTGTTTCTATGTTGTTTAAATTTATAACTAATTATTATTTGCTGTGATTAACTTCTCTTGGTTATATTTATATTTAAAAAAAAAAAAAAAAAAAAAAAAATCATATTTATTTGTTAATTTATTTTTATATATTTATTTATTTATTTGTTTGCTTCATACTTATTTATTTATTTATTTACAACTTATTTATTCACTTATGTTTGTCTTACATATTTATAGAGACACTTATTAGTATACTTCGTTTGTTTAATAACTTATTACTTTATTTGCTTATTTATTATTTGTGTACTTTTTTGTTCATATACTTATTTATTCATTTTATCTCTTTATACACATATTTATGAATTAATATCTGTATATTTATTTATATTTCTAATTTATTTTTTTCTAACTGTGATACTATATCTTAAGCTTATTCTTTTTTGATACCAATCTCATAAAAACTTAAATAGGAGGTTTTCATGACCTTTCCTCCTCAAAATAATTCAAACAATCTTAACTGTACTCTATCAAATTAACAAATTTTTCAGAAGTAAGGTAGCTCTTAATACCATAACTCTGTGTAAACTGGGTGATAGCAAACTATCAATGTATTTATTTTTTTAATGGTCAATAAAACAAAAAAAAAAAAAAAAAAAACAAAAAACGTTCGGACATCCTTTATAATGGAGAAGTGCATTGCGTTGATCGCCATGTGGTCAATCTGGTTGACTGTTGATTGATCAGGAGATCTCCATGTCTTTTTGTGAATATAATTCTAGTTACCAGAAGGTCTCACCCCACAGCAAAGTCGATAATTGAATCCGTTATCAGAGGTGGTGCCGTGCAGGCTGTTTCTTCCACCCATGTCACCAAAGAGCTATTCTCTTCCTAGCTTGGCGTTTTGTCCAGAAGCATAGTCTATGAGCTTCTCTTTGGTGTCTTCATCTTTCTCCTCTGTTGGGTCTCGCAAAAAAGGTCTTATATTGGGGAATTTAGCATTGATGCGGATCGTCGTAATGCGCTCTTTCAGACAGTTGGAGCTCAAGACGCTGCATTTGTTATCGATAGCTGTCGTCGTAGTTGATTCCGCAGTCTTTTAATTTTCGTCTCCCCGGTCCATCCAATCGCATATCTTAGATGATGGTAATATCTGTTTAGCAGGAATTAGGGATACCTCTAATTGTTCGGCTGCAACTGGTTTATTAAGGGATCTAACATTCAATGCAGAGATCCAAAGTTCGTTGTCCTTATTTCTTTTGCATGTTTCGTCATCAGTGAATCTGTTTGTATCCGAGGCTTGTATTTGCCTCGCAACTAAAATTATTTTATATTCATCAACTTGGAGCGCCAGTATGACTCCAAGAACAGGGAGCCAGATAAACCGTTGCTTACAGACCTGATTTCTAAATATGTCGTAGTAACCCTGTAAGGTATTCAGTACGTATTTCTGCCTAACTGGAACTGTGGTTTCCACCGTAGATTCTATCTGGGGAATTCCGTCACTAGCGCCTGGATGAAAGAAGAGATACATTGTTGGGAACACCTCACCCCTCCCTCTCGTCTGCTACACCAAAAACCTTCCATTGGGGTTGGGACCAAATCTCCCGTTGAGATACTAGACACCCGATGTTCACCGCCAGGAGGTGAGAGTAGGAGCTGATAGACAAAGATGGGCTCTCAGAAAAACTTTTCGACGTGGTGCACGTGGTGTGGCTTTTAGGGTGCACGTGTCTACCATTAAATAAATAAATTAGTTAGAAAGTATCAGTGTGACTTTCGGACGCCAGATCAACCATAGGTGAATATTAAAATTGAGACAAATTATAGAAAAGACAAACTAATTTCAAGTCTAGCTTTCGTTATAGTCAGATCGATTTTCTCTCTTGCTAATTCTATTTGTTTTTAATATGGATAAAAATTCCAAGATTAATTTCATTTGTTGTGGGATGTGTGAGAATGTTGTCAACTTGGATTGTACCTTTGTATATACACTCTATAGTATTCTCATGAAACCTTATTTTAAGAGGACATCTATCGTCGGCACATTTACTATTTCAGATTATTTCAGAGTGCAAAACTATTCAAAATTTTGAATAAATGGCGGTTATAAAATAAAGGGGATCAAAAAAGGACTTTTTCTTGTGTGGATGATTTTTGTTTATCTTTCTATACCTTTGTGTATAGATATTCAATACGTGGTGTCTGGTAAGAAGTGAGACGTGAGGGATGAAAGTTTGCTTTAGTTTTGTTTTTGTAAATTTGGTTATGAAGATTTTTTGTTGAGGTTCTTGACCTACCTTTTATTCTGTGTATGTTTTTGTTGTTTTGTCCTGGTAGCTGGTGTTTGATGATTTTTTTTCAGTTATGAAGAAAATCTTATTTTAGCTTTCAGTATTTTATTAGGTAGGTATACTATTGTTTTTTTTTTCTGCTTTGTACGCGTGCGTATGTAGGTATTTACTTGGAGGATGGGGTTATCATTTATCGCGTTCTCGATGGCAAGGATTTTTTTTAGTTATCTGAGAATTTTTGTAGGTCAGAAAAATATATCAAACAAGAGTTTTGTTTGAAGGATTTCTCTGTTTTCATTTAAGGGTGAAGAATACCTATATGTTTAGGTATTTTTGTAATTTTTGTGATGAAATGGTAGACTTGTTGGCCTCTGAATGTACATTTGTATTGTACGTGTGACATAGGTAGGTAGGTACAATATGGCATTTTATGCATTTGTAAACAAAATCGAAGTCGATATTTTAATCAGTCTTAACATTACGACTTTTACTTGCAACTTATGGGTACTATAAAGTAAGTTACACATTCGTAAAAAATCTAGGATTTTGATCAAAGTTGATATACCTACCTAACGATGATAGCAAAGACGAAAAAAATGGGTCTTGTAATTATGTGTCTGTTCGACTACAGCCTAAGCGGCTCGGGCGATTTTCTTGAAGCATCGTAGCTTAAGGTAGGTATATCTACCTATATACATACCTACCTACTATTTTTAAAATTGTCAATTTTTTTAATTTTTAAATAACGATTTGAGAAATTTGGAATTATGTACTTTGATTTTTTTTTTTTTTTTTTTTTTTTTTTTATAATCTACTCGCGCTCAAGGGATTAGATTACCCTTTAAATGTTTCAACACAGCGTGGGCGTGAAGTTAAGAAGAGAAAGAAGGATAGGAAAGATGTGTGGCACGATGTTCTGAGACTGAAGGTTGTTGTCTCAGATATTTTATCTCCAGGGATGGCGGCTGAACTAAAGCGGAGAATGCCGTGTCTTATTTCTATGTCGCTTATAATTCACATTATTTTATTCGTGCTCATCCTTGTTGGGCATACTAGTTTAACTCAATTACATGTTGTTAGTGTTATGCCTGAACAACATGTAATGAGTAAACCAGCAACCCACTGATGACAATTTTTTAGAAGGTTTTTTAATGGAATTAAAACGACATAGACGACGGCAGGGATCGAACCTGTGATCATGGGTTCACAGGCGAGCACACATCCATCGCGCCACGGCCACCCCCCGTCGAAATATGTTAGGTACCTACCTATACATCACTTTGGTCTAGAACTGTATTTGTTCTGTGTTTGCTCTTTTTATAATCACTTGTTTTGGTTATTTTCAAACGTCCCGAAGAAGTTTTTTTCTTATACCAACCAAATATTAAATGATTATTTTTTCTGATGACTTTTACAAGGTAGGGAAGTTATACCTTGTTTTGCACTTTCAACCGTGAATTGAAATTAAGAATGATAAATTTAAATTGACTTCATTTGGTTGAAGAATTAAAAATAACTTATTTACATACATATTTTTGACTCGATTTTAGTTGTATCTTCATGTTAATTTTGGACTTTATTGCACTTCCAAGAGTGCAATAAAGTACAAAACTGAAATGAAATAAAGCCCAAAGAGAATAACACAAGAAATAAAAATACAAAATTTTATCTTAAAAGTTGGAATAGAAACTTTTTTATTGAATAATGAAAACTTCAGAACGACCAGCTCGATTGAAGGGTATCTATCATATAGCTATTTGTGCTCAAAACTTCCAAAAAAAGGAAACTTTTTCAAATTTTTGGACATTCTAAGAGTGTGCAAAATCTCAAAAGATGAAAGGCGCCATTCAGATGTATACGTACCAAAACAGTCTAGATGCTTAAAGGAAGATTTAGTGAAGTTTGCTTAGAAAAGCAACTGGAAGGCAAAATTAATTTGCAACAATGTATTGATCAACTCTCTTTAAGAAATTGAAGCCAACTGAATGAAATGAAATGAATCAGTTTAAGTTATTTATGAATATTAATAAATGAAAATTACAAAACTTAATAACGCATCAAGTGACATTATCTTTATGCGCTGCGATTATACACATTTCGGGATGACTTTCAGAAATTTGTTTGCACTACAAGATATTTTCTTTACATATTTTTCAGCCCAGAAAAATCAACAAGAAATTAAAGGAACGAAAGTATTTATCTTCTACTATCATCATCTACTTATTGAACTAATTTTTTTGAAAGTATGAGTATGAGTTTCAAAAACAAAACAAAAATAATTTTTCTATCATATTTTCCATTCAATTTGATTAAAAATTATTAAAATTTCTGCTTAAATTTTGTTCATACATATGTACAGTACAATTTTTTATATTAAAAGATATGCGGATATCTCAAAATATATGTACCTATATAGATATATAGACATAGGTACCTCATATTCCACTCACCCGATAAAAAAATACAGATTTAGTAATTTTGTTGTACCTACTTAGTTTTTTTTTAAGTCCACAAACCATATCCTTTATTGAAATTGATTCGCCTCAAAAAACCTTTTTGTTATTTCGATTTCGTTTTTTCCAATATAAACAAATAGCTTTTTCTGGCCAGTTTTAAAAGCAAAACCAACAAATACATACACATAAGTACATATGCATCTCTACATGTATGTATGTACATATAAGTTCACATTAAAACTTTGAAAAACTCGAAAAATTACTTTAAATTTTTAAAAAATTTACACATGCGAAAATCTTTGTATTGCGAACAAAGAAATAGGTATACAAAAATACCTACATCATTAGAAAGAAATTTAAGTCACTTATCTTCAAAACCTTAAAACTACCCTAAATCGGTCAAAAAATTAATGAGTTAAAAGTCGTTTAGTGCACGGTCACTCAGTAATTACCTAGGTACCTATTTATTTATCTATTATTTTTGAAGTAAAACTTCTTTTCCGGCGTTGGGGGTGAAAAAATTTCTATGCAGCTGTCAGTGACATGTCAAACCGTCACGCTATCCGTCAAAGACAGCGACATGTTTTTAGAATACAAAGTAATTATAACATGAAGTTGGATACGATTTAGAATTTACATATTTCAAATGGCTGCATTCAAAGATAAACATAGAACTATAGGTTCAGACGCGCAATGGCTATGCAACACGAATAATTATTAACAAGCATATTGCAATCCAAATAAATTTTACCAACACCTAACCCTCGCATACAAAGTACTGGCCAAAAAGTTGGGTATATCCACTACCATTTGTATTCTTGCTGTCATAGACGGCATGCCATATGACCATCAGGTTGCCTGAAAGTTTTGAAATTATACTTTTTAATAATATTTATTCGCTTAATCGCACACGCCACCGACATTTGTTTTGGTATTTATAAATTTGAACGTCACCCGACTAATCAATCAAATACTTTAATAATTAATTTTACAAGAGTGCCGCTGTCAGTGTACTTGCTTTCCAAGTTGCCTGGATACTGAATTAATGCCTGGTGACTACTAAGTTGCTCGGGTTTGTACGGGTTAATAACAAATGCTTGTGTACATTACAAGATTACAACATGCTTGCCAATACTTGCACGTGCAGCCCTAGGGCAATACAAACAAAGCGAGGCAACTTGCTTGTCAAGTGGCATGGGAGTTTTGTACTTTTCTTCTCGATTTCATTTAAGGCTAGGCGCGCACATTCAATTTTTTGAAGTAAAACTTCTTTTCCGGCGTTGGTGGTAAAAAATTCTCTATGCAGCTGTCAGTGACATGTCAAAACGTCACGTTATCCGTCAAAGACAGCGACATGTTTTTAGAATACAAAATGTTTGTTCGTAGGTTATAATCTTACAGAAGCTTTGCTTGAGGAAAAAGAAGTTTTACTTCAACCGCGCGTACGTCAGTACACACAATCTTTTTTTTTTGTACTCAATCAGAACCTAAAACCTAGATTAAAAAGTTTATGCATTTTAGTTTTATTTGTAGCATTGTCTAATTAAGTGATGCTGATAATATTTTGACGAGATTTGAATCAATTATTTGAATTAATACGATGCTAAGGCTGTTTTAGTATGAAACAAAGTTAAAAACGTTGATGTTGCAAATTTTGTTCGAATATAATCTACCCTTTTATTACAGTTAAAATCATCGTATTACCTTTTTTATTCTGTTAGTAGGTATAGTGTTAACTTCATAAGACTCTTTGACATTTAGTGGTTAAAAGGTTTGTTTAATTACTTTTTTTTTAATTACCTACTTTTTTTCACGAACTGCCATTAATGAAACTACTTTTAAGTTAGCAAATTGTTAAATAGTAGATATTATAACCCACTAATACCTTAATACATACCTACTAAGCTGTTTAAAATTTTGCGCCATTCTTTCTTTTAAACATAGCTACGTACCTATCTACTTATTAAAAAGGTACCTATAATATTTAAATACCTGCTTAACAACATACATACATAATTATAAGATTATAAAGAATTAAAGATGCTTCGATTTGTCCTTAAAACTTGTCTACTTTTTTTGACATGACACCAAGAAAGCTAAGAAAAACATTTATCTTTGTTTTTAATCCACCAAAACAGTGAAAAACTAGCATATAGGTACCTAAATAATAAAATTCTCTGCGACAATCAAAATCATGTCAAGATCACCAAAAAAGCAAGGACAAAATATCCGAAAAGATACCTTTTCCATATCATTGCATTTGTCCTACATTTAGCGATTTGTAAATTCAACCCAAAAATCCAAAGAAAACATTCTACCCAAAATTGCAAGGCAAAATACGTAAAACTCACAATACACACTTATAGATAATCAAATCCGTACAAACCAACTATACATATTATGCTCGCATTCATTCTTACACCTGCATCCATAAGCGAAAGAAAACGAAACAAAATATTTGTGAAATAAGCAAAGAAAACCAACCACCAAGATCATCCCTTTACGTCGCGCACGCCGCAGCCATCCACACATTGGTAGACTGTTTGCAAGAATGCATAAGGGGATTAAAAACAAAATTTCCCAAAAAAATTTCCTTGTTTATTTTGGTCAGGTTCAAATCTAAAATAAGCGATTTTGCGACATCTAAATCCGCATGTAATACTACAAAATCGTGTTGCATAGGAATACTATAGAGTGTATATACAAAGATTGTACTAATCTAAGTGATCAAACTCTAAACTTTATAAACTCAAATGAAAATTTGTTTTGGAAATGTGATTCTTGCAAAAAGTTTTCCGTATTATCTTGCATATCTAAAATCAAAGATTTGTGTTCTTTTTTTGTTGAAAACAAAAGTGAATTCGAAAAGCTTAATCCCTCTTGCAGTTCTATTGCATTGAAAAGCTCTCGTGTTACCCGCTCTAAGCTAAAGGTTAATGAACCAGTGAGCAATAACAAAATAAATACAAACCTTCCACTGCATAACGTCAGAAGAAGTGCTTCTTTCTCCCCTGCCCAAAATACATTTTCCCCAGTCCCACCAATAAATAATAAATCATCGCGCATGCAAAAGACCGATCTCAATAAAGTGAAAAAACCGGTTTCTTCGTCAAAGTCTAATGCACAACCTTGCGCTCGCAGCAATACAAACTCTGATGAGAGTGGGATAATTGGCAAAGCTTGTGCTGTTGCTGTAAAGACTAGTGCAACGGAAGACTCGTTGCCCTCTTGCTCACACTCTCTGTCTGCATATTCAGATAAAATTGATGTGAGTGAACTTGACGATGTCTCAAATCGTGAATTTGATGCATGTGTTTTAAAAGATCCCACAATTTCTGATGTTGGCACTGGACGAAGCTCTTACTCTAATGTTGCTGCAGGTGTTGTTGTTGTTGCTGGAGATGTTGCTGCTGGAGATGTGGATGCTGGAGATGTTCCTGTAAATATTGATGTTGCTACTGCCAATGTTGCTGTCGAATCTGCCGCCTCTACTGCAGGTGCTGCTGACGGCGCTGCCAATTCTAAAGTTAAAAATTTTAAAAGCTCATTAGTGATAGTTGGAACAAATTCCAGTCAAAGTGATCTTAAAGTAGCTTATAAATTAAAATGGTTTCATGTTGGAAGTTTTAAAGGCTCTACAACTGCTGATGACATTCTTAACTTTATGTCAACTAATCTTGAAATTAACTCTTCTCAGATCTTGTGCCATAAATTAGTTCGACTCGAGGATAACGACCGTAAGCTTAATTTCGCAAATTTTAAAATCGGTGTCCCTGTTGATGTTGCTGGTTTGGTATTTACTGACACTTTCTGGCCTACAGGGGTTAAGATCCGACCGTTTGTGTACAAGCCAAAAAACTTATCAGTGATAACAGCTCCAATTACAATGACTTAAACTCAATAAATCATCAAAATGTGAATTTTTCGTCGTTAAAAATTTATTTCCATAATGCTAGTGGTCTTCGAACAAAAGTAGTTGATCTTTTTAATAACTCATGCCATATGCATTATGACATTATTGTTATTGTGGAGTCCTGGCTTTACAATTCCATTGCTTCCAATGAACTCTTTGATTGTAGAGTTTTTAACATTTTTCGTCGGGATCGCTGCAACTCATCTAAGGAACGTGGAGGTGGAATAATTGTAGCTGTCCGGAATCATTTACCAGTCAGTGAAATCATTCTTCCTCTTGGTGATATTGAACAATTATGTTTTTCTGTAAGAGTTGATATTATTCCTAAATCAAATGTATTTTTTATTGTAAGTTATGTGCCTCCAAATAGTTGTATTGATTTATATGAAAAACACATTCGTAATATTGATCATGTCAATAATCTTTGCTCTATTTCCGATAATGTATGTGTCTTAGGGGACTTTAATTTGTCCGATATAAAATGGAATTGGTCTGAAACTGATCAAATGTTAATTCCTTATAATATGAAGAAAGATGTTGAGCTCACATTTATAGATTATATTTATTCCTTAAATTTGATCCAAGTTAATGATATTTGCAATTCTTTGAGGAAGATTTTAGATCTAATTTTTATTTGCTGCGATGATTTTCACGTTCACGTAACTAATGCTCCTTTTTCTCTTTTAAATGAATCTATACATCATAAAGAACTTTTTTTCGAAATAAAGTATTATAATTATTCAAAAAACGATGTTAGTTTAAATATCAAGTCTTATAACTTTCTAAAAGCTAATTATTTAGAACTAAATATTTTTTTCTCTAATATAAATTGGTCTAATGAACTAATGTTTTTAGATTTAAAAAACATGTATAATCGCTTCATTGAAATTTTAATAATGGGTTTTGATAAGTTTATCCCTATTACTTATAGAAAAAAGTCTTCTGAAACTCCGTGGAGTAATAAACAGCTCCGTAACTTAAAAAAATTGAAACGCAATGCCTATGCTCAATATAAGAAATCAAAAAATCAAGCTGATTACCTACATTTTAGTAAACTTCGTAAGGATTTTGTTATTCTCAGTAAATTTCTATACAGAGCTTACATCTTCAATATCGAGAGTAATATCAAAACCAATTGCAAATCGTTTTGGTCGTTTATTAATTTGAAAAGAAAATCTGTTGGGACTCCTAACTCTATGTTCTTTAGGGGCATCGAATCCTCGAATTTAAATTCTACAGTTGAATTGTTTGCGGATTTTTTCCAATCTATCTATTCTTCTTCTGCGTTTAATAGTAATTCCTTGAATAATTTAGTAAATAAGATTGATCTTGGATCTATCCAATTAAGTGGTGATGAAATTCTATCCGCCATGAATTCACTTAAGCCAAATGCTAATTCCGGACCAGATGGCATACCTGCCTTAATTCTTAAAAATTGTTGTAATTCAATTTATTGTCCGTTGCTTACTATCTTCAATAAATCGCTTTCTGAAGGCAACTTCTTAAACGAGTGGAAACTTTCATACCTCGTACCAATTCATAAATCGGGTGCTAAAAATAACATAGAAAATTATAGAGGTATTTGTAAACTCTCTGCAATTCCCAAGTTGTTTGAAAGCTTAGTTAAAAAGAAACTAGATTTCCTTACGTGTGAGTTTTTAGCTGCAGAACAGCATGGCTTCGTATCTGGTAGGTCTACGGTAACAAATTTAGCTTTTTTCACATCATATGTAACTAACTCAATGGAAGAAAAATCACAAGTCGATGCAGTATATACAGACTTTAGTAAGGCATTTGACTCAGTGAATCACCAAACTCTTATAAAAAAGCTTGAATTGTTTGGATTCCATTCAGAATTGCTTCGTTGGATATCCTCATACCTCACTGGTAGAAGTCAACAAGTGCAGATAAATAATGTATGCTCTAAAGACATTTTATGCACGTCAGGTGTTCCCCAAGGAAGCCATCTTGATCCACTCCTTTTCATTATTTTTATTGATGATATTCTTTCAGTTATTAATTACTGCAATTGTCTGATCTATGCTGATGATCTGAAACTGTTTTTAAAAGTCAATTGCTTAGAAGATTGTCAGATGATCCAATCTGATCTCAATGGTTTGTCTTATTGGTGTTATGCTAATTGTCTTAAACTTAATATTAAAAAATGTAATGCGATTTCTTTCTCAAGAAAAACTAGTTGTTTATTATTTGACTATACAATTGAATCTAAAACTATCAATCGAGTCTCAAGGATTAAAGATTTAGGTATTATACTTGATTCTACCCTTTCTTTCAAATACCATTTTGATTATTTGATCCCTAAAGCCAATTCGTTAATTGGCTTCATCAAGAGAAATGGTAAAGATTTTAGAGATCCTTACGTTCTTTTAACATTATACACATCTCTAGTCAGATCTATTCTTGAATATGGTGATATTATTTGGAGCCCTGCATATAAAATTCACTCTGACCGACTTGAAAAGGTTCAACGACGGTTTACTAAATATATATTCCGACAAATGCGTTGGAGCTTTAGTCCAGAATATAAGGCTAGATGTCAACTGCTTGGTATAAAATCTCTTGAATCTCGTCGAAAAGTTCATAGTGTAATGTTCATTAGAGATTTACTCTGTTATAACATAAAGTGTCCATCACTTCTTGCACTGGTCCCAATATATGTTCCAGCTAGAACACTGAGAGCTAGGATTTTTTTGTTTCAAAGAGCACATAATACTAGATATGGCTGTAATGAACCTCTATCCAGATCCATCG
This sequence comes from Chrysotoxum bicinctum, assembly GCA_911387755.1. NCBI lineage: Eukaryota > Metazoa > Arthropoda > Insecta > Diptera > Syrphidae > Chrysotoxum > Chrysotoxum bicinctum. Next base: position 49,984,230 of record OU426989.1, read on the forward strand.
TTTATTTCAATGAAGTGTCGTTAAGCATTGATTTTTTATGTCTTACTCGTGAAAAATTTAAATCTGAAATTATGTACATATTTATTTAAAAATTTTTAATTTTTGTATTGGAGTGCCATATATCTGTTAGCTGTAAAACTGCTTGTAGATAAATAAATAAATAAATAAATAAAAAGATACCATCTATACTCATCGACTTGAAAGCCGCATATAATAGAATTAATCATCATGAGCACTATATTGCGATGTCCAAACTCGTGATTCCGGGAAAACTAATCCAACTGTTTCGAGTGATATTGGAAAATAAGAGATGCAGTGTGCAGGGAGCAGGTCTGCTGAATTATTCCAAACATGCACAGGCTTTCGGCAAGCATATGCCTTATTATTTGACGTATTCAATCTCGTTCTGGATTAGACCGTACTCAGTTTAGGCGTTAGCACAGAGGGTACCATATTCAACAAATCTATCCAACTACTGGGATATGCGGACGATATCGACATCGTGATATACCGTTTTCAATGTTCTATGATATAGTTCTTCACGGCGGCGATAGCAGATCAGGAGAGACTTGTTGATCTTGAAAAAGAAAAAAAAGACTATATATTGATCAAGTTGTAAGGGAGTTTATCAGTTTCGGAGTCGGAGTTAACTTAAACTCCACAAATGACACCTTAGTATAGAGTAATTGGTCTATAGTTTACTTGAACCACCATACTCGTGATTGCAGAGGATGTAAAGCTGCCGTGTCTCAAAGAGACCCCTTTATCGATCAAAACCCGGTTGGGTAAGAGAGTGATATTTCTGTGATGGTAAGCGCGTTTGACTGTCATCCTGGAGATCTAAGTCCTATTCCCAGCTCCAAAAGGATTTCTTGTTGCGAATAATATTTCGGACTTGGCAGAAAATTTTAGATCCCCTACATTCACAGGAATGATTTAGAGTTACAATTCACTAGGACCTCCACAAAGTGTAGTACTGATAAGGCTTATTTGTCATCATTTGTATCACGGAAGTAATCTGTACGAATAAGACAATTTTGTCGGCGAATAGAAGAAGCTTAATACCTACCTATATAGAAATGGAACCAGATTGCCGAAAAACATCAAAAATAATAGTAGACTGAGAAAGAATCCTTGTTTTACCCCAAATTTGTCACGCATCGATTTGAAAATTTCTAGTAAACTAATATTAATTGACTACCTTTAGTTTCTTTGACTCTCTTCAGTATGTGCAATAAATGTCAGCTGGTCTACTGTTCCTAAAAATATGTATCTCCATCCCAAGACAGTTTCACAACTTGTGGCTTCCACTTCTCGTAAGCACTTGAAGGTTTTAAACTTTAAACTTGCTGCAAACAACTCTCGATCAAATTTTTGTTCTAATTTAAACTCTGTTTAAGTTAAATAAAAACAACAAACTTGAATAACATACTCCAACCAGGGAGGTCAATCACACATTTAGGGATTCAAGAGACTGTTACCCGAGGCACCCGAAAGTTTAAATCCAAAACTACATTAATATGAATAAAGTTGTAAATGCTACAAAAATTAAACCTCTGATGTGAGAAAACGAAGTACTCGCATCGAAGCAAAAAAATGGCAACCAAACAAAATAAAATTCCAAAATTAATTCTAATTTTGTGAATAAGGATAAAATATTGCTGCTGCTGCACTTTTTTGGTTATTTATACCATCATCTGCACGTTTATGTTGGAACTTCTGGTTGAAAGGTGGAACATTCATGATTAGGATATCCCTTTTTTCGGGGATGAATAAATGAATTTTTAATGTTCACAAAATTGCTTTGGGAAAAAGTTTTTTTTCTCTCTCTCTCTCTTATGTTTCTCTTTTGCCTTTGGTTTGAATTCTAAGGACGTTTAATGAAAAATTAATCGAAAGGATCTCTGCTGATTTCCCTTTTATGTTATTTTTTTTTTGTCTTCTTTTCATTGCGTTTATTGCAGAAACTTTAAAGGGTTCGAGGATTGAGAGTATGGTATGAATGAATATGAAAAAGTCTTTTATTTTTTTTAACTTGATTTATGATGCCTAAGTGATTTTTTAACGCCTTACAGCGCAGAAAATGTTTAAGGGCTGCGATAATGTGCCCCCAATTTCAGATTTTAAAAATTGAGCTTAAGAGCCGATAATGGGATGCGAACGCAGTGAGTATAAAGTACAAGATATCAATTTGTGTGCTGGTAAAAAAAAAAAATAACCGAAAGAACGTGACATGGATAATCAATGATTAATGCAAAATAAAAGATTAAGATTTTAATATCTATCCGTTTGTAAGGGTAAACAAAATTTCAAGCAAACGATGAGGGTCTCCCTTAGGGGTACAAGTATTTTGTATCCTGTATTTGAATATGGGTACTTGATGAAATGACAAATACGATATTTCATAATCTTTAGTATACTATTGATGGCGACACAGTGTGGTGTAGAGTTGCGCAAAACAGTTCCAGTACCGGAACGGACATGGAACGATTCTTTTTCTCGTCGGAACCAGTTCCTGGAACCATGTCCGCGGAACTGTTAAGGTTTTTCAAATTATGTTAATGCGTATAGGTACTTATTTTGTTAATTGGTGCTTAGTTCCATGTTTCACTTGCTGGTTTGAGTTCCATATAAATTATGTAAAGTTCTTTTCATTCGTAGGTATGTAGTTTAATTATAATAAGAATGATCCAAGAAATAATTGAATCACCAATTGGAAGAAGGAAATAAATCCATCTGATCTAATTGTTGGGAAAACGCAAAAAACTGAATAATTTCTTTGTGTGACTGCTCTAAGATGCTTTTTTAAAATCACCTATATTTCTATTAGAAAAACGGGTTTTTGTTTCTTTCTTCGGCCTAACCAATGGGTCTAGGTATAGAGATGACATTTGCATCAAAATGTCATTTTTGGAAATTTTGGCACTTATTCCCTTCTTCCAATTGGTGATTCAATTATCAAAGCTGAAAAGGTTAATTCTAATAAAATATATACTTACTCCTACTACTTACGAGTATTAGAACAAACTGAAATCATTTCAGTGTGAAAAGAGCAATTTAAGACATGTTTATGATTTAAATTCCTTTTTTGATATTCATGCATTTTCAAGAGTTATGAAAAAAAAACAGAACATTACTCTTTTCAATTTGAGTAAAATACAAATTTATTTAATTAGAAAAGCTAAAAACTATAAGCTTCAAAGTTTGTTTTAAAAATGTAGCAGGAAGCTAAGTGTTTGAACTAGATTTTTGTACATCAAAGAAAGACAAACAAAAAACATTCAAGATTTATAGACAAATTCAGTCAGTTGAATGCATGAGTAGGTTTAAGACATAACAAAAATACCTACTTTAAAATTACCAATAATCCAACGTAAACACTTTTCTTTACTTAAATTACTAGTTCCTTACTGAACTATGAACTTTATCAAATCTTAATCAAACTTTCAACAAATAATTAATAATGATTAATGATAAAACACTAACTAAACAAAACAGTAAACAGTCACCAACCAGAAGAAAGAAAATAAAACCCAACGAAACCGAAGAAAACAATTGCATTGAACAAGAAACATTCTTTTTTCATCTACCACTATCAGACAAACATGCATGATATCTCTCATTCTCTCACCATAATAGAAATGGAACTACAAATGAAAAGAACTGGGAATGTCCGCATCCACATTAATAGTTCATTTCTTTTACGGATATGGAACTAGTTAAAAGACATGGAACTAACAAGCAATCCAACGCCAACCGCATCCACATTAATAGTTCATTTCTTTTACGGATATGGAACTAGTTAAAGGACATGGAACTAACAAGCAATCCAACGCCAACCGCATCTACATTAATAGTTCATTTCTTTTACGGACATGGAACTGGTTAAAGGACATGGAACTAACAAGCAATCCAAGGAACTATGAGTCCGGTTTCAGTATACTTCGTTCATTTCATACACAGAATGAATGTATGATCGGACATTATTTTGTATCTATCCCACAAACCACAAACTGTTTCTCTGTACGCGCGAGTTAAAGTTTGTATGTATTGGTATTCTTTTTTCTCCTGCTTTAAGATCTCCGTCATCGAACAAATTCGTTCTTTTACTTTTGTTTTGTATTTGTGAATTTGGAACTGATTTGTATTATTCGTTCGCACTTTGCGTCTTGAAACATGTTCGCTTTACTTGTCTCTTGAGGTTGGAACTGCGGACATGTTTGATTTTGTTGATCGGAATGAACTGAAATGTATCCGACAGAAGACATAGTTCCTGGAACTATACATGTCCGGAACTACCCAACTCTAGTGTGGTGCTCTTGGCCCTCAGTTAATATGCTTCTCTAGCCGGCTCGATTTCTAGCCTTCAATCATTTTCGATATGGTAGTACCATCGAAGATAAAGTTTGCCTTGCATTCTTGAACCCTCTGTGCGTTGGTATTCATCCGCTTACATATATGACCCACCCATATCAACCGTTTTGAGCGTATTTGTTTGACTAGAGTCATGTCGTTCTTCAGTGCGTAAAGCTCGTGGTTGTAACTTCTTCGTCACACATTGTGTTGTTCGTCTTCACAAACAGAACCATAAATTGGACTTTGAAATTTTCTCTTGAATACAGCAGGGGAAATTTCATCCGAATTGAAAAGGGTCCATGCTTCTGTAAAATACAATAGGCCTGGGTTCCTTGGTACTTCTCCATAGGGATTGTTTTTCACTTGCTTTCTTAGCCTAAGGAGCCAAGCGATTAGCATTAGTTATTGTATGTTCTATTTTCCGCGCTGATTTAATTTTTCGAGCTTACAACGGTGCCCAGTTTGACAAATTTTGTTGACTACCTCGAAGTAATACATATCAATTGTCACGTTCTGATAAAGCTTATTGTGTAAGCTGGCTCTTGTTGATGAATGATTAAAAAAATACTTGTGATGTAAGGTGCTCAATGTGTTGCAACATAGCGTTACAATACCTACATACGCATAATAATATTACTGAGCGAAACGCTGCCAAACCTAGATATGTACATACCGCCTTATTAAATTAGTCCAAGTGTGGATACCAACCAATCTAGTGTATAGAAAATTGAAGATATGGCCGTAAACAGAAACCTTTTTTAAGGCGTTTCCTTAACAGGCAGACGGCAGTATTGCCATGTCATATTCTTAAGAGTAAAAATTGTTAAATTTAAATTGAGGCATTACTCTGCTTGTGAAGCCGATCTATAATTTTGGTATAAAAATTGTTAGTATATTAGCTAGAAGAATCATGGCAACCGACGAGCTTACCTCAGCCACGAAGAAAAAGTATCACAGTGTGCTAAAATGTACCAAGAATATTAAAATTTTCAAAAAAACTGTGCTGCTTAATACTCAGCTTGTGCTGCCACCTTTATGAACTTATATATTTGATTCTTCTTCGACTGGTATTAAATTATGAAAATTGGAGTCAAGTTACCAATGTGCTGTTTTTTTTAAACATTTGCACACCAAACACAAGCTGAACGCATTAGAGCATTTTTTTTTTTGAAAGTCGAAAATGTCGGAACTAAATTCAGGCCAAAAAATATCTACCTTCCAACAACTACTAGGTACTTAGTCTCATGTTAACACAGGTCGGAAAAATTGCATCATAATCTTGCTCACGATTCTGTTGGTATGTTCAGTTTAAGCTGATACAGATGGGTGGCGTTACTTGATTATTCTTATAATCAAAAATGACGGCCGCACAAACTAGCTCTTATAATAAAAAACATACAAATTTATCAGAGAAAAATGTTCATAACCATAAAATTAATTTTAAAGACAAAATATGAATTTGTGCAAGTTTCTAAAAAAAAAAGTTTTTAAAACATTTTTAAATCATTTGGTCATTAAAAAAAAAAAAAAATATTGACACGCAAACTTTAAGTTTTTGGTTTTGTACAAATAAAATTTAAATAAAAAAAAAACTAATCCGTTTTGGATAATTTGAATTTTCAAGAAAACATTTTTAAATTCAAAAAATATTTTTTTAAGTTTTGATATGCAATAATTTTAAATTTTTAATTTAATTTTTAATGGGACAGTTAAGCCCGTTAAGCCAAAATCAAGAAAGTTAAAATTGGAAAATATGGTTCTATGGAAGGAATGTTTTTGTTTAAAGTTTGTTGTATCAAATTATTATAGAACGTAAAAATAAAGCGATATATAAAATTTATTTATCAAAATTCTGGTTGCTGTTTTTGAGAAAAATACGATTTTTCGAAAAACATTTTTGAATATCTGCTGTTTTTAGATATAACGACATTTTTTTTAAATATTGTTGATAGTATTAAGAAACTGGTTGATTGTTAAGATTTAAGGAAATCAAGAAAGTGAAATATTGAATTTTCAAAAAAATCTTGAAATTTTTATATAAAAATCTAGAAAATTTTTTTTTTTAGAACTTCAACACTTTAAGCATTAGAAGGTGTTGATCACTTGTACCGATTTTGAGAAAATCTGCCGGGACTCACGGTTAAGTCGTTACGTTCAAACATCAACGTAAAACGTAAACATCACGAACGAACCCAATAAACATACATAATAATGCAAACGTAATGCAAACATTGTTTTTCAAATCATCGGCGGTGATTTCAATGTCAGGCATCACATGTGGTTGGATACTACGATCTCACCTGAGGGCAAGGTCATTGTTGACTGGCTGGACGCTTCCTCGAACCTAGTGCACACTCTTCCGGAAATCCGGGATTATGTCTGTACATTAGTACACAGTGTCACGGACCATGAAGCTGTTTAACTATCAATCAACCTCAACCAACCCATGCTCCTTACAACAGAAGCTCCAGAGAATTTCATTAACTTCAGACGGCTGGATATTTAAAGACTTCACAGGGACATCGAAGACAGCTTAACTCTTCCAACTTCCGACAGGAATCTTCTCGATACTGAAATCGATGCAGCCATTGTCAACTTTGAACATGCCGTATCAGATGTCCTGGACAACCAAAACCAGCCTAGAACGTCAAAGGATAGGTACCAGCACCTTCCCGAGTACGTTCAAAGTCTGTATGCTCACAGACAACGTCTAAGAAAACGTCTCCAGCGGATCAAAGTAAACTTAATACAACCAACAGAAACCATCAGATAGTTTGGAACTCCATTCAACACCACAATAATATCCAATATGAGAAAAGATTGCATGCAATCAAGCCAGGACCTGATGCTTTCAGAAACATCAATACGATCATTGGAAAATAGCCACAAATATCGGAAACCATCATCAGCAATGATACTGAAGCTACCTCCGCCCAAGATAAGGTGGAAGCGTTCGCCAACTACTTCGAAGGAAACTTCACACCGAACCCACCTACTGACCAGTGGCGGCTGTACCTTAAGTGCGCTCGTGCGCTGAACCACCAATTCAAAAGATTTAAAATTACAAAATATTACTGCATCTTTATTTTTAGATTCCCATATTAATATTTATTTTTTAAACATACGTACAAGAACACAAACAAGTAAAATTTCCAATTATGACGAAACAATGTAAGCGCTTTGCTTTACTATTAGGACTTACTTTCCTTGCAAGTAAAAATTCTCGTGCGCTTCGGCGAGCGCACGAGGACTGCTAATATAACTTGTATGAGTTACAAGCAAGTATCCCTGACGCGTGAGACAAAAGATATTTCATTGAAATGTATGGAGAATCAGCCTGCTCTCGTGCAGCGCACGAGAACCGAAGATTAACTACAGAAACCGATGTTTGACTAGAATGCGCTGCGCCTGCGAATATGTAATGTTGTTTCGCTCTATCCGTGACTGGTTAAATAGTGTAGGTTTGTAGGTGTTAGGTTAGTAATTGTTTTTTATTTTGGTTTTGGTTCGATTCTGTACTGTGTACAGTGTGTGGTGTGGGATAAAATTAACAGTGATTAGGTATATTAAAGACAGTAATAATTTTTTTTCTTACAGAAAGTTGAGCCAACAATTCAACAAACAATGCAACCAAATCCACATAAAATGGATTTTTATATCATCAATCCAGCAAATGATCCCACCGATAGTCCACATTTATGCAATCTAGAGGAGGTTGTTGCAATCATAAGCAATTCTAAGCCAAATAAAAACGCTGCCACATACAATAATGATTTTTCTCACAATCATTTTAAATAACTGCATCAATAATACTGTTACTTCCCTCAGAAGTGAAAAACAGCAAACATTGTGCCAATTCCGAAGAAAGGTGCTTCCAAACTTGTTTTCAAATATAGGCCGATATCACTTCTCACCAACATCAGAAAATTACTAAAAGAAGTAATCCTCCGAAGACTGAAGAAATTCTGAAACTTCCATCATCCCTGACATGCAAATCAGCTTTCGAGAAAAATACTCAACCTTGCATCCACTGCTAAAATTCCAACACGATATCAACACACCCCTGGATGTCGAGAAAGCATTCGATAGCGTGTGGAATGTGGATAGACGGCCTAATCCACAAATTTCATCTCCGCCATTAATAAAAATTCTCTTTTCTTTCTTTTCAGGAAATTTTTCGTTCTAGTAGACCATCAAACCTGGAGTCGCCCAAGGCTCAAAACTAGGCCCCTTACTCTACAATTTCATGACTTCCAACCAACCTTCTCCAAATGGATGCGAGGACCTTCGACCACCCGAATCAGCTTATGAGAAGGATGACCACAGAACAACAACATCCCGAACTGAGGTACCTCAGTGTGATGGAAACTCTTGATGTCTCGTCCTGGTGGGTCAGCCTAGCACCGCTTTTTCTTTTTTCGTCATGTAAATTTTATATAAAAATATTAAAAATTAAGTCACTATATATGTATAGTTAGGCCCCCTATGAGCCAACAAATGTAAATTTTCATACATAATATGTAGTATCTTATTAGTTGTAAGCCGAATTTTAAATAGTATGTTCAATAAAACAAAATTCAATTGACTTGATTGTTTTTCAAACATTGAAAACATTTTCTGTCCATTTTAGTAACATTTTGTTAACTAACTTTAGACTGAAATTCACAGAAAATCTTTTTTAGTCTCTGATCGAAGCAAGGTAATTTTATGATCAACTTTCTGCTCCATGTTTTTCAAAACACGATTTGATATACTTAGTTTTTGACTTTCAAGTTACAACCCCTCGACAGCGTAATAAAATCGAATACAGAGACTTTAAAAACATCAGCTATAGTGCTCTGTAAAATGATGTGAACACTGTTAACTGAAGCTTTATTTTGGAAACTCCTTTTCTCTCTGATCAAGTAGAATTCCTCAACGGAAACATTAACAACCTCTTCAACAATCACGTGCCCTTAAAAACTGAAAACTGTTCTGTAAAAAATAAGCCTTGGATTACAAGAGAAATTCTTTCCCTTGTGAAAAAACGGGATGTAGCATATAAGCGTTGGAAAATGTTCCATATAAACCGTTTTCATCGCAATTATGTAGTTCTCCGTAACGAAACTGTTCGAGAAATACGAAAAACTAAAGCTCATATGTATTTTCACTTGGAAGTAAGCAAATTTGGAAGAACTTAGAAAAAATCGGTATTGGAAAGGTACGTGGTGGAATACCTGAAGGCTTAGATTTAAATGCTCTCAATAAAACTTTCGTTTCAAACTCGTCAATCACCATAAATTCGGCAGAACACGAACTTTTTTCAGGAAGTCTTTCTTCGACCCAAAGCTCAAATTCGGTCCGCTTTAAATTTAATTCTATCACAGATGAGGATGTGATTGAAGCACTGCTTTTCGTCAAATAAAATGCCATAGGACTTATTAACATGCACCTCTTTTTTCTGAAAATTATTTTGTCCACAATTTCGCCATTTATAACACGTATTTTCAACTCGATTGTGAAAACATGTGAATTTCCTTCGCAATGGAAGAGTGCAAAGGTAATTCCTATACCAAAAACATCGAAAGGAGATGAATTTAGACCAATTTCAATATTACCATTTTTACAAATTTTTTTCGAGAGAGTAATTCAAAAACAAATGCACGTATTTCTTAATCGGTTCGAATTACTGACACCAAAACAATCAGGATTTCGAAAAAAAAATGGCTGCTTGACTGCACTATTAAGTGTTTCAAAGAACATACTCGTAAGTAAAGAAATCGACTTAAACAGAATCACTTTCTTAGTACTTATTGACTTCTCGAAAGCCTTTGATATGGTGAACCACGCCATTCTTTGCCAAAAGTTTTTACATCAATTCAACTTTTCTTACTTTGCAGTCAACATATTTAACAAGTCGAGAACAATCTGCAGAATTCAACAAAAAAAAATCAGAATTTCTGCTGCTAAATAGTGGTGTACCACAAGGGTCTATCCTTGGCCCTTTGTTCTTTTCAATGTACTTCGACGAATTGCCTGAGTTAGTTTCACATTGTTCGATGCGCATGTATGCTGACGACACACAGTTATACGTAAGCTGTCCTTTAAGGCTAATCGAACATTCGGTAGCATGTTTGAATAAAGACTTAACATGATTGATCGATGGTTTATTGAAAACTACCTTCAGTTGTTGAATCCTAACAAATCTAAATGTCTCGTTATCTCTAAAAATAAATTCGATGTATCATACTTTCCTCTAATACTGCTCAAGCAAAGTCTTAATTGCTTATGTGGAGTCAGCCAAAAATGTAGGTTTAGTATTTAACCGGACTCTAATTTGGGAGCTTCATATTAATAATACGGTTGCTAAAGCTTACTGTGTCCTTCGAATGCTTTTGCCTGTCCAACACATAATTCCAATGAAAGTCAGGAATCTGTTAGTGAAAACATTTTTTCTTCCTCTCCTTACTTATGGTTGTGAAATTTTTTGTAATTTGAATTATAAGGGGAAAAGAAAGCTAACTGCCGTATTCAACAGTGCAGTGCGTAATGTCTACGGCCTTCGTCGTTTTGACAGAATCTCGCAATATACTTCACAATTTCTGGGTATGACCTTTGTAAACTTTTTGAAATATAGTTCAGTAACTTTCTTCTCTGATATACTTACTCATAACCGGCCAACTTGTGGATCTTTATAATGAAATCAGTCTTTTGAATTCTAATTGTTCGTTAAATGTCTTGATTCCACACTTTAGTTGTTCGACATCCGAACGTCAGTTTTTTGTAAGCTCTGCACCAATTTGGAATTCTCTGCCGCTTGAAATTAACGGTTTGAGGTGCACGAAAAAGATAGGAAAGGAATTTAAGAAACATTTTGATAACTTATAACTAATTTGAATACAACATTAAAATAACTTTATTATTGTAATTTTGCTTAAATATATGAAACAACCAATTTTGTTAATTTCTTAGCGTAGCTAGCTAAAAAAAGAGCCAAGTTCTTCTATACAAAAACTTTTGTGTAACAAGTCAGCCTTGAAAAGTACTGAGATCTAAAAGTACGCCAAGTTCTTACTTCATGAATATTTAATACCGAATATTTAAAGCAGAATAATATTGAAACAGCTACAATGTGATAGAGAAATTTTACTATTTAATGACTACTGACTAAAATTTGATGGGTTCACTGGTCAAGTTTTTAAAACCTTTTGATTGGGCATAAAAAAAAACTTGCCAAGTAAGCCCATCAAATTTAAGTCAGTAATCATTAAATAATAAAATTTCTCTATTACATTGTAGCTGTTTCAATATTATTCTACTTACTTTAAATATTCGGTATTTCGCCATGTCAAAATTTCGAAAGATACGGAAAGATAGAATGGTGGACTCTACCTACTAAAATCAACTTAGCTTATAGCTTCGTATTTCTTTTGGTATATTTTCTTTTTGTTATTGGTTGTTTTGATTTGCGCTTCAATTATTTCTTCTTATCCTGGCAAGATACCTAACACTAACATACCTACCTTAATTACAGCAATCGGAAGTGCTCCATATAAATTAAACATTTTCTCAGAAAGTGGGCGGATACTACGCCCCTGAATGGATAACCGCTAATTTTTTTTTTGAATGCAATTTAAGCCCTACCACTTTACCAAATTTCATCGTTTTACAGCAGTCGGAAGTGCTCCATTCCACCAATACCAATTCGGTGAAAGTGGGCGGATACCACGCCCCTGAATGGAAAACCACGATTTTTATTTTCGGTTCTTTATATGCGATTTGAGCCTTACCGTTCTACCAAATTTCATTGTTCTACTGCAATCGGAAGTGCGCCATATATAATTTACATCAGTTCTGAGGAAGTGGGCGGATACCACGCCCCCTGAATGGAAAATTTCAAATTTTCGACTTTTTCCTCTGCTTGCATGACAAGACCTACCGTTGTGCAAAAGTACAAGATTCTACGATGTCGGGAAGTGCTCCATAATTTTGATGATCTGTCAGTCAGTCAGTTAAGGTTTTTGTGATTTTTGAGGCCTTATATCTCAGAAACCGCTAATGCTAGAGGTTTTGCTTAACATTATTCGGAGTTTTATGTTTCTGACTTCATTGGTACTGAAGATAGGATGGGGTAAAAAATCGCCTGTGTTTGTTCCTGTAAAAAGGGTGTAGTGCCACAACTTGGCTGGGCCCTACCGTGCCCTTTGATATTTAAACAGGGATCTTATTTAATAAAAGATTATTTTTTTCACTTTTATACATAACAAACAGAGATGATACGAAATACTACAACTTTTTCCTCGGAGCATTAATGGGGGCGTTCACATTCTCATAGTCGTTTTAAGAGTGCAATTAAGAACCACGCTAAATGCAATTTGATGCGAAACGTTCGGGGTGTGTTCTAAATTGCACTCTTAAAATTCAAATAAAGCGGCTAGTCCGAAAATATTTACTAATTAAAACAATCGCGAAAACCCTATAAATTAAGCTGTTTTAACTTTGTAGGAACAAATTTCTGCTTTTGAAATTTTTTTCAATTATATCATCCATTTTTATAATTCTAAAGAATTATTCACATGAGAGCGACCAACGAACGACGAATGAATAAACATTCTTTCACTTTCACATTTCCTCACATAACATTTTATTCTTCACAAATGACGTTTACAACAAACAAAAACAAGAATGTTTTTGAGGTTAGTCGCTCAAACAATTGATTTTTTGCAGTATGGATGGTATGTGGAACGCGAACATAGTTTGGCAATCAGTCAATCAATGGTAACTAGAGATGCCGCGAATAGTGACTCGGCCGAATACCGAATACCGAATATTCGGCCACACTCGTCGGCCAAATACCGAATATTCGGCAGCCGAACATTCGGCCAACGAAACTATGTGTTGTGTACACTGTTTTGTGTATCTACGAGTATCTCCTACGTGACTTTTGACGAGGCACAACATTCACATTCCCAGAAACTCACCCATATTCTGAAACTTGTATTTATGACTCGTATTTGACTATAGTCGTAGGAACAGTCGTATGCGATGTTTTTCGTTTCCCAATATTAGTACAAGTGAAGTTGGATATTCGACTTCTGGAATAACAACATAGATACGACTGTAGTCGAATATGAGTCATAAATAATACGAGTTTCAGAATATTGGTGAGTTTCTGGGAATGTTTTGAGAAAGTTGCTATAAACAAAATGATAAATATGTTGAAAAAACTGCCATTGAAAACAAAATAGATTTTTTTAAAGAACTTTTCGCCAAGATCGGATGGCAGACCCTTAGGTTAGGTTAGATTACAATACAATACAATACAAAACTGTTTCCCAATTTGACAACATTTGCTGAAATCTACCTCTCGTCTCCTGGTACTATTGTATTAGTGAGAGGTTATTTGCAGAAGCTGTAATTGATTTCGAATATAGACTTTACATAAAACGTATGCTACCAACAAATGCTGAAAAAGGTGTTTTTATTCACCACAACTTGCCATTTGTAGATTTTAAATACTAAAATAAAAAATTTTAATAAAAATACAACATCTTTTGTAAGATAATAAATCTTTTTTATTTTCCATTTAATATTCGGCCGAATGTTGTGAACTATTCGGACGAATACCGAATATCAAAAAAATTGGGCCGAATACCGAATAGTGACCGAATATTCGCGGCATCTCTAATGGTAACAATCAAGCATTTTATTATCAGAATTATTTTAAGCAGCTTGCTAACTGTACATTGTAGTATTAATGGCATTTTATGTGTGACATTTTAAATTGAAGCTCATGAGACGATTCTTGGATAGGTATAAATTCATTTCACATCCTTAATGATTCTAATACACAAGTTGACCTCTTTTCGGGAGAATTTATGCTAAGTCCTGATTATTCTCGAAATCGTTGTAAATCATTGCGGATTTAATGTCGTGCACGGTTTTTATTAATACTTGAACATTATCGAGGAGTGATGACGATGCTGAATGTGCTGCAATATGACGAAATGAAACACAATGACGAGCAGCCACAGGTCATGGGAATAAAATGGATATAGCTCGGCTTCGATATACCAAGGTACGATGAGGCATTGTAAATCAAAATGAATTTGATAGTTCATAGGGACGAGTACAACGATACCTATGGCCTTAATGAGTCTGTGATAATTCATATTGCACTGTGCTGTTTCTATCTATGTACCTACGTTTGCCAAGTTAGTTCGTCCTCGCGATATCCTTTATTTTGATGTCCTCGTGAGTCGTGATGGAGGTGTACATACATCTGTACAAATGTAGAACATGAATATGCATTTTTGACGTGTCAGTTTAAAATGCTCGCAAAGGTGCAATTTCGTGTAACTCTGTGTGGCTAACGGAATATTTGAATATGGCCTCACATAAAGGTTAAAACTGTCCCTTAACCGATCTGTGCCCATGGTCGATGTCAATTTATTGACGATTGCAAAATCTTCACAAAGTTGTAGGTACAGCAATTATAGGAATTATTGTCAGGTTAATCATGTTTGATTCATCATCATTGTTAGGTAGACCATTTTGCAGAGCAGTGCACGAAGGAGCTTTTGGTAGATATTACATGTTAGTGTGGGAGAATGCTTTGGCGGGCATTTGGCACGAATCGGTTTGAAAGGTACGAATAGATGAAATGCTTTCATCTCCTAAAACAATTCGTATACGTTCGTGGATTTAATTTACTTCATGTTTGACAGACA
Source organism: Chrysotoxum bicinctum (assembly GCA_911387755.1). Classification (NCBI taxonomy): domain Eukaryota; kingdom Metazoa; phylum Arthropoda; class Insecta; order Diptera; family Syrphidae; genus Chrysotoxum; species Chrysotoxum bicinctum. The sequence goes on from OU426989.1 coordinate 49,999,295, forward strand.
TTATGTTTTGAATTTGGAATCGTAATGGAATCATGATTTAGGTACACAAATTAATTTTAATTGAATTGATTTGCGTTTTAGAGAAATTAACAAGCATGATTCTAAACTATACAATTTTAGGTGATACTTGTTAATTATTTTAATAGAAACTAGAATCTGAAAGTTAAATCCATTTATTGTGGACTCCGATGTCACCGACAGAAGTGATACCACGAACGGAAACTTGGAAAAAGAATCAACGCAAATCAGCCACATTTTGTTGAAGAATGGACACGCAGAATACAAATGGATTTTTTCCCAAGATTTTTCTGATGGTGGCCAATTCACATATTCTTTCATCCGTGAACAGGCCCAATTATCTTCGTGAATATATGTGAACGCTCTGGACTGAAAAGCTTCCAGATTAATGACACGATCATAATCTGAAGTCAAGAGAATGTTGTTATTAAAAATACAGATAGAGCTAACTTGCTTTCGTTTAACCGGCCACACTTTCTTGATGTATGAAGAAACTCTCTTTAATAATCTGTCATTATCGGTGAGATTTCCAATAGATACTGCGTTTATTGGAGTAGTGTCTAAATCTTCCAGAGTTAATGTGCTGACTTTATGCAAATTGTCATGCAGTTTATCGAAGGACACATCTGGGCCAACTGGAAGTCGTGACAGAGCGTCTCCGTTGGCATGCTTCGCTGTAGGTCGTTACAACGCCTCTTTCTTTATTTGACTATAGAGTTTCTGATGGCAGTCCAAAGTCTTGAAGGCAAATGCAATCGAACGCTCCGAACCAACTGGATACTGATGGGGGATGACTGCGCCAATGACATAGCTCGAGGCATTTGTAGCCAAAATAATTGGGAGAAAACCTCGAAATAAATTGGTTGAAGTGTTGTATTCCCATACCTATCTGAGGAAGTCGTAGTGCGTTGAACTTAATGCATTCTCAATTGTTCTGGTTGCACTTATATTGGATATATTGTATCCGAAACGTATCACCTTACGGATACCAATTTAGGTCAACCAAAATGCAATATCGCAACAATTGAGTTGTGCTGAATGGTCAGCGCGTGTCGACTTCTCATGGCTGTGCTTGGGCTCTCGATCGATTGTTTGACACGAAGACGAGGAGTCTAAAGAAACAAGTCAACGGTGTCGGTCTTTGAGATTTACAATATAACAGAAGTAATTCAATTTACCAATAACTGCTTTCAATTCTTTCCCATTTTTTTGGCCGAAATCAGCGTACGCGCCAAGTATTCCAGGTTTACTGCGGCGGACGTACACTTACGCTTGTTGCATTGGAATCCATTTGCTTCCAATCTCTTTAGAACTTCTTCCAAAATTTGCAGATACTCCTCTTCCGATGTGCCAACGATGACTTTTTCTTCCATATAAACACCAACAGACAGGTCCGCAAAGATTTGTTCCATTACACCTTGAAACTCACCTTGTGCGCTACTTACACCGTAAGGTAACCGATTGAACCGTAAGAGACCTTATCAATAATAAACCTAGAAAACCTTTTATAAGAAGTCTAAGATTTTTAACATTTAAATATTTAGTGAGCTTATGTTAGTTTGACACTTCTTCCCCATAAAAACAAACAAGACGTTTTTCACTTTAAAATGATTAGTTTTTAAGCGAACTTAAAATAATTAAAGCAATATTGCTCCTAAGACAGGTCCTTGTAGGACGCCGAACTTAATGACTTTGCAGCACTCAATGCACTCAATGAATGTAGACTAACCATGAAGCCTTCTATGAAACCAGCACTAAGTTGTAGTCTACACAACATCTTGATGCAACATATCTAATAAAGGTTTTCAAGTGGTGACATCTATGCTAGGGATTGCACTGTCGGTTGGGGTAACTTCGGGTCCGTGGGTCCAAATTAGGTTGTTCTTTTATGTCCGAAGTCTGAATCTGTCTATAAAGAGAGAGAGAGACGGATCTATACCCTCGGCAATCCATTTCAATGTCAGATTTTTATTGTTTTCCAAAACCGTTTTCTAAATGACGTAAACCCACCTCAATACAAAAGAAATTTGGTGGTATATCTCAAATTTCTTGAAAAAACACTAGTTCAATGCTTATCTCATAAAGACACAATCCGCTTTTTACTTTTTGGCAATAAACTTGAGCTTCTACAGGTGTGCTCTTAATTGACTTCTCTGACAATGCTCTTAAATTAAACAACAATATAGGGGCAAAATCTTTCAAAAGTACCATTCAGTTTCTCACTTAGGCCGGCGGCGCGGCGTTAAGTACATAATCGGAAGAACAGAGAACACTGCAAGTGGTGCTTTTGTTAGAATTGAAAAGCAAGTAGAGAATATGGGTTTTACGATCAATTAGATCAAGATTAAGTCTTGAAGAATGGAGACTCAACACCGACTTCTTGTACAGAAGGTTTTTATAGAGAATTATAATTTCTAGAGCATGTTAAGGCCTTCGTTTACTGGCTTTAAGGGATGTATGCCAATAAAATAAATTTGGTGGAGCAACAGCTTGAAGAGAACCAGGACCAGGAATGGGCGGAACCTCAGACCTTCTGCTGATTCCAAACGGCTAATATAAGCAGCACTTTTCATAAGTTTTAGATTTAAAGGATTTGTCAATTCCTCGCAAGTGGCATTACACTCTTGAAAAACTTTTTTGTATTGGCTGCGAATCGAACCCAAGACCTTCTTCATGACAGTCAAACGCAATAACCATTATAATTATGCTAGATGTAAATTAGATCTGAAATACACCTATTTTGGGTCACAGAGGAATTCAGTGAAGTAAGCCGACTGACAAGGTGGCCAGTCGGTGATCTGCTCTTCTTGGCTCAAGACATTTCTCACAAAATAAACCGTACGGGGATAAACTTAACCAACTGCTTTGTATCTAGAAAGATTTCAGGCACCTATAATAAGTCCCAAGTAATCCTTCTAAAATTCAGAGCTACCTACTTACCATCCTATACGCGTTTCCCAACAAACCTAACCAAATATGTAAAAAGCCAAAAATGTAGGTGGCTGTATCATTTACATATGTAGTGAATGTAAATTTATACTCCGTCCTAGAAAACCTAGGAACAAGGTATCAGTCCTCTTTGCATAATGGGAACTCTAATTTTTTGCGCTAAGATTTATGGAATTATAGAAGTAATGTTTGATCAAAATCGTAAATGTTATTATCGTCATATTTAAAAAAAAAGGTAGTATTGTACCTACTTGTTATACTAAGAACACTAATATAAAAATTAAAATTAACATAAAAATTATCTTCACTAAATTTGAAGCAAATCTAGAAGCAAAGGCTTCTAGATAGTAAGTACAAAGATCCATAATTCAACGGACAAAAAGTCAACTCCACTATTTTGAATTTAAACAAAATTAATACTTGTCCAAGAAGCAAGTAAAAATGAGCTTGAATCCCTATTCTGTTAGTTTTCAATTTAATTAACAAAAAAAATTAACTATTTTCATAAATCAAAATGATACGTCTAACTCAAGTTAAATGGCGCACACCAAAGTTATTCCAACAATTGAACTGGGAAAGTTGTTCATAATATTTCCCCTCACGAAACATGTCTTGATCACCTTATTCCGTTATGGACACATCCCTTACAAGAACATCAACTCGGCTGTGTGTTTTACTTTCACGTCAAAACAAAACTATTTCCGGAAGAACAACTTTACTTCTTGATAAAATAGAAACCGAAATAGAAGACAATTGAAACCACCAATCCATGACCCGAGACATTTCAACATCCTGATTAGTTGTACGATACTACCACCCTCCCCTACATAACTATATTCACTTAAAGTAGTACTCCCTCTGCTGATGACTGCAGATTGCCATTCCACCTACAACTTCCATCGTCCTTGTCCTTACTTTCTTAGACAAACTAACAGAATTATTATTATTAAAAAACCGAAAAACTCCACCAACAACAACAACAGACATAAAATAAAACTTAACTCCACAACGTCAACCGCAAGCAGAAACAGGAAATGGAAATACTTTTTGGAGACATAAACCCTTTTCTTATTATAAAGATGGTGAACCTTTGGAACTCTAGTCGAAATGTAACCGGTTGCTGATGGTGATAGTGATGGCGGAGTGTATAAGGAATATGGACAAGTCCAGGATGTGGCCCATTATGCGCTGCGGATCATTGAATGTGTTTTTGGCATTCTTCCGTGTCCTTGGGTTCTAAGCTGTTTGAGTCTAGTGTGCGTGTTGTGTGTATATATATAGGAAATAAGGAAATAGGTTGCGAAGAATTGAATTTGCCTAAAAGCAAGGATAAGACAGCTTTCGGAAAAATTGATACACATATACAGTGTCACAGTACTTAACAGATGAAGAGGGTTTCCTCCGGAATGGATCAGGTCCACAAAGCGCTATACGTTTCAAAATCATTTCTGTTTCTTCAGCGTTCAGGTGTTTGGATTCTGTGAGAGGGAGGTAAATCACTAATTGCTATTAACATGGTGACGTCCAGGGATGCAACAGTAGCTGCAAATCAATTGTGATTATTTCACCACAAGTGGTAGGTAAGCCACGGGTACTAGTCTAAAACTCGTCCATCCGCATTTGTCTTACGAAATTTCAAAAAGCGAATTTTGAACCTAATATAAAAACGGCGACAATTTTGTTTTTATATTTCACTTGGGCTCAAGTGTTTATTGAGACCCTTATAATGTTAAGCACAGCATGAGTGATAAGTGATTGGACAAATTAGAGAGGAAGAGAAAGGAAGTGTCGATGAACATTGGTTTTTAAAGTTTGCCAATTGAAATGGAAAGAGACAATGGTGTCGGGTAAATTATTCTATAATAGTGTTGTGCGACTTAGAAACGAATCTTTGCATTTAACATTACGTCAAAAATATGGGTCGAGGATAAGCTGATGAGCATTCCTAGCAAAACGGGTATCACTGTTCCAATTTATACTAACCACGAATTTAACACTACTTATTTATTTTATGATTATCGAAGCTATCAAACCGCGACTTTGGATATTCGTATCCAACAATTATTTAGGAAAATTTCAACACTGCAGCAATTAAAGTTGCTACAACCTGTTTCGTTCAGCGATGGGTGGTTCGGGTTATAGAATTTTTGTATTAGATTAATGAAATTGAATGATTTTTGATTAAACGTTGAATCGAAGGAAGTTTTTAGCACTGGTGAAACTTTGCAAAACCTGAAATAAATGAAATTCCTCTTCTTAATTCAATAACTAGTCACGATTTAATTTCCAAAAGAAAAATTATAATTTTATTAGGGAAACCTTTGTAATTATAGGTATAGGTGAAAAACCCTATTTTTTTCCACAAATAAATTAACAAATGTATAAAAATTTGGCAAAAAGACGAATTAAAAAAGAAATTGATTTAAAACAGTTCTTGCGTTGAAAGGTAACATTATATGTGTAGTAAGACGCAAGCGAAAACGAATGTGACTTTGGAAAAAATTCCCGAAACACAAATTAGATACTGGAGGTTTGAAAATACCATATTTTCGAAAAAAAAAGATTAAAAATACTTATTTGCCCAAACTGGCTTACCAAAAACACAACGATTTCAATAATTCTACACATACTTATCTTTATTCTTAGGATATGGAATTTTCCTCTAGAGTTTTCTGGCCCACCTGTCCTTACTCTCGAAGTGGATCCATTTTCCTATCAAAATTATCTGAGCTCCACCAAATTTTCCTCACAGATTAAATTCAAAACCTTTAATTAACTTCCCACAGGGAGTTATTGTAATCGGTCCGATTTGTCAAATTGGAATTTTTGACATTTCTCGACGTTTCAAGGTCCCTAGAGGCTATATCAATCATTTTTAGAGAGATGTCTGTGTGTGTGTGTGTACGTACGTTCGTACGTTCGTACGTGCGTACGTTCGTACGTCCGTACGTTCTGGTACCATTTTTCGTTGTCGATATCTCAAAAACGAGTAAAGATATCGACTTTAAATAAATTTTGTTTAATAGGTTATAACTTCGAAAGACGCTGAAAGGGCGCTTATTAAAATTCAGTGAGTAGTTTTTTCACTATAACGGTTTAAAAAAAAAGTAAAAATTTTGGTTAGTTTCAAATATCTCACGAAAAAATAATGCTATTGATTTCAAATAAAATTTAATGTACTCATTATAAGGTCATACAGATTTGGTATGAATTTGGAAAAAAATGAACATACCGTTATTTTTTTAAATAAAAAAAACTGAAAAAAAATTTCATAACCCAGATATTCTAAGAACGGAAAACAATTTGAAACTCAAAATAATTTTATTTTACGAAAAATAATGTGTTTGACAACTGGTGAAAATTTCAACAAAAATCAGTTTACATTTTCTTTACAAAAAATAAAAAACTATATAAAATTCTATTGAAAATTGGTAAAAATTGTTTTTCGACTCAAATTTCTCGAGAACTAGTAGTGATATTGACTTCTAATTCAGTTTATTTTATACATAGTATAATTTTGTACAATTGGTAAAATTTTGACAAATATTGAATTAATAGTTTTTTTTTAATAAAAAAAACTATTAAAAATTCTAGTGAAAACTAGTTAAAATTGTATTTCAAGTCGAATTACTTGCGAGTCAACACCGATAGTGCCTTCTAAAGTATGTTGTTTTATACATCGATACCTTCCCGTAAGAATGTATACTAAGCGACATTTCTAAAATTGTTCAGGAAACGAAAAAAAACGAAGAAAGTTCTAGTTGAATCATAGTGTGCTAAGAGACAATTTTGGTTAAACTAAGTGACATCTAACAAAATTTTTTGTTGCTCACGGCAATGAGATCTTTATTATTGTCGCTTAGCATAATTTTTTTGGCGGATAATACAAATTTCAGGGGGCAAGATTATTTTAATGAGAAAACATGGTAGTTGATAAATTTTTTTATTTGTACTCTAGTTTCCTTTTCATGCATAATAGGTTGGCGAAACCCAGGCCAAAACGTGCGGCCCTTAAAATATAGTATATTTCCTCATCAAAAAGTCATTTTCGAAAAAAGTGTCACTTAGTACATTCTTACGGGAAGGTATCGACATAATACAATTATTAACATATGGTTAAATTTTGACAAGTATCGAATTGACAGTTTTAACAAAAATATAAAAAAAATCTACTAAAAAGTGGTAATATTTGTTTTTCGACTAGAATATCTTGAGAACGAGCAATGATATTGACTTTGCCATTATTTAATTTTATACATAATACAGTTTCTAATAAATGGTTTATATTTGACATATAATTATCTAGTTTTAGAGCGGATATATTTTGTAAGTACCCTTCCATCAATAACCAAACCATATCGTTTATATTTGAATATTTCGTTTTTAAATTGTTTTCAATTAAAATGTTTGGAACCGAAATAAAAAAATAATTTCTATAATATAATACATAATTTTATAATTTTATTATCAACTTAGTTTTTAGAAGAATGTATGTACTGTACATACGTAGATATATGAATGTATAGAATAAGGTTATTCAGTTGTACCCAAGTCCCACATATTCAAATTCCATTAATAGCTATGGTAAAATTGAAGAAAACGTCACACTATGTTTTTATCTAAATATAAAGTTTTCAAGACCACAAATGGGAAGTTATCAGTGTGGGTCGCACCCAGCCTTTTTTTTTATTAATAAAATGAATACGATACGTTAACTGATTTTTCGCTATTCCATAAAACTTCTCTGACAATCCCTTCTCACACAGAAACTTGCTAAAAGTGCCATCATGGTCAGTAGTACACTTTACTTCAATTGAAGTAGATCTACTTCTTTTTTCAAAATATTTTAAAATCTACTTCCTACTTCGCACCATCAGCAAAATATTGAAATCTACTTCATTTTAAAATTCTCTGTTTCAACCTACTTCAATTTTACAAAATAAAGCCAAAATCTACTGTTAAGAAATTTATTAACGCGAGGGACAATTTAACTTTACGATGAGATAATTAGGATGGCAGGACAACACTCTGCAAAACGCAAATGGATTAACGAATCCACAAAATAATAAAACGAATAAATTAATAAAAAACAATTATTGCACAATAACCGGTGTGCGTCGCGAAGAAGAAAATAGGAAATAATGACAACTGTCAAAAAGTCGACGATGAGCGCGTTTAATGAACTTCGTAACAGGGAGCATAAAAAATGCTGCCACCTAGATAGCTCAGCGATGGGGTGGGTTCAGCAAAACGGTGGGCTGTATTAATTGGGGGATCGATAAAAAAGATGTAAAAAAAAGTGAATTAAATTGAATTGTAAAGTAGGGTGTACCAAAATAAAATGGGCGCCAGTAATTTTTTTGTTTTAGTTCTGAACTAAATAGGAAATTACAAACCTTTTGGACCAATTCACTGGAAAAAAAGAAGTTCCTTTCCAAGAAAAATAAAAGAATATTTTAATTTACCTGAATAGGATTTTAATGAAGTTTTATTTAAAACTATCTGGGAAACCTTTATAAATATAGGTATAAAACCCAGAATTTTTTCTACGACAAGTATGAATTTACAAAAGTATTTGGTAATTGGCAGATGGCCAATTTACAAAGAAATATATGGTTGAAAAGGTGAAAAATGAGAAATTAAAACGAGAACAATGGTTTTGTGCCACAACGGGACACGAAGAAAAAAAAATCACGTTAGGAAAAATTCCCGAACAACAACGGAATCTAAGAACGGTCGCGAGTCCCGCAATCTCGGGAAGACAAAAGATGAAACTAAAGCCTAAACGGGGTAAATTTTAAGGCACTTGATAGCCTCCAAACAAAGCAAAACCAATAAGAATTTTCCTAAGCACAATTGGACAATGAACAACGTATACTTAGCTTTTTTTTTCAGCGGATCCTGTCTCTTCCAGTCACTCTCACCCTGGCTCTATATGCTCGAAAAAGAATGCTTTCCTGTACCACAAAACAATTTTCCTTTTAGTATCCCCTCAACTGGGATTTCTCTGACAACAATTTGACTATCTGAAAAACACAACTCGAAAATTTTTTTTTTTGACTCAGATAATAATTTTTCGCTTTGGAAACTTTTTCAACTTAGCTCTTTCGTAGCTTTTGCAAAAGTGCCTCTCAAAAGGCGAACTTCTCTCCTCCATTCGGCCACGACATATATGCCATCCTCTTCTGACCTTTGGTCCGTGTTGGTATTCTGTCGCGGTTGCAACACCCGGCTTTTTCGCTGGTGTGCATGCCGCTGTCGAATCCAGCCACGCATATAAATGGTCTCTTTCACATTGGTGATTTGAACACCAACCTTGGCTTAATGGACGAGTTCAGTTCTAATCCGTCAACTTCAAATGGTCTAAAAAGTTAAACGAAAAATTATTAAAGATCGCGAATAAAGTCCCCAGCAAAACCGGCCCAACTCAAAAACTTGAAGAAAGCATTCTGTTAGATGGGATCCCATGCCATTTTGCCCAACAAACATTATGAGACAGGATTCGATGTTTCACGCGAAATTTAACATATTTTAAACCCGTAGACTTTCGCGCAGACAATTAAGGATAAAGGAAAAAACATCGCAACGTGATTTTACTTGGTGAGCCAGACACTTAAAATTGGGCAGAAGGCCATACTAAATTTATGTTGGTGTGAACTCGAAATCACACATGCCGTTGAACATGGGTCAAAATCTTCATGTTTTACAATCCTGTGTGGACCATCTGTCGCACACTGTGTGCCTGTGTATTTTTGCCGTTGTGACTCATCCGTCACATATAGGTATATGGATTTTGGTGACCGCCTGTCACTCCACTTTGTATTTCAGAATCGAAGACCTAGTTTGATTGCTTTTCCAGAATGCTTAAGAGTAGGACTCTGGACGGTGGAAACCAGGTTTCAACTGAGCTCTACAACATTTTGGAGCCGCACTAAAAAGGAAGGTTAAAAAATGGGTTGGGGAAAACTGAATAGGTAGGTGAAACTGGTAAATTTTACCGCAACACTACTTCTTTTTCTCTATTTCACTCTAAGTAGTAGAATGCAGCCCCATTATTACCATTAAATAACAAAAAAGTCAATACAGTACAAATATACCAATGAGTTATTGTATACGAATTGTCTTTAAAATTAAAAGAAATGTAGTGAAAATTTTAAATATTTAATAATATTCATTTAAGGAGAAAAAATTGTGTATGCATTATTTTTACTTGCGACTTATAGGTACTATAAGGCAAGTTATGCATTCGTAAACAAAATCGAATTCGAGATTTTGATCAAAGTTGACATAACGATGATAGCGAAGACCAAAAAAGTGGGTCTCTCAATTCTGTCTGTCTGTCTGTCGGTTCGACTACAGCCTAAATGGCTCGGCCGATTTTCTTCAAACTTGGTAGATATGGGTTTTAATTTTTTCCCCCCAGACGTTTTTTTCTTTTTTTTTTTTAAGACCAAAAATAACGGTACCTGCCATACGATTTTTTTTCGAAGTTTTATAAATTTTTTTTTTCTTAAAAACTGTCCCACAGAATTTAAAAAAAAAAAATTGAAAAATTTAATTTGGTTAAAACTAGATAATGGTTGAAAAAAATTTTCCAAAAAATTGTTATTTTTGGTAGCCCCCCTGGGTCCATTTTTTTTTTGTTTTTGATTTTCTCGAAAACGGTACAGCCGATTTAAATCATTTTTTTTATGCTCAGGCTCCTCCAAATTTTGAAGATTTGTATATATATTCAAATTGTCAATTTTTTTATTTTTTGGATTTTTAAAAAAAATTTCAAAATTTTTTTTTAGAAACTCAATATTTCGAAAACTCCCTGCTCGATTTTTTTCAAACTTGCCAAATAAAAGTTTCTTAACATAGTCTACAAGATTTGAAAAAAAAAATTGTTTTATCTAAAAGTAACGGTACTTTCCACGGTTCCGAGAATTTTGCTAAAATTTTTTTCTTTTGATACATTTTTGCGATCTATAATTTAATAAAAAAAAAGTTTGAAATCTAGATATTACTAAAAAGTTTAAAAAACATTGCATTTAAAAACTTAAAAAAAAATATTTGTTTCAATTTTTGGAAAAAAAAGTAATTTTTTTTTTTTGGAAAATTCGATATCTCAAGAACGGCTTAATATTTTTCTTGGAAATTTAACTTTAAATGTTTTAAAAATTTTGTTCATAAAAGCTTATTTTTTTAAGGAGCCACTACAATGACTTAAAATTTTTGTTCTTGCATAAATTCATATTTGCATAGCATTCTGTCTTTATCACTTATGTACTACTAAAAAATTTAAAAAATTCATTTTATCCTTATGAACAGTTTTCTTTAATAACATTCGTTTTTAAAATTCCAAGTCTTTTACATAGGAGGCAAGTTCGTGCGACCCAGTCGTGCATTTCATTTCTAAAAGCAAGTGAAAAGTCACTTTGAAATCTACTTCGATTTTTCTCAATTTACTTGACTTTTTTCTTTAAATCTACTTCGACTCGGAAGTGGTAACGCTGATCATAGTGGCCTCCTTTGTTCATTTTTTTTTTCCTCTCATTGTTGCTCCCTTTTTTTTTAATTCACTCTGTAGTGGGGTTGGTGTTCGGTCTCGGGTATAACGCAAAACGCCCATTCGCTGGCAGCTTGCTCCGTGGTTGAACGCAATCCACTTCCACTCTCTCATTTATAACTTTAATCCAGGGCTCGGACTTAGGTTTTAAATTTTCGAAGTAAATACGGAAAAATCCAAAAAAAGGATCCAAAATTTTCGAAGTAGTCTTAGGAAATTAAATTGTAATAAACATAACATATTTAAGTAAACTCTGATTTTAGACTTGTAAAAAAATTTTAATTAAATATAACTATTTTAAAGTAAATTATCAATCAACGAACTTGTATTTTTGTATGAATGTTATCAATTCAAAAGGTAGCTCACAAATATCTTCACGTTTTTCTGGCATATTAAGAGTATACAAAAAAACCTTTGTGTGCGGTAATAAATTTGAGGAATCACATCTTCGTTTTACTTGAATTCTGTGGTGAGATCTAGGCCGTTTGTGTTATGGGTTGGGCTCTTGGTCATTTTCGTTTAAAAAACTGGCGTTCCTGTTTTTAACTGGTCTGTCAAACCGAAGTTATGTGGACCACATGTCACACATTTCGTTGGAAATGGACCATCTGTCCCATGTGTTGCGATCTTGAGAGTGGAATTCCTGTTTTTCATGTTTTTCCAAGATGCTTTATTAGTAGGTGATGTTCCAGGATTATACTAAACTCTGCCAGAATTATGAAGCCGCAATACAAATGGAGGTGTGGTAAGGAAAAAGGGAAACGAATGGGCTGGTGAATTTTGTTGTGCTAAAATTTACCGCAACATCACGGGTGAATAGATTGATGGAAGCAATGGGACTGGTTATTTCGGGGGAACATTGCTTGTGAAAGAAGCGTTTTATCGCAAGCCATGAACCATTACGAGTGTGTTCAAGAGATGGGAATGATTCCATGATTGTTATGTTTCCTATCAGTTTTAACACTCTGTTCTGGATTCTATCCAACACATGAAGAAAATTTTGGGCTCTGTCAGAAATGACTGAGATCCAAAGTAGGGTAAGATCTTAGATGAGTCCATCAGAAGGATGGTGTACGTCAGACGAATTTAATAGAGTGAATTAAGTCCATATCTTGAGGAACGATGCGGAAGACAGGGATTTTACATGAACTACTCTAACTAAAAAAAAGATTTTCCATTTAGAGCGTTTTCTATCTTTAGATTTAAAAAAAAAATTATCCAAAAATGGACCTCGTCCCTGAATATGATTCTTCTAACCAAATTGGGTTTAACTAATTGCTCGGGAGCCTAGTTATCGAACACCCGCCCTTGTCTATGGTCGTTAGTTCTGAGCTTCTGGGTCAGTTGAAGTTTGTACGCTCATAGGCCATGACAAAAAAATTCGCCAAGTTGCTTTTTTGCGAAATGTTATGTTCTTGTGCGTCTGGCGTGATGGAATTGACTGCCTCGGAGACTCAACTGCACACTCTCACAGACAGTGGAGATATTTTTGGCAGATCCTGCGTTTCGTATCGTAGACGTTCGTTTGTTGGTTGATTGTTCACTGAACCGATCAACTCGAATTTAACCACAACGTTCTGAATAGTCCACTGGGAATAACGATTAAGGCGACAGTAAAATTGACGAAGCGGGCGAAATGTTCCTTGAACAGAAGATTCACTTTGAAAAGGAGTAGACTGTAGGACTGTTTTGTCATATTGGGAAAAAAAGCGCTGTTGCACTTTGAACTAGAGAATTGCTACTCCAAGCTATTTGAAATATGCACAGTGTTTCGACAAGGAGATGCCCTAATCATATAAATTCTTGAATCTCGTTTAGGAGCAAATCGTACGCACGCGTTAGCACTAAGAATACTATATTCAACAAATATGTCAAAGTATTAAAGCATGCGATATCATTGGTCGTTCCCCACCTTTCTTAAAGGAGTTCTTGACTGTAATTGAAGATTTAGAGAAATGTGTTGATCTTGAAGTATGTGAGTACAAGATTAAGTACCAAGTAACCAATAAACAAACAAACAAAACGTCTCGATTAATAGCAGACTTCGAATTATTTGAGGAGTTCATCCACCTCGGAGTTTATTTGAACTCCACGAATGACGCTTTGAGTGGAAATCCCACAAGGAATCACCCTAGAAATTCACTGATACTTTCGTTTGACCTGTTGGTTTAGGTGCACGTTCTACAAAACCTTTATGCTGTCAATCCTGGTTTACGAGGCCATGCGTTGGACAATAATCAGAAAAGGAGAACTGATACCGGGCTATTGTGAAGTAAAAATACCTAGTCAAATTTACATCTTCAATTCTGTCCAAGATAAAGATGCGCTACTGTGCATGCAGCCTGAAATACTCTGAATATTCTTCAAGAAGTAACTTATCCCAAGGGGAATACTGTCAAAGACCGAGTGGTTCCGAAAAGCACGACTTTTTTTGTGAAAAGGTTGATCCAACAGGGAAGGTCTACGAAATAAACATCTACCCACTTGCTGACCTTAAAATAGACGGTCTCTATATTCTACAAAGTTCCCCTTATAACATTGATTCTGTTTACAAAAAAACGAAACACAGAAACTCGTAAGGCTGGTGCTATTAATAAACACGTATAAATATTATTATTTTTTCACCCAACTGAAAAACTGAAGCACAAAAAAAAAAAAAAAAAAAAAAAAACTTTGAACGCTTAATCGAATGTATAACTTTTCTTCCGAAACTGTGCCCGATATAAAAGTTTCGACTACCGATGACAGGATGTTGAACTTTTCATATTATCTGAACAGCCATAATACACTCTTGATTAAATGGCACATTTGCAGTGCAGAACGTGTCAAAGGTATGATTTATCGATAGGCTATTGAATATCTGATTGATGTCAAAAAGTATCTTAATATTCTTGGAAAAGTAGTTAATTTTATTGATTACAATTCTCTGTTCCTGGGGGAGCAATTTCACATTGTTAAGCAAGTTCATGGGTAGCTGTTCTGTTATTGGGAATATCTTTTGTGATGAATCAATAAATTCATTTGTTCATTTTGGCAAAGGTTACACAACTGCTATGAGAATACATATGTACATATGTGATTGATTGTCCAGGAATTTGATATTTTTATAAAGAGTTTTTTTTTTAAAGTTTTGGAAATAATATAGTTTTTAAGTGCTTATAGAAAAAAGTTCATAGTTATTCCCTTCAGACTTGACTAAATGCGAAAGTGACGAAAAAATGTTGGAACGACAACTTTAGGTTTAAATTACTTTTTGCCAAGTTTAAAAAGGCAAGATTTTTGATATAAGGTTTTTTCCCAAAAGACTTTGAAAGACTTTTCAAAACCTCAAAAAACTTCATTTTTAAAAATTTGAAAGCACCATACGATTTAAATTTTTAAGGAGTCTTACCATAAATATAATGAAAATCAGTTGTAAAATGGGGTACTTACAACCGCGTGGAACTTAATGCCTCGAAAACTAAAAGCTTTCTTCTGTCGGCCAAGCGAAATATACCACCCATGCCATTTTTCTTTTCTTATCATTTCGCATTATGAGTTATGACTACCTTTAGAATCTTTGAGCATAGTGCGAACGTTTTAGGAAAGTTGCAGAGATGTTTAAAGGAGATACCAATGCATACCAATTTCTGAATGTTATAATGGGAGGGGAATATAGACTTGGGTAAATTATTCCACATTCGTGTAGTATGGCTAAAGAAAGAATCTCTGAACTGATGGCCACTTCCTGAATAGGGGCATGGGGGTGGGTTGTGCTTTAACGACAGACGACAGTATTGAGTTTTTGAAGCATTAAAACCTACGCGGTTTATGGTTCCCAATTTGACAATGCTATCAAGATCAGAATTTAATGAGCTTATCATACGCTACAGTTGTAGATTCACATCCGAAGAACAGAGACGGATATGAAAAGCTGAAAGTACTATCGTCAGTAAAACCATTTTATGGACTAGAAATTTCCGACAAAAGATTATTGATGAATATTAGAAAGAGAATCGGAGACAAAACGAAACCCTGAGGCACACCAACATATATTTTATGGATTTCAGATTTAAGATCATCCAATACAACTTGTATTAAGTGGCTCGAAAGATAGTTTATTTGAATCCATTGAAGAAGAGATTCATCAATAGCAAACTGCAAGCATTTTTGATAAGACAGCTTGGTGCCAAACAATATCAAATACTTTTGAAATATCAAGTGCAATAATCTTACCTCCTCCAGGACAATGCAAAGATTTGTGCCACTGTTCAGTGAGATCACCAGTGGACCTATTGCTATGAAAGTCATACTGCCGGTCATTAAGAAGCTTTCGTTCTTCAAGATATTTCCTGAGCTGATAATTTATCAGAATTTCGTCGACCTTGGAAAGAAGGTACGAACGAAAGTGCATTTGGACGACAGTTAGAAGTGCCTTATTTAGGCACATTTTTGAGAAATGCTATTTTCCATCCATTCGAAAAGAGATCAGTAGAGTAGGATAGATGGAAAAGCTTACCCAATGGTTTTTCCAGCGCTGAAGAATACCTCTCCAGAACAATGGAAGGCGTACTATCTAGGATTTGTGAATGTCAGGAGATTTCAGTACTCTTGCAACTGTACGAGTACGAAAGAAGATGTCCCCATAAAATCGCTTACGCTCTCAATTTCAAGGGAATTATAACACAATCTGACAGCGTCAAATTGAAAGGAAACTATGCGGCAAATACATTCGCTTTTTATTGTGAGCTGAACTTAAGACGAAGTAGTATTTCGTACGTTTTTTACATTGTCCATTATCCATTGATGAAAATTGCATTAATGAAATTGAAAAGCTGTTCATAGTCTGTATCCATTGCGACGAAGTTGTTAGCCGAAAAGCTGTGTTTCAGCCAAATATATCGAATGTTGTTAGAAAGAACAGCAGACGGAGTCGTGTAAAGTGCTCGGCTCATGCACAGGCAAGCTGACCGTTGGACTTTGCTTAGAATTAAGCAATTAATTATTTTTTTTTCTAGAGCCGTCAAAAATACTGCATACTACCGTGGGGTACTTTAGAATCGGTCTGATTACCTTGTTGCATAGCGCGTGGGTATAAGTCTCCTCAACGTCGCATACAAAATCCTGTCGTCTGTACTGTGTGAGCGCCTAAAACCGTTTGTCAACGAGCTGATCGGCCTCTATAAGTGTGATTTTAGGCCCGGCAAATCTACCCTGGATCAGATGTTCACGCTTCGACAGATTTTAAAAAACACCCAGGAGTTCCAAATCGATACACACCACCTTTTTATCAATTTCAAAGTTGCGTATGATAGCGTGGACAGAGAACAACTATGTATATAGAGCCATGTCTCATCTCGGAATCCCTGCCAAGCTCGTTCGCTTGTCCAGGGTGACGATAGAGAATTCTCTCTGCTCCGCCAAGGTCTGTAAGAACACCACCGATGCCTTTGATGTCGAGAACGGTCTGAGGCAAGGCGACGCGCTATCATGCAACCTATTTAACATCGCTCTTGAAGCAATTGTACGAAACTCAAACGTCAACAATAGAGGTACAATTTTTCAAAAGTCAGTTCAACTGCTTGCTTATGCGGATGATATTGATATCATTGGGAGGACGAAGCGAGCTGTTACCGATGCGTTTTTAAGTATTGAACTGGAGGCGGCGAAAATGGGTTTGGCTGTTAATGAGGACAAGACGAAGTATATGCTATAATCGAGAAAGGAATCTCAACAACGTCACGATGGATAGGTATAACTTCGAAGTCGTCAAAGACTTTGTCTACCTGGGCTCCACTATAACATCGCAAAGCGACGTTGACCTAGTCAAGAAGCTGAAAATACAACGGCTGAGATGGCTGGGACACGTGGAGCGTATGGACACCGTCGCATCAGCCCGTCGAATCTTCGAATCCACCCCTGATGGTCTGCGCAGCAGAGGAAGACCCCACCTCAGGTGGCACGCACAATTGGAGAGCGACCTCAACCAACTTGTAGTGCATAACTAGAGGCAGCTAGCTAGCTGGAGATGCTTGTTGGTTGAGGCCACAGTCCACCCTGGACTGTGAGCGCTATCTAAAGTAAGTAAAGTAAAGTAAGTATAGCCCGTGAGTAATGCGGGACTTATTCCCAATGGATTTCATGCATGTGAAGAGTGATTCCAAATTAACTTCTTATCTTAAACAAGGTATTTTGTTTCCTCGGAGAATGTACCCTCAAGTTCTTTCAAATGTTCTTCTTAGAATTTGCCAAGTCTGTTTCTATGATCGTTGCGATGTAAATAAAATTCTGGAATTGTAAGAAGAAGTTTGACTTTTAGGGTAAGTTGAATTCACTGTTAGCTCATCTGTTTATTGTAATTCTTCCTACGAGACATTTGTGCAAGACTTACGTTAGTTATATGAAAAATTTGCAAGTATAATTTGTGAAAGTTTTCGAAATTCCATGTAGCTTTGATGATGTCCCCCAAAAAAAAAAGAAGAGGCATCCGCCTTATGAGCCGTCTATCAAAGTATTCCCAAATACTGTCTCACATTAATGTCATAACATCGCTTAAAAGTTAATAGGAACTTCGAATCATTACTTGCCTACCATATTAAACCAATTCTACATTGTTTTGTTTTCTAATATTTACCTACCTAAAAGTTCCTTGTTCTTCAAGAGACAAGTTGTTGTTTATACGAAATGGATTAAGCTCAAAATTTCTTGTTCTATTAACCTTGCTATTGAAAAAGTAATGAATAATTCTAAGTTTTGTATTAAATGACTTTTTCGTAATCAGCAGACAGAAGTAGAGTTATTCAAAACATACCTATTCTAATCGTTCACTTCACTTCACTCTCAATACCAAAGTTCAAGGTTTTCTTTCAGACCAAGAAAATAAATATAAAAATTTAAACACTTAAACAATCATAAACAAAACAAATACACAAATTAACCCGCACGATTGAATAGCACGCAATTGCTTTTATACGGTTTAATTCAAAGCCGACAGATTATGATAACTTAAGTAGATACAAGAATGAATGAAATATGTTCTGGGGGCATTGCACTGCGATTTATCGTGCCCAAGTAGGTACATACGAGTACCTGAAACACCAATATTATCTAGGATTGAATGACTGTATAAATTACGTCTTGCGACCTATACGAGATCTATTGTGCCCCCATCTGAATATGGATGAGCTTGCTCATCTTAGTATCTGGGGCTATGGTCGCTCTCTTTCAGCTAATATTGTCTCAGATTGTTTTTATTTTGGTGCATGAGTGGACTACATATTCCTGGTATGTGGTCCGGTGTTTCCTCAGGCATCTTGCAGAATCTACATGTGGCACTGTTTAGCACACCAAGTAAACCTATGTGTCTGCTAAGTATGTATAGAAATGGGGGTAATCCATCTTACGTAAATAAAATAAAATGCACGACTGGATCGCAGGAACTTGCTCTTGTGTAAAAGTACTTTGGAGTTGAAAAAATGTTTATAAATATAAAAGCATGATTTAATTAGAGCACAATATTCAAATGCATAATATTACCTCCTGATTTCTAGAATAGGTATTATTAAGTTAGTTTTTTATACAACCAATTAATTTAAAATTTTCAATAACTAATTTGGAATGCCAATTTTAAGAATTTAGTATTCAGTAGTATTTAGTTGAATTAGTACGGTGTTAAAGCTGTTTTAGTATGAAACTCGGTTAAAACGACGATTTTGCAAATTGTATCATACTTTCTCTAATCGTTTATTAAAGTTAAAATTGTCGAATATCTACCTATTTTATTTTTTTAGTATCGTGCTAATTTTATATGACTCTTTGATATTTACAACCATCAAAACGGGTCTGTTTACTTAGTTTTTTGCATGAACTGTCATAACTTTAGGTTTGTTCAGAACCAATTTATTAAAAAATAGCCTAGGCACGATGGTAGTTAGAAAATGTTTAAAATTAAGAAAGAGTAAGTAATCTACTGAAAAGTTAGCAAATTGTTAAGTAGTATATTTTGTGCATGTGTGGGGAAGTGAAGCAATTGTGTAAAAGCAGTAATGAAAAAGTGATCCCTTAAAGGTTCACCCACGATTAATTCAGGGGCTTTTCAAAAATCGAGTGGAGTAAAAGCCAAGGTTTATCCACGTATCTTTTATGATATGTAGACAGAGGGAGGGCAACACTCAGGAGAACTGTTACCATGGTTTGAAGTTTAATTTCGCTGATTATTGTTTTTATGATTTAGGAAGAGTGTATTCAATTATCTAGGCATGTAAATATGTACGGACGTTCAGCAGCCTGCGCAAAATCCCACCCCACCGACGAGCTAGTTTTCGCGCATTACGCAAGCATGCCTACCCGTGCATTGCTGGCTGAACAACCTATCACACCACCCTTAAATTCCTGCAAGAATTCCTGTGTTCTTGGGCATCTTTGGGATTGCTTAAGATCGCGTTTTGGTTTGATAGGACCAACTTCCGTTACAAGTATCATACTAATACCTTAATACTAAGCTGTTTAAAATGTTCCCCATAGATTTTACAAAGATATTGATTTTTCAATTTTTTTTTTCGATAATTTGTATACAAGACGTGGACCATCTAGTGGATGCTTCTTAAATCGTAGGTTATTTTGTCACTGACAGCTGCTTCCTGCTCGAAATCTTGACAGAAAGTCAGTATCATATACTTCCGCAGAACGAAATGAGTCCCTTTTCCGCTTGAACAACGTTGGGAAATATTGAAAACTTATTTCCAAAGTGAGTGCTGTGGGGCCCAAACAGTGCGTTTTTGGAAAAGAAGTCATGGGCGAAATTAAACACCCATCGAATCTGCTGTCAAAAGTTCGTGAGACCGGTATGCTAGTAGACAAGATTCATGGTCCCCCTGGTCGTGCGGTGCGGCACAGATGAGAATGTGGCTGCGCTAGCCAAGGGTGTGAGACTCAATTTACGAGCATCAATTCGCCAACATTCCAAGCACTAGCCTGAGGAGAATTCTGCACAACTATCTCGAATTATTTGCTTATAAGGTCCAATTGACCAATTGAAGGCGCATGACTATATACACTTCGTTATCGCTTCGCAGTTCGGGCCTTAGAGCAGCTTGAAGAATTTCGAACTTACCATTTGTTCAACTCGTTGATGTCCGATCAGTAGGAAATAAAAATAATAAATTTTTAAAAAAAGATGCAAAATGGCTCATAAATGTCGGAATGTTCTTATGTTCAAATTATGTGTGGTGTTTCTTAACAATTTAAAGTCTTTCTCTTGAAAAAGTTTATGCAAAAATTTTATCTTAATTTAATTTTATTTGCTTCTCTCTTAACATAAGTCTTATAATAAAATTCTAAAAACATAGAAGCCATAAATATGTTCTGAATCAGAGCCATCGAATTGATGAAATTCGCTAGCAACGACATCTTACACCAATTATTAACCAATGGCATTCCGAAATGGAAGATCAGATAGCAGAATTGCACGATCTGAATTTGTGTAATCCTCTTCTTCCAGGGAAGCAAGTCGAATTTAACATCCATTGATGAGACCAAATAATACGAATACATTACAACATGCACCAGGGTGTTGAGTATGCCTAACATTGTTGGGTGACTTGCTGAAATATTTAATAAATAATACCATTACAATTACACATAAGCTGTTTGCATACCAAAGAAAAATGTCATATAAAGCCACACTGCAAAAATCATTATGGCATGATGGTAGACATGAAGGAAGGATATTTGACTATTTTTCTTGCGCAGAACAAAAAACACCTGGAAATGACAAAAGTTACCAATATTTTTTAATATTTAAATATAGATTATAGTTATTACCGTGTCAAAGAGATCCAAATACTTTGTGAGGTAGTAGATGTAAGAGGCGTTCATTAATCGCATCACACTTGGCGAAGTGTTGGTGAAGTCAACAGGATGGCAGGTAAGACTGAAGTCCTTCCGCATGTATGAGTTAAGAATGCCCTTAAAAGAAAAGTAATATATTAAAGAAACAGATTTGATGAAAAAAGAAATCAATTTTAAATATTTAGTAAGAATATCAAGAGCTCAGTTCTGATTTGTTGCAGCTATCTGTGGCATTAAAATTACTAGTTATAAGGCAAAGTTCTGGTCCTCCAAGAAATTGTGGAAATATTGGCCTTTTGTCAATTAATGAAAATGTCATTTTGACTATGTAAATATGAATATATTTCGAAACGTCACGATACTCTTTTGAAAAGTTTTTTTTTAGCAGCTGTGCAGCTGATTGAAGTGGCAGCTGATTGAAATTCATTTTGTTCGAAAACAAATTAGAATATTCAGTAGTAAATGTTCATATTACGAGTATTACTCGAATATGCATTAGATATTTGTAAAATTTTATTTTGCTTATTGATTCAAATCATTCTGTTAAAAATTTGAAGCAAATGCGTCCGTGCGCTTTAGTTCTGGATAGTTCGATATACACTTGGAGGTAAAGAGGCACAGTCACATAGAAAATCAAATCCTCAAGAGCGTAATGTTAGTTTTGGTTAGTACCCCAAAATTTTTTCACACGAAACCTTTCTTTGGTATCTATTTGTCTGTGAGTTGAGGCATGTAACAAATTAGAGTCTAATCAAAAATCCGACAGCTTTTCTTCAAATTTGGTGAAGTTTTCTCGAAAACGTTTTTAAGGATTTTGATTAAACTTCATGTCTAAAATATTATAAAACAATTATTTTTTGACACCAAATTGACATATCGAACATTTATTCACGGCCTTATCATCAGTTCAAACGATTTATTTATTTATTTAATCCGTTAATGGTCTAACTTTAAAAAAACTTATATCTATTTACATACATTTTAATTAAAAAAATTATTTTACTACAATATTCGTATGTTAAAAAAGTTTTTTTTAGATTTCTTACTTTTGACTGTCGTTTATAGAAGAAATTAAAAAATAATATTTATTGAAAACTGAAATCAATTGATTTAGAAGGCTATTCACATAAAAGCAACTGTCTTCTTATGCTAGTTTGACTATAGCTAAAATTTAGACGATGCAGAGCTGATGGAGACATTATTGAACCATTGATTAGTTTTACAATAAAACAAAGCTGGAGATACTGTCTATGTTGTGAAAGTGAAGGGATTTTTATAAGCAAGAGTCTGTGAGAAAATAGGGAGGTAGTATGGAACTTTGGGACCGCGGAAAAAAAAACGAAGGCAAAAACGCAAAAAGCTTTTTTGAATAACTTCAAGTCTGTTTATATGAACTCAATAGCAAGGTGCCCATATTACCCAGGCGTATTCAAGTATTGGTCCGATAAAAGATATTTAAAGAAGGGATCACGGAAATCGCCAGATAATCGTTTACTAAAACCGAGAATTTTATTAGTCAACATTAATTTACTGACAAGAATAACCCCTAAATCAGAGAAAACAGATAGCTTACAAAATGAAGAAGAATCTAATATATAATTATTATAATCTATAATTGTTCTTTTTTTGCGTGTAAAACACATTGTTTTACATTTGTCAATATTCAAGAAAAGTCGGTTTGTATTGCACCATTCCCTAAATCTATGTAGATCTTCTTGAAGCTGTGAGCAGTCATTAATTGAACATATAGTTTTGAAAATTTTAATGTCATCAGCATATATCAGAGCAGAAGAGTTTTTTATCACGGAAGTTATATCATTTCTATATAAGATAAATAATAGGGGTCCTAAATGGCTACCTTGTGGAACACAAGAGTTAACGTTAAATTGATCAGAGAGCTCATTTTTAAAAGTAACACTATAACTTCTATTCATTAAATATGACGAGATCCACATTACGAATTTGTCATTAAATCCTAAGGCCTTAAGTTTATGGACTAAAGTCTTATGACACAATTTATCGAAGGTTTTACTAAAATCTGTGAACACACAATCTACTTGTTTCCGATTTTCAAAGAAGTCAAGACAAAAAGAAGTAAAATGAGTAGGTTTGTAATAGTTGACTTATTTTGGACGAAACCGTGTTGATTGTCACAAATGATTGACTTACAGTTAAAGGATAACATATTACATACAATGGGCTCAAACAGTTTGGGAATAACAGAAAGTTTGGCGATGGGTCGGTAATTCGTGATTTCATTCTTAGACCCTTTTTTATGAATTGGAATTATAAAAGATTGAGCACCCAAGAGATTCATTGAATAATACAAAAAGAGGACACAAATTTTTTTAACACACAAGATAGTACACCATCAGGACCAGGTCTGAAACAGTCATCAAGTTCTGAGACGCTACGAAAAATTGAATCTTCACATATGATAAAGTTAAGTGAGTTAAGGTGTGGAAAATTCTAAGCTGGAAAGAACGAATCGGAAGATTGATAAGACGGAGGCACCTCGAAAGCATCTTTAAAGAAATTAGCAAACATATTTGAAATTATTTGGGAGTCAAGGCTTGTTGTGTAATTATATGACATTGAGCCTTCAACATTTCTTTTAATTTTCATGAAGTTTCGAAAGTTTTTTGGAATATGTTTTAACTCATCTTAAATTTTTAAAATATAATCTGAGTAAAGTGTTGAAATATTCAGTGAAAATATATTTAAGTTCGAAGTAAGTCCTGAAATCACCATCAGCTCTGGTTTTACTAAATTTAAGCCATGCCTTATTCCTGTTATTTTTTAAGCTTTTTAAGTGATCGTCAAACCATGGTGGAGTCTTAGAATTATAGAAGGATTTGCGTAATGATGTAGTTTCGTAAAAACAGTTAAATAGAATATTATAAAATTTAAGACACATATTATCATCAATATTACGATTTAAGAGAATTTGATTCCAGTCAACATTACACAAAAAATTGATTAGTTCATTAAAATTGGAAAAAATAGGATTTAAAACATTTTCTTAACTTAAATTCTTTACAAAAATTAGACGAAATATAAGGCAACATTAAAATTAATGTAAAGATATTTAAACTGCATTTTAATTGTTAAAGTAATAGAACTTTGAGAAATTAAATTGATCGTCACAAATTTTTACAATTTCAAAGTTTTTTTTTTGAAGAATTCAGGGTCAAAAATGTTTTAAATCCCATTTGTTCTTTTATTCTTCGGTCATTGGTCGGTCTCATGTGAATCATCCTTTAGAGTTCTGACGTTTTTTTTAGAAAATTTGTCGATTATTCCACATATCTTTCGTAAGGAAATGAATAATAATTTTGCAGTTTAGTACTTTCAAATATAGTTAAAATATTTTGTAAGAATTAAAAAAAAAAAACCATCAAAACTATCTTCTTAAGAATATTCATTAAATTATTGATTGAGCAATTGTAAGTTGATCAGTATTTTTCAATCATCGTTCATAATTATAAAATATTAAGCCTCTTGAAATTTTATAATATTTACCTTCTTTCAAAAACCCGTCTCGAATTTTCTTAACAGAAGTCTATCTTTTTACCACAATTTCTATGTTATGCATGAAAAAACTTCAAAATAAAAGATCTTAATAGTTTTAGATACACAAATGTACTTCCAGTGCCGTTCGCGTGGTCACGTTTAAAAATGGGCTAACCTCTATAATATTTATGCCATATGCATGCCATTTACGCGGTCCAGTTTGCATTAAAAATTATCCACTCTTCAGTTTGTACTTGCGACTCATATGTAGATTGTAGGTACTATAAGGCAAGTTATGTATTCGTAAAAAATCAAACTAGAGATTTCGATCAAAGTTGACATTACGATGATAGCGAAGACGAGAAAAGTGGGTCTAGCAATTCTGTCTGTCTGTTTGTCTGTCTTTCTGTCTGTCTGTCTGTCTTTTCGACTACCCCTAAACGGCGTTTAGAAAACGGCTCGACCGATTTCCTTCAAACTTGATAAATATGGGTTTTTATTTTTTCGCCCACACGTTTTTTACTTGCGACTTATAGGTACTATAAGGCAAGTTATGCATTCGTAAAAAAAATCGAACTCGAGATTTTGATCAAAGTTGACATTACGATGATAGCAAAGACGAAAAAAGTGGGTCTGTCAATTCTGTCTGTTTGTCTGTCTGTCTGTCTTTCTGTCTGTCTGTCTCTCTGTTCGATTACAGCTAAACGGCTCGGCTGATTTTCTTCAAACTTGGTAGATACGGGTTTTGATTTTTTACCCCCGGATGTTTTTTGATTTGATTTTTTAAGGCCAAAAATAACGGTACCTGCCATACGATTTTTTTTTCGAAATTTTATAAATATTTTTTTTTCTCAAAAACTGTCCCAACGATTTTTAAAAAAAAAAAATTAATTTAGTTAAACCTAGTTGAAAAAAAAAAATCCAAAAAATGAGTAGTTTTGGTTCCCCCTCTTGGGACCATTTTATTTGTTTTTGATTTTCTCAAAAACGGTACCACCGATTTTGATCATTTTTTTATGCTAAAGCTTCCCAGCAGTTTGAATTGTGTATTCAAATTTTCCAAACAAAATTTTTTGGATTTTTAAAAAAAAAACTTTCAATTTTTTTTTTTGAAAACTCAATATTTCAAAAACCCTATGCTCGATTTTTTCAAAACTTGATAAATAAAAGTTTGGAAAAATAATCTACAATATATGAGAAAAATAAATTAATTTTACCTAAAAATAACCGTACCCTCTATACAAATGTTAAAAAATGGTTTTCGAAAATCGTATTTTTCTCGAAAACGGTTCCGAGAATTTTGCTTAAATTTTTTTTCTTTCTATTATTTTTTAATATCTGTTGTTAAATAGAAAAACTTTTGAAAACAAGATATTACTGACTGTACCTACCATAGAACGGTTTTTTTTTTAAATTTTGAATTTCTCATTATCAGCACAACGGATTTTAATGAAATTTCGTAGAGAAAAGCTTCTAAAAAGTTTAAAAAACATAGCATTTCAAAACTTTAAAAAAAATATTTTTTTGAATTTTGAAAAAAAATCAATTTTTTGTTTTTTGAAAATTCAATGTCTCGAAAACGGCTCAATACTTTTTTTTGTAAATTTAATTTTTATTCATACAATAATAAAAAATTCAAATTGGCGTACCAACATTTTTTCTTAAAAATGTTTTAAAATTTTCTTTTATAAAACCTTATTTTTTAAGAAACCAATACAAAGACTTATAATTTTTGTTCTTGCATAAAACTTTATTTGCTTGAATCACATGGCATCCTATTCTTACCTTTAACTACTTAAGAAGTTTTATTTAGTCATTAAAAATGAATTTTATGCTCATGAACAGTTTTTCTCTAATAACATTTATTTTTGAAATTCTTAGTCTTTCACATATGTAAGTTCGTGCGACCCAGTCGTGCATTTTATTTTGTTCTCGAGTTATTCAAGAACAAATCAGTTGATTTTGATTAAGTTTTTAAATGCTTAAGGTCCTGAAAACTTTGAATAGTGATTGCATTCAAAGTTCCAAAAGTAAAATAATCAATACATTTTTTGAAAACCACATGCTCAATTATTGTTTTTTGAAATTGAATAACTAATAATAATGCTGTCTACAATATGTACAAAAATTGTTCTTTCATCGAAAAATAACGGCACATTCTAAGTAAAAATGTTAAAAAAATAGTTTTCGAAAGACATATTTTTCTCGAAAACTGTATCTAGAATTTTGATAAAACTTTTTCTGTTGCGCTTAATTTTTCCGACCTATAATTCAATAAAAATAATTTTGAAATTAAGACATTACTGACGGTATCTACCATGAAACCATTTTTTCGATTTTTGGCCTTCTTCTAATCGGCATGACGGATTTTAATGAAATTTGTTATACAAAAACTTCTAAGAAGCTCAAAAAACATTGCTTTTTTTTTATTTTTGAAAACAAAATTAAATTTGTTTTTGAAAATTCGATATCTCAAAAGTGGGTCCAGGATTTTGTTTTTAAATTAAGTGTTCATTTGTAGAATAATAAGAGGCTTAATTTGGCGTACCAAAATGTTTGCCTAAAAATGTTAGAAAAACATATGAAATCGTACTTATTTTCTTAAAAAGCCTCTATAAGGCTTAACAATGTTTGTTCATGCATAAATTCATATTTTTGCTATATCGATGATTATTTTGATTTCTTTAAAGTGAGCACTTGCAACTTTTTATCCCTTTAATTTTCGCTAAGAAGTTATGCCCGTCTTTCAAATCGCAAATCATAAATAAGGTAAAGTCCTATTCAGCAGGTTAATAGGAGCTACGAAAATGGCTAGTTCAAGTTCAGTCTTTCTGACCTTCGTAAGGTTCATTCAGTTAAACTTATTTAAAACAATACTTACAAGGAAAAAGGCATATCCGTTTAAGGAAATTTGCACTATATTATGAAGTCGAATTAACAGCTTCACATCGAGGGGTTTCCGGTCGTTCATCCATTGAGGCCCCCATTTCTTAACAAACAACACATAAAGGATGATAATGGCAGCGACAGGTAAAGGGGATCCCACCAGTGGCAGATGTTGAACACGAGGATCTGGAATGCAAACAAACTCTTCTAAGTGATGCTTGTTTTTACGGAAACTTCAGTTTGGCTGAAGCACTATTTGATTTGATGTATACCTGTGTGAAATGCCCCAATCAACTGTGTAAGTCCTCGATATACAAGCTTAGTGATTTCAGCCATATTTGTAATCCTTTTTATCCCAAGCAAAACTAATTCAACACAAGATTGTATTTTTCAAAAACACTTGTCTTATCCCATACGAGTTTATTGGATTTATCGGTCTTTTAAAGCACAAGTTGAGAATTGGTAACTTTAAAGTGCCATAATAATGGCATGAATGGAATAGTATTTTGCGCCAATTAGGTATGTGGTTATCACGCGTCGTCGTCGCCAATTAATCGATAAGTCACTGAATGCGCAACGTTTGACTGTGTTCTCGAAACTGAAATTTGGTATTGGGTCGTTTTGGAATAATTGGCGCTCTATTTAGCTAAAATTCGCTATGTTTTGAAGCATTCAATTGTAGGGGAAATAAAAACGTCATGAATAAATTTTGCGATATTTTTAACGAATCCATTGTTCTATTGTGAGGTAGAACTTATGGTGTGTATGGTGTTTGTTTTTATTAAAGTTTATTTGTTTTGATGAAACTCGCTGCGGCTTGCATTTGAATTGCTAAATTTAATGATATCATTGTTATTGTTTTTGTAGAATCTATTTCATAAACATGAACTAAAAGTTAGGAAGCAGATAAAATATGTATTCACTACTTGTTGAGCATATTTTTAATTAGATATTTTCTAAATCAATTGTGGATTTATGAAGCTTATATAGAGATGAAATGAATTAATCATTGGTGGCATTCTTTGGTTTGATTAATTTATTTTCATAAATCAGTAGAATTAGAATTTTATTTAGTTTTTTTTTCTGAATATTGGGCATTTGTAAGCATGTATTTGAATATTTTGAATGCAATAGACCTTGACCATAGAATTTGACTTTAGACAAATATTTGCATTGACCTTGAGGTATCTAAGTATGCAGAAAACTGTTAGACTTAGGAAGTCATGGGTTGAATTTCAAAAGGTTTCGAGAAATTTTTTTTTCTAATGGCTATATGAAGCTTCCTAGTGGAAAGTTTCGGTGCTTTACACTATCCACACTGAGAAAGTTATACGGTCGTTATCAAATTCAATTTAATGTTTTATTTTAAGTTTTAGAAAAGTTGTTGCAATATTATAAACCTCGAGTGTATGATCACTAGGAAGATTAGGTAGACGAATATTATACTAGACACCCATGAACTCTGAGCTATATGAATTCGATTACTAAATATTGCAAAAACGAGGAAAATTATTAAAGTGAATCGTGTTACCGGTATACGCAAAATTTTAAAACCAAATACACATAGAACTGCCATAATTGTAATTTTAATTTGAGATTTACAAAATTTAGAACGGTTACGTATTTTTTTTTAAATTTGCTCATCCTCAATGTTGGTCATAAGAGTTTCTCGACTACAATTTATTAATGTTTTCACACTTGATCCGGAAAATAAGATTAACCAAAAAATATAAATATTGAAATATGAGCGAAGTTTTCTAATAACAAAAAAAAATTATGGCAACCAACCTTAATTTTTTTTTTTTTTGTAATCTATAACTATAAGTTACATTTTGTCTGAAATTTTCGATATCTCTTGCAAACAGGTCACGCTGAAATAACAAACTTTAGTACGAGTTATGTTGACTTTAAAGCCACCGGTTATGCCCAGCCTATTGACTTGCTATTCAAGAAAACAAGTAAACGTCTAACATGGTCAAAAAGCACGATATGTGGCTTATTCACTTTTATTCTACATGAGATATCATTAATGGCCTTTAATTGTCTTGGCAGACTTTCTATTGTGCAGTGTGACATTCATATAATCTAATATCTAATTTATTTCAAAATAAAATACGCCACTGGATCGTATTTAGTTGCTCTTATGTAAAAGAACTTAAAAATTCTTTATTAATATAAAAGCATGGAGAATAATTTCCAAATGCATCAAATTGCCGTATAATTTATAGAAAAGTATGAACTAAGACAAACAAAGTTACAAAAATTACTTTTTAGTAAATTATTTTTTTATATAAGAATTTTTTTTTAAATGTTTCTAGAATAATTTGGGATGTCAATTTCAAGTACATATTTAATAATATACATTTTAGGAATTAGATTGATAGATAGATAGATATATTCTTTATTTTTTCAATCAAATTTTACAATATTTTACTCTTAAGAATAGGACATGGCAATACTGCCGTCTGCCTGAGATAACATTACATGATTTAAAAAATAAAAGATAAATGCAAAAATCTTAAAAATAAGTATAATATAAAAATAAAAACAATTTATTAAAAGGTTAAATTTAATAATTTTTCATCCATAGGTTTGTAAATTGCAAACAAAAATGTTCAATTAATCGCAGCACTAATTATAAAACAATTTTAACTTGATTTGAAACAAAAAATATTTAAATTTGTTGTTATTTACATAACTGATTAACTATTTTTAACAAAAATTTTCAATTTTAAGGGTGATTTGAAACACAAAATATTTAACAAAATGTATTAATTATTTAATTCCTAACTGTTTTCAACTAGGATGTCAATTTTATCGTGATTTGAAACACAAAAGAAAAAGCATCAATTTTGAGTAGGCTAGCAACACTGAGAAAACTAAATATGTAGCTTAAATATTTGCAGTAACTGGGAAATCGATCGCATGTATTAAGAAAAACTATTACGGTAGGTAAGGGCATGTTGGCAATATTTATAGAGGCTGAGCCAGCCGGTTGCTCCGTTTAAAATTTCATAAAGTCTTTGTAATGTTACAGATCAGGGGCAGGTCATCTCTGTGAGGTATGAAATTAAGGTTTAAAATTTCAACTCTTGTTCTAAAAATAATGCTTATGACAGATGCTGAATATTCATTGCGAAAGTAATTGGTATCCGATTGCAGTTGATGATTTAAATTTCTGTAGATAAATCTTGATTCAGAAGAAGTTGCTCTAGACAGATTATCTACAAATAATTTATGATCAACGTTAGAAATTAAATCAGAAAACTGGCCTTGCCACTCATCAACATTATTTTCTGACAGATTCAGTGATGTGTCGTGTCGAAAAGCTAGTTGATTCCAGTCTTTGAAAGGGGATGCATTTACTCTGAGCAATTTTTTCAAAATGATTTTGTGAAGACATGAATCACCTCTTTTCATTACTTTAATAATATAGTCCGCGCTGGCCTTTAGATTTTTAATGAATATAGGGGTTAAACCCGATTCTACGTAAATGGCATAATTTGGAGTTGAATTTGGCAAACGAAAAAGTCTCTTAAAGAAGTTCCTTTACACGCTTTCGAAAACTTCGAAATGGGTATACCCGAACACTTGCACACCATATGTCATGCATACATTAACTGTCGCATTGAAAACTTTATATTTAGAAGTTAGATCAACATTTTGGTTTGAAAAAAAGTTTGGCCACATTATATTTAGCGCAACTTTAGCTTGGTTACTTTTTTCTTTGCAGTGATTGGAAAAACTTAAATTGTAGGTCAGAAGGACTCCTAAATACTTAAACTCCTGCACAACGTCGATATGTGTATTAGTAATAGACCAGTTTTCTTCAGGCCGTCTTCTAGATATTCTCTTTCCAAATACTATAATCTTAGTTTTTTGGGTATTAATTTGGAGACCCCAAGATTCGCAAAATGAATTAAGTCGATTTAATTGCATTTGTAGTGTGATCGGATTGTCAGCGAGTATAACTAAATCGTCAGCGTATAACAAGACTTTGATTTTAATGTTGGCAAAATCAACTCCTCCAGGAAGAACATCACAGACATCATCAATAAATAGGGCAAACAGTAAAAGACTAAGGATACATCCTTGGGGGACACCAGCAGTTGTTTGAAATCCGTTCGAGAATGCAAGACCATCCCATACCCTTGCACTTGTTCACTGAAAAAATTTTTGTACATTCTTTTTATGAATGGCGATCATTCAGCCAAAATCATTAATTTTTAAGAAATATTCATATGAATAATGCACGAATTCATAAAAATTAATTTTTGTTTTATGACCAAGTCATGATTTTCATGAAAAACCATTCATAAAATCCAAAGCAATAGAATTGTTGTTGGAAAATCAGATTATGATTTTTTACATTTGAAGTATGACCAGTTCATACAAATTTTATTGTAAAGTTTTATGAAAAATTTCTTAAAATGCTTGAAACTATTCTTTTATTGTAGGAACAAAGTAACTGATTATATGAAACCACATTCATCAACATGAGCAAGTGATATTTTATGAAAAATTACTTAGAATTCTTGAAACTATACATTTTTTACATGCAAAATATCATTCAATGCATGAAACCATATTCATAAACATTTTTTTTTTGTTGCGAATTCCAAGCAGGAAACTTTACATTTGAAATATGAACAATTCATACAAAATTTAATATGAAGCTGTATGAAAGATTACTTAAAATGTATTTGTTACATGCAACATATTTTTCAATGCATGAGTAACGGACATTTTAAGAAAAATTGCTTTAAATGCTTGAATCCATTCATTTGATGCATGCAAACAGTGAATTAATGAAAAAGTGAATTTTATGCTTCTGAACAGTTTTTTTAGTAACATTAATTTTTTAAATTCTCAGTCTTTTACAATAAGAACAAGTTCGTGCGACCCCGTTGTGAATTTTATTTTAATAAGTTACATATTATATATTTTTTACGTCATCATCTTTGACTTTTATTAAGACATAATATAATTATTCAAAAAGAAAACCAATTTAATGCCGCTATGAAAGTGCCGTTATAGAAATCTGGTGTTTTAAGAACTAATTCATATAAAATAAGATTAATTTGGTGTTTTAAAAACTAATTCATACAAAATAAGATTAATTTCATATTTTGCATGACTAACACTTCAATTTTAGGAACAGTTTGATTTTGCCCACTATTGTGAAAGAATTTATTCCTGAATCGTAGGAATTTTTTCATAAACTGCAAGCTCATTACTTACAATTTATGGAATATTTCCTTAAAGTGCAAAATATTACCGTTATACACCTATGGCTGTAGTCTGGTGTTTTAAGAACTTATTCATAAAAAACGGAACATTTTCATGTTTTGAATGACTGACTCTTTAATAGTAGGAAATAAGTCATAAACTTTGCGGTTACTATGCAATATACTTGTAATATCATATCAAGAGTTCATTTCTTGTTTGATATTATCAGTGTTAAAACGTGATCTTACAAAGTTACCAAAAAGTTTTCTTTTCCAAAGTTATTTTAAAAATACGAGTATGTATACATTTTTCAAAGTGTTGCGCATTGTGGACGACCTTAAATTTATTCAACTACTTGATTTATAAAATTTGTAAGTATTTAGTCTATAAGGAGCGAATATTTTTCATAAATTCGTTATATAATATTATTTAATTTTTCTAGATAAAAATGGATTTTGGTGTGTTGTTTGGAAATCGCCCAGGGATTGTCAGCAGATGGACAAATCAAGCCATCCGACTTAATCAATTTTTTCTACAAGTAAAACATTTAAGGGGCAAGGAGATGAGGGTAATGCTGAAAAAATAGATGAAGCAGATGTCAAGGTGGTAATTTTATTTTTCTTAGTTCATACATATATATTTATTTCAAAACACATTAAACGTTAACATTAAACCTATCATTTTTGATTGCCAAAATTGCTTTTGTTTTAATGATTACTTTAAGAAAACCACGTTTAATATCCTTGACTAATTGACTTTGTTTTTTAATTTTTGTTTTAGATAATGCTGCAGTGAAATTAATGTGGTGTCTGGGTAGAATGTTATTCGCCCGAAATAATTTTTCACGAAATGTTTTTCGACTGTCGGACACCCTGTATATTTTATTTATATGTTGTACGCAATAATTTGATATTCAAAAATATATTCAATAAATAAATTGTTCTATTTTTAAATAGTTTTCTTTTCTTTTCTTTTCTTTTCTTTTCTTTTCTTTTCTTTTCTTTTCTTTAAGTTTTCAGGTATACCATTTTCTTGAAAATAATTTGCCATCGGGGCTTTTGTATTTCAGGTGGACGTGCACGTATAATTATTTGTTCTTAACACGAATAGAAATCATTGGAAAAAAAAAGAAAAAATTCATTAGTTTTATGAAAAAATAGCTTAGGTTCCATAATTTCTTACATAAAACTAATGAAAAGATTCATACTAATATAAGAAAAGTTGCATTAAATTAATGATTGCTTCATTATTAAAAAAGAAACTTTTCTTACAATTATTGCAAGCAATCATTAAAAATAAAACTATCATTCATTTAATCAATAAAAAACGTCATAAATCTTAGGAAACTTTTCCTAGAACAAGTGTCAGAGTTTTTAAACTAATGAATAAAATCATTTAAAACACAGACCGATTTCATAAAATTAATGAAAAACATCATGAATTCCATGAATTTTTACATACATTGTCTGAAATTGCTCATACTTTTTAAGAACAATAAACATTATTTTCATGATTTTTTACATTAAAACAGTGAATCTGTTCCTTCAATTTATGTCAGAAGGTCATAAAATAAATGAAAAATATAGTAAAATTGAATGACAAAATACATGAAATTAAAGCAAAAAATTATGAATTTCATGTTTGTTTACTTACATCGAATGAAATAGTTCATATGTTTTGTGAATTATCGAGAGAATTTTTTAATGACTTCCAATCATTAATTTAATGCAGGAATCATTAATTTAAAGAACCTTTTATAGTCGTAGGAACAAATTCATTAAACGTATGCTTAGGATTTCTTTCTTTTAATGAACTCGATTCTTGGCGCGTTTTTAATGAATTTTTTCTTTAAAAACATGCAGTTTTTCCTTCGAATCATGTACCTTTTTGGTTCAGTGTTGATGACATAAAATTGGCATACATTTGGAGAAACTTCCGTGACAAACCTATACATGAAAGCTTATAAATTAAAGCTTGCCTATTGACTTTATCAAATGCAGCCTTAAAGTCAACAAAGCACGCGTATAGCTTCTTTTTATTATCTATGAACTGTCTTGCAATACTCGAAATAGCGAAGATATGATCCATAGTCGAAAAACCTGGACGGAAACCAGCTTGAAAAATACTTAGAATATTGTTATCCTCAACCCATTTTATGAGCCTTTCATTCAGAATTGCAGTAAAGATTTTCCTAATTGTGTTTAGAATTGAAATACCTCTATAATTTTCGACAGCATTCGCATCACCTTTCTTAAAAATGGCAAAAATAACAGAAACATTAAAACTCGTGGGAACACATGAATCGTCATACAATCTACTAAAGAAAGCGACGAGATAATTTTTAAATTCGGGAGTAGAGTTTTTGTAAAACTCGACAGGTATTCCGTCCATGCCAGGAGCCTTATTATTTTTCATTTTTTGGAGTATTACCTCTAATTCGGGTAGTGAAATAGCTATATCTAGTTCACTCACTCTAGTATAAGGCATCGCATAATCAAAGGTATGAAGGTCTTCATCAGCTGAGAGTAGAGTTTTAAAATGAGCTGCTAACGTCTCAGCTTCTAAAGAATACTTCATACCCTGAATGCGCCCACCTAATCCACGCACTATATCCCAAAATAATTTAGAGTTAGAACAGTTCTCCAATTTCTTAGCCATACTTTTTAAATAAATGGTTTTTTTACATGAACACATTTTTTTATAATCA
The DNA here is from genome assembly GCA_911387755.1 of Chrysotoxum bicinctum. Classification (NCBI taxonomy): domain Eukaryota; kingdom Metazoa; phylum Arthropoda; class Insecta; order Diptera; family Syrphidae; genus Chrysotoxum; species Chrysotoxum bicinctum. Next base: position 50,034,976 of record OU426989.1, read on the forward strand.
TTATTGATACGTAAGTTAATATTTTTAAAAAATTGTGAGTTTGTCCTTCTAAACAATTTAAGGTAAACAAATGAGAGTTTACGAAGATCTTTACAATCTTTGTCAAACCATATATTTTTCGGTGCAAATGTGTGTGAATTCTTCACAGCAAAAGGGGCTGAGGCCTTAATGACACGCTCTATACTTTCACATGTCTCCTCAACCGAGCATATGGGTTGATGAAATAGAGAATGAGAGTGATTACTTAATAATCTTTTGTAAAGAATTGCATTGTTTTCCGACCATTTGAGCTTGTTAAAGCTTGTCAGTGTAGTCTGTTGAATTACTTCCGTTAATTGTATTTTGATAACAATTGGGAAATGAGCAGAGTAGTTAACTAGACCTACTTCAAAGTCTTCAAGTATGTTTAGCCAGTTCCCTGATATCGCAGCAATGTCAATAACGGATTGGCCTTGCGTACTAACAAAAGTAAATTCCCCACAGACATCGCTTTTAGAAGACCCATTTAGAACCGATAGCCCAAAATCTTCGAAAAACTCAATTAGACTCTGACCGTTACGGTTAAAAACTTCGTCTTTGGAATTTCTACACTCAGATATTGTAACTCGCGGTCGTAAGATATTAAAAAGAGAATTCTGATATCCACCAATCCGAGCATTTAAATCCCCGACGATTAAAACATTATCCAAGGAGGTGTTATTCATGAAATCCACTAAGTCACCGAATTCGTTTACCCAATTATTGCAATTTAAGTATATAGGAATAATATAAAAGTTTATGTTATTGCTAACCATATGAAAGATGATTTTTCTTTCAATAATCTTAAAATTAACTAAATTACCCAATAAAGATTTTTTAATCCCATATAAAATACCCCCACTGGCTCTTCCATATATATTTGATCTAACCGCAGGTTTAAACATTACCTTAAAGTCTTTGAAATATTTTAAAAATTCAATTTGGTTTTTTTCTTCTACAAACGTTTCTATTAGAATAATTATATCAAATTGTTGTAAATATTTAAAAAAATCTTATTGTAAAAGTTTACTTTTGAGACCAGTAATATTATAAGAACATATATTTAATTTTTGAAAACTAATTGAATTGTGGCAGACGACAGAATTTACCTATAGTTTTTTCTCTCTAACATGTTGCGAAATCCGATCCTTATCTAGAGAATCATCGAACATCCTTAAGTACAGAGTTTGAAGAAAATAAGTGGTTTAAGCTGTAGTTTGAGGTACAGACATACAGACAGACGGAATTGCGGAATCCGCTTTTTTTTCCTATTCTCTATCATCGTAATATCAACTTTGATATTACGAGTTAGATTTTTGTTTCCAAAAGCAAAACTTTCCACGAAAGTTTCTAAATTTTGGTAATAGCTTTGATACTTTATTAAACCTCAAACCATTTTACAATTTTTCAGAAATATCCCCGACCCTGTTTGTTGAGGAAAAAAATCAACATTTTTGTTTTACCAAAATCATTTTTATTTTTCATGGTTGTCTCTTGAATAAATTCTAAAAAAATTGCGAACGGTAAATATTTTATGCTTACTTACTTTACTTTAGATGGCGCTCACAGTCCAGGGTGGACTAAGGCCTCAACCAACAAACCCCTCCAGCTAGCTCGGTCCCTAGCTAGCTGCCTCCAGTTACGCACTCCAAGTTGGTTGAGGTCGCTCTCCACTTGTGCGCACCACCTGAGGTGGGGTCTT
>OU426989.1:50036895-50146737 GCA_911387755.1 Chrysotoxum bicinctum
ATACTCTCCAGAGCTTAGCTCTTGAAATCTGAAAAAAACTCTCATACAACTCTTTTATATCCCATTGCTATACTAAAGTATTAATATCTTGTTATGAAACTCAACTGGATGTCATAACACTTTTATTTTAAGAGTTAAACACTTTTCCAGCTTAAAAGAACTTAAATCTTATAGCAAAACTATTTTCTCTTCTTGTAGTTAGATTATAAAAACTTATAGTCTTATAAGAATCCCTTTCTGAAAACTGAGCTCCAAATATGTCCAAATAATTCCATAACAAGTCATATTTAAGAGTAAAGTTATTTGTATACCACTTTGAAAATTCTAAAAGAATTTGAGTTTAAATCCTCCTATATCAAAAAAAAACAATTTGGAGTTCAAAGAATATAAGATTTGCAGTAAGATCCTAATAAGATCCTTAATGCAACAAGCACAACTATTCACAAACTTCAGTTTTCTGATGTCAACATTCTCCTCTCACTCGCACGTAAGTATACATAAATCATAAAGAAGCGTCTATGATCTTATAGAAAGAATAAAGATGTTACTAGAAGAGTTAGTGTCGCGTCAGCAGCAGCCATATTTCTATTCACAAGCAAAGTAGTTGCCTGTACATTTGAGGGTTACCATAACTTAAAAAATTATGATCTCGATAAAATAACTTGGCTGTAGCACTGACTTAAAATTTATTAGTTAGCATTTTCAAGTTTACATTTAGCATTGTTGTGATTACATAGAAAGTATAAAATATATTGTGTAACTTTTTTTCAATTTGAACTAAATACATTAACATCTTGGGATTTTATTGCTACTACTATCTTTTTATTCAAAATTAAAAAAAAAATTGTATTCTTTATGTTGCATTACACGAGTAGTAATTTTTTGTGACAAGAGTAATAGTAGAAAATTACAAAGAATATGAGATTTTATTACTCTTGTAAATGCAGCATAAGACTCTCAGTGTGTAATTTGGAATATTTTATATTAAATTTGACCTTTCCTGTTTCCTATTTACTCCCACAAGCAAATGACCCATGACCTAAATAAAAACAAAACAAATTTCAAAGTTAATTTTGATTTTATTTGCTTACGAAAGAAATATATGGTAACCCTATTTCCGATAAAAGTTATAAATAAAATAATTTAAATATGCATTATTTTGAAGGGGCTTTGTGTTTTTTCGACGTAAAATGTTAGAATTAGTAGATACAATTTCAACCGCATTTACATTTCGGTTCCCATATCTGCAAAATAATAAATATCATGCATCGCCATTATAATATAATAGTTGATAGACTTACAAAATAAATACTATATCAAGCCTAACAGTTTGTTGGCATAGCAAATCATGTATACACACAAACTTAAAAAGTATTTTGTTTCATTCTTTATTAAGTTAACAAATATTCTGTTCTCTTTTTATCACCTCTTATTGGAAGAGACGCTTTCTCATAATAGGATTTTGCCGATCTCTATTAGAGCCTTAGAAGTGCCATTTTAATATAAACTTGCATCTGTCATCCCATAAAGAAACTTCTATTGCTACTATGAGTAGGAAGAGCCTCTCATAACTAGGCCATTTAAGGCTTTTAACAGTTTTAAAAGAATCTCGTAGTATTCTTTAAGATTACTTTTAGCTCCTCTTAACTAATCTAGTTGAACTCTTGGAGCATCTTATGAGATGAAAAATGTTACTTGGGAGGGTACCTTCTAATACCTCTAATTACGCTATTCACCTGGAGTCAGGGTTACCCCAAATATTCCTGAAAAATCTAAGCTCTAATGCGGATTATATTGTTTAGGTATTAAAGCGATCAGACCGAAACGCATTCTTATGATCTTTTTAAAATACGTTTACAGACCTGGTATGACCTTGCTATATCACCTAGCTTTCTAATATTATAGACAGTGGACATAGTAGAAGAATTAAAAAATCATTATACAAATGTTTATCTGTAAGAGATGATTATAATGTACCAGCTGTATGTTTTGCGAGGGACATAAACAACCTCAAGGAGTACAAACATACAGCTCAATCTCAAACTTGGAGAAAATAACTTTTTTAGAGAAGATTTAACAGTATCCGAAATGAGTTTGATTTTCGAAATGTTTGATTTGAGCTTCAGGCCTTATAGAACAGATTAAAACCCTGTGTGCTTCCCTTGCAACCTTTATCAGAACGAAAAGGATTTGCATATTTTAGGGCTTTATCCAATTCTGCAGGAAATCCGAAGACTTTAGTTTTGTTCTAATTTTCTTTCGCTAGCGCAATGGGTCTAAATGGAGATCTTGGTTGAAAGCTACTCTATGGATCATAATATGTTAAAAGAAGAGAAAGTTCTCAGAGTCAGAGCTGATGAGCTTGAACTCGCATGTGAGATCTATCGCGCAGAGTGAAACTCGGACTCAGTTTCATATGCAAAAAAACGAGTCCGCTCTCTACAGTTTTGACTCGATGGATATGAGAACGTTCTCAAAGCTCTTCGTATAAACTACTTCAAACTGTAGCTACGGTGAGTCGAAATAGAAGTCTGTTAGTGAAAACGAAAGTTTAATTATAAACAATAATTTTGATCAATAATAAATAATAAAATAATAATAATAATAATTTTGAGTTTTTGGTAAAAGAACTTAAAGAAAATAAAGTTTTACTAGAGAAGTCTCAATTACCAGTTTTCAAGGCAAAAAAAAAAGACATGCTATGGTAAAAATTCAAATAAGAAACTATTTTTTAAAATACGATAATCGTGGACGGATCCTGGCCAGAAAACTTCAATTCTTGTAAATTTTTCATCCACTTTGCACGTAGCTTGTAAATTTGGTAGTATCCTTTGTGGTCGACGTACTTCTCGTGGTGATAGCCCGGTTTCTTTATACGTACATGCGTACAATTAAGAGCACCAATGGAATAAGGAAACTAATTCTTACGGCTCCACAACCTATGTAATTCTTCTATTTCTTCAGAAGTGTGTGGAATATGATCCAATCAGTCACACGACTTGCAGTTTTTGTTAAGACTTGCTGTACCACCCTAGATATTGTTGATTGATTGACACCACCGTCTTCACCAACTCCACTTTGAAATTCAGGATCTCCTATATATCGCAGAAAAATCCTCATTTTTTCTTGGTGGGTCAAAGCACCACCGCGTGTTTCCAGGGTTGTGCCCAAAAACTCACACCCGCCTCACTAAATCTATGCACTTTTTGAAAATCTTCACCAATAAATTTGACATCTTCAATTTTTATAAACACGATTTGTTACAAAGTTGTTCTGAAACACGGCCACTTTTATAATTGTTTGTGAACTGAGTAAGGGAAAACCCATGCTTAATAATTCTTGAGATCGATCTCATGCAATCAATCATTTACTCATCTTTTTGCATATCGAAACTTTAACTTTCTCACATCGAGCTTTCTTCAAGAGATCGATCTCAACGTTTTAAGTTCGGACTCACAGGTTGAGATCGATCTCAGTCTCTGTATTTTTTTTTGTATACCACTCTAGGAAAGTTCTCAGAAAAGTGAGTAAAAAGCTTGCACTCATCTTTTTGCATATGACGCTATGTCTCACACGCAAGAAACTTTCGAAATGAATATTTGAATATGTTTTGAGTTATAATAATATATAATTATTATTGTTCTTTTTTGTTTGAGCCAAACTAAAAGGGTTTTTATAAAATTTTATTTAAGAGAAATAAAACTGCGTAAACATAACATACTTATATCTTACGTCTTTTGTCCCCTTCTTTCTTATTATTGCCAATATTTAAAAAACACCAATTTCTTATCATATTGAATTCTTAACCTTCAACTACAAGAACGCAATTTCATGCAAATCAGTCTTGGAATTTATTGGTGCGAAAATAAAAAGGTTTTATTTTATTTTATTTTCCCAAGGTTATATATTCTGAATATCTTAAATCTGGACTGTTTTATAATTTATTTACTGATGAACCTCAGATTTTAATTATAAATCAATCAGTTTGATTTTATTTGATAAAAATAAAAAATAAAACTTACCAGCTAGGAATTTTGTGAATATGTAAACAGCAAATACCATACCGGCATGGTGATACACGTGTAAGAATGTAATTTGTTTGTTTTTCTTCCGCAGTACGAAAAATACCTGAATTAGTTTTAGTTGAGCACTTTGTTTTTTGTTTTATTCAAAATATAACTTACCGTATCTAGAAGGTCGAAATATTTGGTTATATAATATCCATAGGTTGCCAGGAGTAAATTCTGCATCCAGGGCTCATTATTAGTGGTATCTATTTCCTGACAAAACAGACTAAACTCTTTTCGAAAATATGAATTTCGAATTCCCTTTAATGATAGCCAAAAATTAAAATCAATTATTACGTTATTTTTGAAGTTTTTAGTTATTTAGATCCTTACTATAATAAAAAGTGCCAAATTACTGATCACTTGAGTTAAATTGTACACTCTTATGACATTTTTCAAGTCGTAAGGCGGCCGTTTCTCCATCCATTTGGGGCCCCATTTCAAAACGAACGCAAGATATAACGCTATAACTGAGTACATGGGTATTGGAGACCCCAGAAGTATGAAGCCTTCAACTCGAGGATCTAAGACAAACAAATTATTAAGTTGTGTTTAAGAATTTCATCTCATCCAACCGGAAATAAGTTTACCAAAAAAAAATACCTTTATACTCATTGAACCAATACGAAATCCAGAAGTAGAAATATTTCAAAATTAGAAGAGCCATTAGAAGAGTTTAGATTTTTAAAATAAAATCCACCGTCACCCCAAAAACAACAACACACAACACACAACACAATCGAATCAAGGCCGCCGAACAAATAACTTTGTCGAACATTGTGAAAAATATTGTTTCCAAAGTCCCCAAACTTTTTTTTCGTAGAAGTGGAAATTCAGAAAAGAAGCCTTCCGATAATTAAAATTCCAAATAAATTAATGTGAACAAAAAGAGCTATCGCATGTCGGCTGTCGGGTAGTGACCTATGCAAATTTTGGGATTGACAAATGAAAAAATCAAACTCATTAGATACTCACATACCTACCGGGTTGCTGGTTAGCATATTTTTGTGAATAGGTTGTTGCACTTTTTGCGGCATGGCCGTGAATTGTATTCTGATTTTCTTAAGCCCCGTTTACAATATTATCTACGTGCGGGATGAAAAGTTCGATGAGAAAATTATTGATTGGTTAGGATTGTTAGAGGTGACCGAAAAATTTAGCTTTCGCATGGTTGCTCTGAGAAGGGTATTATGAAAATTCCCGATTGAACCAATTACCTTTAGGATGAATGAATTTAATAATTTATGAAGGCGGACAACAATCCGCAGACTCAAACTAATTAATTTAATATCAATAATGCAAAACAAACTCGAATAAAATAATACCGACGCGTATCGCGAAGAATGAAATTAGATAAGAACTGAAAATGACGTATGACGTATGAATGTCAATCAATTGGAATGTTCGGTAATTTTCACCACCGACAGCAAACACAGTGCTGCCACCCGATAGCTCAGTTTGGGGTGGGTTTAATTGAATAATTGGGGGAAGTTGATTAATCTTTTGATTAATCAAAATGTTATCAAAAATTATTTTTGATATTGGAAAATAGGAATAGGGTGTTCCTAGAATAGGAAATTTAATTTAATTTAAATTTAATTAAGCTTAATACAAGCCACTTATACTATATCACAATAAAAAAAAAAATATCTTAAGTCTAACATTAAGTATTTAAGTCTAAAAATTAATAAATTGATTAATAATAGGATAATTTGGATATCAGGAGGGGTAGCGTAATAGGGCATGTTTAAGTGAGGATTTACTAAGGTTTAAGTCAAATATGATAGAATTATTTACCCTACTCAACATTCTTGTCAGGGGTTCGTTTAGTCCGTAGTCAGTACTATGGTATTGGAGTCGAAAAAGACTCGTAGATCGAAAACGATGTTGGTTAGTATTAAAACCGATCAGTTGTAGTAAACAGGGACAGTCAATGTTACATGTTAATATCTGATGAACGAAGATAATATCAGAAGTGTTACGGCGCGCATATAAGGATTGTAAACTTAGAAGCTTTAGACGTTCTTCATATGGAGGAAGGTTAAAAAGATCGTCCCAGCCAAGTCCACGCAAGGCAAAACGTAAAAATCTTCGTTGGACGGCTTCAATGCGATTAATGTGAACTTGATAATAAGGCGACCAGACCTGAGATGCATATTCCAAAAGTGGTCGGACAAAAGTCATGTAGAGGGACTTTGTAACATAGGGATCGGAGAATCCTTTGGACCAGCGTTTAATAAATCCAAGTGAAGAGTTAGCTTTGTTTATAATGTTACCAATGTGAGAGCGAAAATCGCATAATAAACCTAAATCACGGATCGAAGTAACAATGGGAATGCGTTCGTAATTTATAAAATATTTTCTTTGAGCTAATGGAGGACGCTTACGGGTATATGTTATGGCTTGACATTTATTGACGTTGAGTTCCAGGAGGTTTTTTTGGCACCATATGTAGAATTTGTCCAAGTCGATTTGCAGAGATTTGGAATCATCGGCACAAGAGATCTTTCGGCATATTCTCATGTCATCTGCGTAGATTAACAGATCAGAGTTCGAAAATATTTTTTCAACGTCATTAGTGGTTAGAACGAAAATAAGTGTTCCTAGGTGGCTACCTTGCGGAACTCCAGACGTTGCACGGATGGAGGTAGATATACACGACTTGAATATAACGTTGTATTGTCGTTTCGATAAATATGATTGAATCCATGAAATCATTAAAGCTGAAAAGCCGAGGAAAATTAAAATTAACGAAAATAAAAGAAAACGGGCGCCAGTAATTTTTTTTTTTAAATTAAAGAAATTACAAACCTGTTGGAGCGGAACCACAGAATTTTGTTTGAATAAATTGAAAAAAGGAAGTATACAATTTGTTTTGAACAATTTTTAATTTCTATCGATCTTTGCTTGGGAACCTTGCAAGCAGGATGAAAACCCAAAATCTTTTCCGAATCTTATAAACAAGGAAGTCTCACAAATTTAAACTGTAAAAAAAACAAAACGGCAAGTAAATGAAACGCAATTGGGCCGTTAGCGAATAAATAAAAAAACCGTGTCCTTCAATTTACAGGAATAAAACTCGGAATAATTAGCAAACCTAACAAAATCTTCTAAAATTGACACTCAAAAAAAAAACACTACTTATCTTCTTTTTTTTTTTCAATCTACGGATCTCCTATCCGCCGCTTTTCCTCTGCCACCTCGAATATCCTCCTGTTTCTTCCAAAATTTCTTCTCCGTCTCGAATCACAACTTTCTTTTTCCAAAAAAAAAAACTTTTTCTCAATTTTCTTTTTCTTAAAAATTTTTCTCGTCTCCAAATTCAACTTTCTGCTTCAAAAGTTCTCCAAAGAGTATCTTTCCAAGCTAAACCTATTGTCTTCCTCGGCCATTCCATTCTCTCATACATTCATACATCCAGCCAATCGTTTTCGAGATCTTCAGTCACGGGATCACGGCTTCCTGGAAAGCTACGTGCTCTCCTCGAAAACCTCCGTTCCTCCGTAGTCGAATCTCATCGAAACTTTACTCTCACACACACATTCAATGATTCAACAAGTTGTTGGATGTCTTTCCAAAACTTGCCGAATCCAAATGACCGAGTTCAGACCCCTTTCAACTAACTTTTTCGAGAAAATCTAAAAGAATTAAAAATCGAGAAAAAGTTTCTACTAGGCATTCTCCTATTTACTATTAATTACGAGTATTCTCGAGTAATTCAAAGCGCGAAGCAATCTTTCCGAAACTAAAACCGAGGTGAGAGAGGAAAACGATTCTTTAAATTTTAAGCTCTTCCTTATTTTCTTTCGTTGTCAATTCTGAAAGATTTTCTATTCTAACAAAAATTGCGGTTTAAGAATTTTGAAGCCCGTTAACGACCCATTTTGCTTACAAAAAAAAAATATTAAATTACGTTAATATTGATATTGATAAAAATCTTTATAATTCGGCATGTTTGGATCTAAGTAAGAGTCCGCCTGACTCGATTACTTCATCAGCTCATCCGCTGGCACATCGAAAAGAGACCGCCCGTCTTCTTTATAATTTTAGAACCAACTGTTTCACTCCGTTTGCATATAAGAGTACATAGCTCAGAAACCTATTTTTGTTACTTTTCCAAAATACTTTAAGAGCAGGTCTCTGGCTGATGGCCACCAGGTATCTACTAACTCTATAAGTATTTTGGAGCAGCAACGGAAGACGGTACATTTTACCGCAACAAGGGTAAATTATTGAACAACAAAATTTTGAATTTTGAATTATTTTTATTTTCCATAGAACTCACTGAATTTTGCAAAAACTGACAAAAAATTGTCAAACTAAACAATGTTTGAAAAATTTTAACGCGGGTTTTGGATGATAGAAACACATAATAGGCTGTAGGCATTCGCATCAATAATTAAGATTGATAATTTTGAATAAAAACAACAACAGAGCCTTGTTCCATCGAGCTTAGGCTGGGATTACACCTTTTTACTTATGACACGTAAGTCCTATTTGGAATTGCTTAAAAAATGGAACTCGAAATTTTTTAAAACCATAGGGAAGTTGAACAATGTGGGTCATGAAATTCTGTCTGTTCGACTAAGCCTAAACGGCTCGGCCGGTTTTCTTTAAACTTGGTAGATAACATTTTTACATTCCGCCCACACTTTTTTTCTTTTGAAGACCAAAAATAACGGTAACTGCCATGCAATCTTAGAAATTTAGAGATTTTAGAAAAAATCTTAAAGGCTGGTCAAAGAACCTAGCTAATGGTTGAAAAAAAAATTCTAAGAAAATGGCTATTAACAGAACCATTTTTAACTTCCAATAGGGAGTTATTGTAATCGGTCCGATTTGTCAAAGTGTGTGTACGTACGTTCGTACGTTCGTACGTTCGTACGTCCGTACGTTCTGGTACCATTTTTCGTCGTCGATATCTCAAGAACGATTGAAGATATCGACTTCAAATAAATTTTGTTTAATAGATAATAACTTCGAAAGAGGCTGAAAGGGCGTTTATTAAAAATTAGTGAGTAGTTTTTTCGTTAGTTTCAAATATCTCACGAAAAAATAATGCTATTGATTTGAAATAAAATTTAATGTACTCATTATAAGGTCATACAGATTTGGTATGAATTTGGAAAAAAATTGAACATACCGTTATTTTTTTAAATAAAAAAAACTGAAAAAAAAAATTTCATAACCCAGATATTCTAAGAACGGAAAACAATTTGAATCTCAAAATAATTTTATTTTACGAAAAATAATGTGTTTGACAACTGGTGAAAATTTCAAAAAAAATCTGTTTACAGTTTTTTTACAAAAAATAAAAAACTATATAAAATTCTATTGAAAATTGGTAAAAATTGTTTTTCGACTCAAATTTCTCGAGAACTAGTAGTGATATTGACTTCTAATTTAGTTTATTTTATACATAGTATAATTTTGTACAATTGGTAAAATGTTGACAAATATTGAATTAATAGTTTTTTTTTTTGTTTTTTTTTAACTATTAAAAATTCTAGTGAAAACTAGTTAAAATTGTATTTCACGTCGAATTTCTTGGGAATGAACACCGATAGTGCCTTCTAAAGTATGTTGTTTTATACATCGATACCTTCCCGTAAGAATGTATACTAAGCTACATTTCTAAAATTGTTCAGGAAACGAAAAAAACGAAGAAAGCTCTAGTTGAATCATAGTGTGCTGTGTGCTAAGAGACAATTTTGGTTAAACTATGTGACATCTAACAAAATTTTTTGTTGCTCACGACAATGAAATCTTTATTAATGTCGCTTAGCATAATTTTTTTGGCGGATAATACAAATTTCAGGGGGCAACATTATTTTAATGAGAAAACATGGCAGTTGATAATTTTTTTTATTTGTACTCTAGTTTCCTTTTCATGCATAATATAGGTTGGCGAAACCCAGGCCAAAACGTGGCCTTTAACATAAAGTATATTTCCTCATCAAAAAGTCATTTTCGGAAAAAGTGTCGCTTAGTACATTCTTACGGGAAGGTATCGACATAATACAATTATTAACATATGGTTAAATTTCGACAAGTATCGAATTGACAGTTTTAACAAAAATATAAAAAAAATCTACTAAAAATTGGTAATATTTGTTTTTCGACTAGAATATCTTGAGAACGAGCAATGATATTGATTTTGCCATTATTTAATTTTATACATAATACAATTTCTAACAAATGGTGTATATTTGACATATATCTAGTTTTAGAGCGGAAGTACCCTTCCATCAATAACCAAACCATTTCTTTTATATTTGAATATTTCGTTTTTAAATTTTTTTCAATTAAAATAATAAAGTAATTTCTATAATATAATACATAATTTTATAATTTTATTATCAACTTAGTTTTTAGAAGAATGTATGTACTCGTATACTGTACATACGTATATGAATAAGGTTGTTCAGTTGTACCCATGTCCCACATACTCAAATTCCATTAATAGCTATGGTTGTTGCAATATTTTAACCCGAATTTTAGGACGAATTTATACGACGATTATGATGTCGAATACTTCGAAAACCGCGACTTTGGATTTTACGAATCCACTTATAATTATAAAAAAAGAATAAACGAATTATTTAATTATTAAAATGTGCAACCGGCACATGCGAGAGATTAGATCGATATGACGAAATGTCAATAGATCAACGAAGTATGATTGAGAGAGAATAGAGATTAAAAAAAATATTGCAACAACACTGCGATGGGTAACGACGCAGCTCACCGGCTAGTCAGCTGGGGGTGGGTTCTTCGAATTAGATTTATGATAAAAAAAGGTAAACAATACAGATTTACTAAAAAGACGAATTTGGGTATTATACGAATTGGAATAATTTAATGTAAGTACTGGGGCGTACTTACATACGTTGTAGGGTGGGCGCCAGGAAACTGTTTAGGGTCGTTTGCCTTGACCGGTATGCTGTAAATTTTCTTCAAAGATTGAAGGAAACGCAAGTTTAAGTATTCCCAATGGGAAGTAAGAATATTTTATTTAAAAAGTATCCAGGAAACCGTGGCTTACGCCTGGATTAACACCTGAAATTTTTTCAAATATAATAAATTACAAATACAAAATTAAATTGGTGGAAACCAATTGAAATCAAATGAATTAATTAGCGATTAAATGAAATTGAAATTATATGTAAGTATAAAACAAAGGGGTTTTTGAAAATGCAGACCGCAAGACTGGACCTCTATCGCTGGGTCCCGAAATAAACAGAAAATTAAACTACTGTAATAGGGGGTCGCGAGTCTCACAGTTTTTAGATTAGTAAAACGAATCAATGGCCAACCAAATAATTAAGTCACAACACTTTTTTTGTAATCGAATAAAAAAATATAAAAACCAACACTCTACTTATCTTTTCCTTTTTCCAAATATTATTTCCTCTCCTTCCTTCTTCTTTTCCTCCAAGAATTTCCTCGCCCCGTTCTGGCGATTTTCAAACTCTCCAATTGAAAACTCCTTCTTCGAATCCTTTAAACTTTCTTTTTCAAAACACTTTTCTATTTTTCTTTTCCAAAATTATTTTTTTTTCTTTCTGTCTTCAACTTTTAATTTTTCTTTTTCTCTTTCTTCAAAATTTTATCAATCGCCTATCGGCTTCAATAGTCAACCAAGAATTCGTTCAACCATTTAGCCTTTCTTTCTCCTTGGCCTCCTCGTTCACTCACACATTCACACACTCATTCAAAAGCTTTCGTGGAACTCGGTTACGGAACCACTCCGATGTTGAGTTCCAACGAAACTCTCATTCACCCACACAATCAATGAATTCCCCAAGTTGTTGGTGCTGTCCCAAAACTTAGCGAATCCAAGGCCGTACCTACCATATTTTCAATTACTATTTTTGAGAAAAATAAAAATAAATAATAAAACGTTGAAGATAACTTTTCAGAGCATTCTCTCAGTTAATCTACTAAATTTTACTATTTTCAACTAATTCGAAAAAGGAGCAAATATGTGTTACTAATCTTTCCACAATTTTGAGTAACCGAAGGAGGAAGGCAAATATTCAAATTAAACTACCTAACGCGCAATCTACTATTCGGTTTACCTTTGTGCAGATTTGGTGGGATAGGGAAGAGCGTTTAGCGTTCCATTCTTTGATGCTGGTCTGTTATTTAAGTTAAGTTTTAAATAAAGAATTTTACGATGGGCTCAAAGCCGTGTTCAAAAATGTAAGTTAAGATATGTTGATGTTGTGTTGTTATCATATCCACTTTGAGTGTAAGTGTATGTTTCGTGTTTTTGTTGTCTTCCAATATGTTATAGCCTCGTTCTCTGAATAGATGGCGTGTGAGTCTCCAGCCCATCCGCTGGCTCAACACGATCGAATTATCGGGTACCTATTTTGTCATCCTCTCTGAGCTACTCTCAAGCTCCATGAGGACAACGGACTCAAAATGTGGGTCGAAAAATGGGAATGGTTGGGATGGAGGGGAAAACAGATATCGAGAGTAAGACTATGACTATACAACATAGTCGAAAGAACGTTTTAAGAATATAGATAAAGAATGGTTTTTGTTGCAGTAAATCTTACCGTAACATGGTAAAATTGAAGAAAACGTCACAATATATTTTTATCTAAATATAAAGGCGCAAAATTTTAAACAGCCTATTATTAAGGTATTAGTATGATACTACTTAGCAATTTGCTAACTTTATAGTAGTTTACTAACTCATTCTTAATTTTAAAGATTTTCTAACTAGTATCGTACTAAAAGAATTTTCCTAATAAATTGCTTCTGAACACACCTAAAACAATGACATTTTGTGTAAAAAAGTAAGTACACGAACCTCTTTTGATGTTTGCAAATGTCAAAAAGTCATATGAAGCTAGCACGATACTAAAAAAATAAAGTAGGTATTCGATGATTTTAACTTTAATAAAAGGGTAGAGAGAGTATTAAGCTATATTCGATTAAAATTTTTAAATTCGTTGTTTTAACATAGTATCATAGTAAAACAGCTTTAGCATCGTACTAATTCAATTAAAATTTTGCACCAAAGTTTTCAAGACCACAAATGGGAAGTTATCAGTGTGGGTCGCACCCAGCCTCTTTTTTTTGTTTTCGAATTGCTTCAAAATTGTACAACAGATCTTGATCAATTAACATTTTAGGGGTATTGTGTATAGGGCTGATGATTCTACCCGGGTACCCGGTTACCCGGGTAGTAAAGTAGCCGGGTACCCGGGTATTTGGGTATTACCCGGGTAACCGGGTATAAAAACGCAAAGCTCCTTTGTGGCTATGTAAATCGCTTTTTCAAAAACACCTACAAATCTTGGAACAAATTATATAATTATATGTATGACACAATTAGGTACAGCTACAAAATTTCAGAAAAACTAAACATTTTATTCAATAGGTAGTCAAAAAACATAAAAACAATGCTCTGAAATACAATTATATTAATAATGAGCAAAAGAATTTTCAAAATTTCATAAATTGTTGATGAGGAAAATTTTATGAGTTTAAATTTTAATTTAATAGATCTTGATTTTCGTGCAAGAACACCAACAAAGAAACATTTTCTGGCGCCAAACATGATCTTTTGGCAGTAACAATATTGCCTGCAGTCGAAAAGAGCCTTTCTGTACTCATTAATGTAGCTGGAACAGCAAGATATCTTGTTACCAAATATGCAATAACGGGGATAGAGCGTTCCCTCGAGCGCCGGGTCCAACCGGTTCGATATACGAGGTTCTGCTATGTACTGCTCAAACTGAGAGATGTTGTCAAGTAATTGCCCTTCAGTTGCAAAGAGGAAATCCAAATCTTGGTCATCACTACTTCCATTAGGTTCTTCTTCTGTTACTTTGTCAGAGCACATTCCCAGAATTTTTTCCTTAACAGAAGTACGGATTTAGTCTGCTACTTCACTGTTCTCAGTTTTAAGGTCCTTGTACCTTGGGTCTAAGAACGATGCTACTTGGGCAGGTAAAATATTTTCGGCTGGGGACATTTCGCCTAGGCGAAAGCGAGTTTTCTGAGAAAAAACTATTTTATTTTTGAATATGATAGCTGTTTCTGTGTTCGAGTTTAGTTGCATAGTGGTTTTCAATTCGAGTTTTGATAACCGAGCGCACTGCGGAAAGCGTTACTTTAATTTCACTACATAGCAGTTTTGTTGCTATGTATAGTGGCTTCAAAACTTTAGTTAACTCTTCCATTATTCCGCATTCGGAATCAGATATTTCCAGGTTCAGTGCTGTAGAAGAACTCGTATAGCTTTTATCATTTAGAACTGCACTACGGGGCGGGGGAGCGATTGTGGTGCAAAATATCACACATAAAATAAATGGAATACCATGGGGTTGAACAACTTTGAACTAAACGTTCCTCCTTCATTCCTAGCTGCAATTGTTTTCTGTTTAAGGCCGACGTAGCAACATTCGATTATATGAAAATGTGCTACCACTCTTCGACATTTTATTGCGACAATTTCGTAATCCTCAACAGACTTAAATACTATATCCTTTGCACAAAGTTGTAGGGTGTGAGCGGCACAGTTCACATTGTCACCCACATTCATTAACGGTAATAATCCAAACCAATTTGTATTCTTTCTTCTTGAATTGAATCATTTAACGAACTTTTACAAATCTCTTTGTTCTTGCAAAACATTATGAAAACAAGTTCAGGTGTTCCATTTGTAAAACATATATAAGTCTAATCGTTGTATCTGTACTTTAATCAGTGCATTTCATTGTGTACTTGCTAGACTTCTTAATTTAAACCATCCTAGAAATGAATAGCGGTATTGATTCGGATAATATTTTATTTAATAGAGTTTAACTTCAATGTCTTTTATTTTCCTGTACCCGGGTAATCGAGTAATCGGGTAATCGGGTAATCAAATAACCGGGTATTACTCGGGTACTCGGGTAGCATTCAGCATTTTCAAAAAAAAAAAAAAAAAAAATTCGAGTCTAAATTTATTTTTTACACACTTGACAATTAAGAGTTTTTAAATAAATAAAATGCACGATTGGGTCGAACGAACTTGCTCTTATGTAGAAGTACTTTGGAATTTAAAATACATTTTATAAATATAAAACATGGATTTAATGAGATAAAAATGTTCAAATGTATGGAATTGCCGTCTGATTAATCCTTTTAGTATTAAAGTAATTTTTTATATAACAAATTTCCTTAAAATTTTACGAGAACAAAATTTGGGATGCCTAATTTTAAGTATTTAGTAGTAAAGATTTTAGAAATAGTTTCAAAAAATAATCGTTTACACGTTTTAAAGATATTGGTTTTTCAAAAAAAAATTTGGAATTTTTTTTTTCAAAAATTTCAAAAAACTTCGAATATTTTTATATACAATATTATTTTAAACTAAGGGGGGCTCCTGCTGAAAATTTTTGGTTAAAATCGTTAGAGCCGTTGATGAAAAAGTCAAAAAATCAAAAAAACGGTTCTATGACAGGTACAGTTAATAACATTTCCCCCCAAAATTTTTTTTGACCAAAATGTAGTCCATGCCTATAATATTACACATAATTTTTTTTATCAAAATCGTTAGAGCTGTTTTCGAGATAAATAAGATTATGCATTACGGGTTTATGGGGGGTATACCTTTAGTTTTGGTGGTAAAAAAAACTTCAATTTCTCCTCTAGGGAATCACCGAAGACCCTTAAGTACCGAGTTTGAAGAAAATAGGTCTAGTGGCTTAGGCCACTAGATCAAGGTACAGACATACAGACATAGAGACAGACCGACTGAATTGTCGGACCCACTTTATTCGTCTTCGCTATCATCTTAATGTCAACTTTGATCAAAATCTCGAGTTCGATTTTTTTTTCCAAATGCAGAACTTGCCCTATAGTACCTATGTATATCGCAAGTAAAAGAAATTGTATGTTTAAATAGGCAACATATCTTCCACTTCCATATTTATAAAACTTTTTTTTTTAATTTTTGACACTAGAGCACGATTTAAGTTCTTATCAGTTAACAATTGTTGTCCAAATACATAAAAGCAAATATCTGCAAAACACAATGTGAGTTTCCGACTGATTTCATCAGAAGCAAATTTAATGCATGGAACGGTTCTGCCTAGAGATCAACGTACCTACATTTTTGAAATTCTAAGTCTCCAAAGCGTAAAAGCAAGTTCGTACGATCCAGTCATGCATTTTATTTTTCATGCACATTATTTAATTTTTTTTTCCAAGCTCCGAAGTTTAATCTTCTGGCTAATTGGGTATTCTTTTCAACACTGCTGACTTAGTTATTAAGCGGTTTTCGACGGAATGTATAACGAGAATTTGTTATCGGTGCTCTATTTGAATTTGTATCGCAAATCTACACATACTCGTATTATGTACCTTAACAGTATTTTTTTGAATGTTCTAAAGTGCAATAAATGATAAATAATTCCACTAAACTCCCAAACCACCATTTTTAATCCTCAACAAAATACCCAAACTTCCTTTATAAATTCTAAACTCAGAATTTAATTCCTTCTGCATGGCTATTTTCCCAAAATACGAACAACCCTCCATGCAATCAATGTGTCCAGTTCAATTGAAAGGAATAATAACTTTGTGCACCGCAATGTGCTAAATCCCAAAAATAGATAGAAACGTACAAGAGGAAAAGTGGCACCGACAAAATAATTTTCCCAATTCATATGGACCCCAAATTCAAATTTTCTTGAAATCAAGCGGAAGACAATTTATCTCTCCACCACCACCGTCCACCAGACCACCCCCTTTTTTATATGGAAAACCTAGGTCGGCACCTTCCTACACATATTTGCAAAATTCAAAAGAGGGCACATTTTGAAAAAAAAAGAAGAAAAATTATATGAAAAAAAAAAGGAAAACAATAGTCATGGACAAATTGTTGGATCGGCATTTTCCAATTCGAAGCATTGCAACCGCATTGAACTAAATAAAAGGAAAGGATTACACAAATACTCCGATATCTCGCACCCTATTCCAACACACACACATAAAACACATTATATGGCCTCAGCATTCCGGAGAGGACAAGTATTAGCCATAGAGAATGGCCCATCGATATGGTTGTCTATGCGACCCGTCCCACATAAGGCCACCGGCCACCCAGCTGCCATTTTCGAAATGATGTAATTTTAGAAAATTCCACAAAAATGTGTAGCTTCCGTTTGAATGGTTATATTTGCATAAATTGCTCGTCCGGCCACTATATGGCTGCAATGGCAGTAGTGGCAGATGTTCTTTATTCAATTCATGGACGACGACGTCCTTAATAGCCTGTGCAGTTTTCCTATTTTCACTTGTCCTACTTCAAATATATACATATTATGAATCCATACATAGACATGGGTTTTATTTTATTTTGTATTTGTATTTTTCATAGACTGATGCCTTCTGTTGTCCATACCCTGAGTGTCCTGTAATCCACAGCTGAAGTGGATGGGGAGGGGAGTACAGGATGTCACGGACACTATAAAGACACAATAAGGAAACTCATCAAATAAGATTATTTAAAAGAAAATCTCTTCATTGGCCAAAGGGACATTCGGGCTTAAAATCTCAGGAAGTGTAAACATAAGGTTTGATTTGATTGAAGGTTCGGTATAGAGTCGGAATCAACAAAATATTACTTGGAGATCAATTTCAGTTTTTAACTACAGTCTATACCTATACCTACCTAACTACTAGGCTGAGACTGAGGATGGAATCTACCTTTTGAAAACATTCTTTCAGGAGGAAACGGAAATAAAAAATCACAACACGTTCCCTAGTGACATAACTGTGATGCAGGCTTCATTGAAAATTAAACACCCCTAAGCAAAATCACAAAACATGTTTTCCGGTGGGAAATTCAACAAAAAGAATTTGACTATGTTTTGGGCTTTGGTTTACAGTACTGTAGGTACAACCATCATTAACACACGTACATAACAACTGTACATGGATTTACCTAACTAGAAAACTTTATGGTATTCGTTTAGGGAGACAACAGAAGAGCAATGGGGACAATATTTATTTTATTTTATTTTTTCAGTATGTTTACTCGAATTATGAGTCTGTAAAATTCTTAAAATAGGTGAGTTAGGGGCAAGAATGACCACTTAAGATTTCTAACATTTTTAATGTTTTTTTTTCTTAAATTGAAATAATTTCCTTTTTTTAGACGAAAATTAAGTATTTGAATAGTAAGGGATCATAGTTGTTTAAGAAAGATATATACACTTTATGACAAAATTAGAAAACAGCTAGCAAAATGTTGAAAATTTAAGTTTAATTTCACTTTTTTTAAATTTTTTTTTTAACGAGGCTGTAGGTGGCTCAATAAGTCACTCAAAAACGAAATAAAGAACAATTTTTTCGGAATAAAAACAATTTATTTTTTAACATACATATGTTGTCTCTTTCCAGCTCGGTACACTTCATCCGACATTTTGATGCCCTCAAAATAATACGATTTCTCAAGTCCCTCAAAATAAGCGTTTTTTTTTCATTCCACACAAATCTAACACTTCTGAGCCATTTCTTCATGTTTGGATACAAGAAATAGTCACAGGGGGCTAAATATGGGAAATATGGTAGAAGTGCTTAGAGTTCCTAATCTCACTCAAACAAATTTTGCCATTGCCACTGCATACTTGTCCGCCAGCGACGTCACTATTATCTTAATTGAGTGACCAGAACGTTTGGTGTCACTTACGGTGGAATGACCTGATCGAAATTGATTAAACCAGTGATTAATGGTCCTAATCAATGGTGGAGAGCCCTCATGATATTTTTGATGTGTAAACATCTTTCCCGACGGTAGATAGAATCGAAAACGTGGGTTAAACTTATACTTTCCGTGTAACCCGTTACGGTTACACGTTCCGTGTAGCAATCTACCTTACCGACGATTGCATTTAACACCCTGTTTACATTGAAAATATTGCATACTTACGATATCGTGCTTACATTGGAAACTTTGAGTACTGAAATCTCGATTTTTATACTTTCCATTGCTGGCTAGACTTAACCCCAACATTTCTTTTGCATTTTCAGAGTTGACATTTAAAAAACCGAAAAATGTTGTTCAGGGCAATCAGTTGACATCTGCAATGAAATTTTCTCGATACGTCAAAATTTAATTCGTCCCTTATCTGTCATACCATATAATTATTTTAATTATCGAATTAAATATTCTATATTATATCAAAATATACTTTTAGCTTTCACTATATTAAAATATAGATCGTTTTTCATCTGTCAAGCCATGAACTGGATGATGACTACCAGTGCCGGATTAGCCACGAAGCAAGAGTAGCAAATGCTACGGGCCCCGCGCATTTGGGGGCCCCGCGCACCAACCTTTTCTGACCATAAAAAAGTAAAAAAAAAAACTGGCGTTTCGTCCGGCTGATCGCACATGGACTCATCAGTTGGCTGTGAGGACCTTGTCAATACGCAATTTTTATTGAATTCAGTTCATCTTACATCGATTTTTTGACAAAAATCCAATGTGAACTATATCCAACCAAGATTAAAATTATAATCATTAACGTTGGAATATTTTTCCCGTGGCCGAGCATTGATTCTACTCGTATATGAAGGTTTTTATAATACAAATTCTATATACTACTGAAATAAATCAGCCTAGTAGAAGACTTAGCACTATTAATGAATTTGTTGAATTTGTTGAAAATAGCAAAATATTTCAACGTTAATGATTACAATTTTAATCTTGGTTGGATATAGTTCAAATTGGATTTTTGTCAAAAAATCGATGTAAGATGAACTGAATTCAATAAAAATTGCGTATTGACAAGGTCTTCACAGCCAACTGATGAGTCCATGTGCGATCAGCCGGACGAAACGCCAGTTTTTGTGGACTAAAGGCCAAAAAGGCTATTTTGAATCAATAATTCAACAAGTCCATTAATAGTGCTAAGTCTTCTACTTGGCTGATTTATTTCAGTAGTATATAGAATTTGTATTATAAAAACCTTCATATAAAATCTCTTACACCAGAAGAAATTAAAAATCTGCAACCATAGTAAGTGCTTACGCAGATGATTTGGAGGACAGTCAGGGCAACGAATTAGTGCAATTCGCTTCAATGCTCAATTCTGATGTGGCTGGTATTATTGACAGCAGGAATCATGAGGCTCTTGAAATGCAGGTTTACAAGCTGTTGATAAATAATTCTTTACAATCTTGTTTCCCGAACGTTGAAATTGCTTTGCGCATTTATTTGTCTCTCATGATCACCAACTGCAGTGGTGAACGATCTTTCTCAACATTAAAACTTGTTAAAAATGAATTGAGGAACACGATGAGCCAACAACGTCTTAACCTCCTCACTTTAATGAATATTGAACATGATTTACTCCGAGAAGTCGATATCAACAGCATTATTTATAAACTTTCCCAAATTAAATCAAGAAAAGATTGTTTGTAACAGTTTTGTTTTATTTAATACCATAAACTTGATAAGTGCCTAACCTAAAACAGTCTAAGGGCCCCTTGATAGAATTTGCTACAGGCCCCGCGCTGGCTTAATCCGGCACTGATGACTACGACATACGACTTCAGTGGATTAAAAAATTTAGTTAGGAAGTAAGATTAAGTACAGAAATCTAAAGAAAAAGTTAAGGGATTGGCTTGATTTTTATAAGGTGAACGCTCCATCTAGCGGCTTGACAAACAAAATTTGTTTGACGTTTTCGCTGCATGACAAGCATATTATTGTAGTATGACTGCTTTCAAACGATGCGATATCACTCTGCAATTTGTAAGCATGTTTGCGAGAGACATATCGTCGCCTGAGTTCTATCTTGTTCAAAAGACCATTTTTGACGAAATTGAGTTAGAAATGCAGTTTTTATAAATCGAACATGCTCTTTCGAATGGCGTACTCCATTTTTTCTATCTCTTTTAGTTTTAAGGTTATGAAGAATTATTTTGTTCAATAAACCACTTTAATTAATATTTTGAGTGTCTTTTTTATTCAATCAACCACTGCTTTTTGTTTTTATATGAAATTGAACAATTTTATATTAACTTTAAAAAAAAACTACAGCGTATTTCTTTGTTGTTCAATATCCATATCTAATCCATTCAGTTTTGTATGTTATGGAACAAAATCCTGTTAAAAAAGTTATGCGGACGGAAAATCGCATTTTTGTTCAATATCACTGTACTGTAAAGTACCACACAAAATTAATACTGATATAACATTGGAAGCTGTAAGCACAATGTGATGTAAGCGAAAAGTTGAAGCGTAATCTACAAACGCTTTTAAGATATTTTGAGAAACCCTTTTATCTTTAGACAGTCGCTAACAGTATGATAAATCCAGCTCATCCAGGATCTGATATTTCAGAATTCTATGATTCATAAATAGCTCCTTCATCATGAAGAAGTCATTTCAGTAGCTTCATCGGAAAATGTAGTACCAGCAGAAGGTTTCGTTCCATCTTAACAAACTACATGCTTTACACCAAGAGAAGCCCTGGATCGAGTAAAAAAAAAATCGAAAACCATTTTTGTGGAAACAAAATATACAAAAACTGATGCGTCAAGGTGGTAAGCAATATTCAAAGACATCTGCTTGCGACGTTAGTTGCAGTCATAATTGTTTCACCAAGTTTTTTTATGACGAACGTGTGAAAATATTTGATTCATTTTGGACCTTAAAAGATTCTGTAAAAGGACAGTTTTATTCCAAATTTGTGATAAGATCGGAGCCAAAGAAGTATAAGAGATTAGCTAAAGTACTTTCAAGAAAAAAGTTTACTTTCAATGTAGACAAATACAATATCGACAATTTGATCTTCTTTCAATGCATTGCAAATAAAATCATAATGGCACAAAATTTTAGTTGAATTAGTACGATGTTAAAGCTGTTTTAGTATGAAACTAGGTTAAAACAACGATTTTTATGAAAAAATAATAAGAAACCAGTTACAATAAAACTCAGTGGCGCAAAATTTTAAACAGCCTATTATTAAGGTATTGGTATGATAATTCTTTACAATTTGCTAACTTCAAAGTAGTTTACTAACTCATTCTTAATTTTTACAATTTTCTAACAAGTATCGTACTAAGGCAATTTTCTTAATAAATTGCTTCTGAACACACCTAAGATAATGTAAGTTTCGTACAAAAAACTAAGTAAACAGACCTTGTGTGGCGTTTGTAAAGAGCACGATACTAAACAAATAATATATGTAGGTATTCGATGATTTTAACTTTAATAAAAATATAGAGAAAGTATGATACTACGTAGTCCTGCCATAAGTTCTGTCCCTAACAAAAACACGTTTTATTTAAAAAAATAAAAAATCAATCAAAATTCTTTTTACGTCATTTTTTAAGTATTAAATTTACAATATAAATATGTACATACATATATAAAAAATTATTCAAAATTGCCCCCCCTTAGCCTTCAAACACTTTCTTACGCCGCCGCCGCACGCACGACTTCCAGTGGAAACTCTGGTAAATTGTCCTTAAGCCATACACTGAAAATAAATTCCTAGGTAATATTGACAAAAACGTTTTGTTGACCTTTAACAAAACAATTTTATCGTTCTGATAAAATTTTTGTCAATACGAAAGAATGATTTTGTTGATTTCACAAAATTTTTATAATCCGGCATGATTTTTTGTCAGTTTAACAAAATATGCACTACAAATAATATTGTCAGTTTAACAAACCAAGTTTTGTTAATATAACAAAATAAAACAGAGATTTTTATCACATCGACAAACTTTTTTGTGATGTTAACAAAATGTTTGTTGTATCTACAAAAAATCTGTTTTGTAAATGTTTGTCAATATCACAAAGTTTTTGTTAATTTGTTTTTATCAATTTAACAAAAAATGAAAACATTTTTGTTAAAATGACAAATATTTTGTTTTGGGGTTGAATTATTTTGTAATATTGATAAAATAATATTATCAGATAGATAAAACTATTTTGTAAGGAAACCAAAAAATTTCTTTTGTGTATGGTATAGTTCACACTTGGTTTTTGTTAAAAAATCGATGTTAGATTAACTGAACTTAACAAAAATTGCGTATTGTCCATACGCCCTCACAGATGGTTGCATGTGAGATCGTAGGGACGAAACGCCAATTTTTGTGGACTTAAATCCCAAAAAAAAAAAAATATTTTGACAAAATTAATTTTGTTTTTTTGTGGATTCAACAAAAGAAATTTGTAAGATTGACAAAATATTTTGTTAAATTGACAAAATATTTTGTTAATTTAATAAAATATAACAAGAAATTTTTGTTAATTTAACAAAATATTTTGTTAATATAACAAAACAATTTTGTTAATTTAACAAAACAATTTTATTAATTTAACAAAAAAAATTTCTTAATCCGATAATAATAAAAAAACAATAACACTAACAAAAAAATTGTTAATACAACAAAAGAATTGTTAATATGACAAATTAATTTTGTAAATTCTACGAAATTTTGTCATATTGACAAAATATTTTTGTTATTTCAACAAATTTATTTGTTAGCATAACAAAACATTTTGTGGATACAACAAAATATTTTTTGTTACCTCAACAAAATTCTATATTTTTTGTCAATTTGACAAAACTTTTTGTTGGACGTATATTGACAAAATTTTTGTTAAATCAACCTAGATTTTTATCATATATACCTAGATTTTATTTTCAGTGTAGTTGTGTTGTTTTTGCTTTGTGGGCCGGCGCAGGTTCTTGCTGAAATATCCAGTGCTTGCCAGCCGGGCAGCCCCGATCTGAATCCGCTGAATATTTTGGAAGAAAAGGCTTGCTGTAAGCCTCACCGATATTGAGTCTCTCAAAGCTGATTTGTTGAAGACAGTAGCTTCGTTTCCACTGGAAGTCGTGCGTGCGGCGGCGTAGACGAGTGGCCGGATCGGCTAAGAAAGTGTTTGAAGGCTAAGGGGGGGCATTTAGAATAGTTTCTTATATATTTATATTGTAAATTTAATACTTAATAAATGAGGTAAAATGAATTTTGATTGCTTTTTTATTTTGTTAAATAAAACGTGTTTTTGTTAGGGACAGAACTTATGGCAGGACTACGTATATTCGATTACAATTTGCAAATTCTAGTATCATACTAAAACAGCTTTAGCATCGTACCTACTAAATCAATTAAAATTTTGCGCCAGTATGTTTAAAACCATTACAAAATTAAAATTAAAAATTGTATGTAAAATTAATAATGTATTTATTTGAAAAAGGAGGGTAAAAAGTGAATTCAAAAAAATGTTTTTCCGTTAATGAATTTCGTTTTAAGAAGATATTTTTTATTTGGGTTATTTTCGTTTTATAATTAATACAAAATAATAAAAACACATGTATTTATAACAAATTTTGAATTTCATTACCTACCGAGCAGCAGCAATATTTTTTCTGATTACCCATTATGTTCTATAGTGCTTAACTCAAATGAGTAAGAATTTTTTGTTCTATTTTTATAGTATTTTCGTAGTTTCAATGATTTAATTATCAAGTGCTTCTATTTTGCTCAATATTTAGCTTTTTTGTTCAATATCCACCAATTTAATCAACTTGTTTACAGCCCATACAACGTTGTTCAATATCCAAAATGACATCCCACTTGATTTTATTTCTTAATTATTTCAGGATTTAATAAAACATAGATTTATAAATCATTTTGCAAACAAAAATTGTTGGGTTTAATGGAGAAAAAAACTCCACAGTATTTCCTTTCAAATTTAAGCAAAAATTTTGCTTCTGAAGTTAAAAAATCGTTTTCCCAACATTTTCTAAAATGGACTTTGAACAAGACAAGCCCGTTCAAGTCTAAATTCTGGTTAAAGTTGCCTATACACACATCAAGCTTGAGTCTTCAATCTTTTATTTTTACATCGGAGGAGTGGCAAGAGGTTGCTCTTTGTGAGTTTTTTTTTTTTTGTGCAAAATTGTTTTTTCGAATTTCTTTGATATTTTTGTAATTTTATACGAGTAATTTGTTTTATTTTGTCTGTTTATTTTATCATACAATTTTTGTTTGCTGTTTTAATATTTTAATCAGTGCTTATGCTATGCTATGTTCTCATCTTCTCATCTCTGCAACGTACTATACGCAAATGAACCAATAAATGCATGATCAATCATCAATCTTGCATATACAAAATTTGTATGCTGTACGCTAGATTGAAGGAAAATCAAAAGATTTTGATTTTTTTTCCAAGCCTACATAAACATCTACTTACACGTGCTTGTCATGCATTTGAACAATGTATATTTGGCTTAACACCCAATTGCTGAGGTTGGGAAAAAATGCGTAGTTATCGTTCATTCTGCTTTGTGGTTTTCTTTATTTATATTTGGGGTTCGCTCAGTGAAATTCGCTTAACTGAGTAGAGTAAGGAGTGCGGAGAGATGACTCCTTTCCGCATGAAATTTTTCCTTAACTTATATTGAAAATCACTGTGTTTAAAAGCACTCATGCATTTGAAAGGAAGCCAAAAGAGAAACAGAGATTGAAATCGGATTCGTGTAAAAACAGTCTATTTTCTATCAGATAACATCTCTGTTTGAATATGAGTGTAAAAATGCAATGCTGTCTCAACAACATCCCTACTTAAAAATAAGTCAAACAAACTTTACGTTACCTAGCGGAGTCCAATGGTGCATTCTTCTTATTACAATATTTAAATTATGAAATAGTTCGGTTTGTTCCTTTACTTTGAAATTCTACCACGTCAAAATAAGTCTAATGAGTAAGTTCAATTCTAATGTGAACAGTGTCTTGAAATTAAATATTAAAAATTATGGCTACGTATTACGTTTGCATGTGTATAACTGGCGCATTAGTCGCTCATACATATTTCTATCGATGCGATATTTACAGGGCATGTTCACAAACTAATAAGATTGCATTGTATGTTTGATAAATACTCGTACGTTCGATAACAAAAATTCGAAACTCGGAGGAACGTTGATGTTTACACATCTTAACCGTGAGTCCCTCACTCACTCACTCTTTTTTTTTCAATATTTTTTAATAGGTTGTTTTCACGATAAGAGTTTTCGTGACAAAATTCATTCTTTAATTTGTCCAAATCCTTGCTCCTGTCTTTCCATTTATTTTCTTTATTTTGTTTTCCTTTTTACTTGCGATATGCATAGGTACTATAGGGCAAGTTCTGCATTTGGAAAAAAAATCGAACTCGAAATTTTGATCAAAGTATACATGACGATGATAGCGAAGACGAATAAAGTGGGTCCGGCAATTCCGTCTGTCTGTCTGTCTGTCTGTCTGTCTGTCTGTATGTCTGTACCTCGATCTAGAGCCTAAGCCACTGGACCTACTTTCTTCAAACTCGGTAGTTATGGGTCTTCGGCGATTCCCTAGAAGGAAAATTGAAATTTTTTTTAGCTCTAAAACTGACGGTACCCCCCATACACCCGTAATACAAAATCTTATTTATATCGAAAACAGCTCTAACGATTTTGATAAAAAAAAATTAGGTGTGATATTATGGACATGTACTACGTTTTGGTAAAAAAAAAATTGGGGCAAAATGTTATTAACTGTACCTGTCATAGAACCGTTTTTTTGATTTTCGACTTTCTCATTAACGGCTGAAACGATTTTAACCAAAAATTTTCAGCACGAGTCCTCCTAAGTTTAAAATAATATTGTATATAAAAATATTCGAAAAATTATTTGTTGGTTTTTTTGAAAAAAATTTTTTTTTTTGAAAAATCAATATCTTCAAAATTTATGAACGATTATTTTTTGAAATTATTTTCTAAGATCAATATTATAAAATACTTAAAATTCGCATCCCACATTTCTTTCTTGAAAAATTTTAAAGAAATTTCTTATATAAAAAATTTATTTATTTAATAATAAAACGATTTTTTAAAGTTTGTTTGCATAAATTCATACTTTTCTAGAAATCAGACGGCAATTTCATTTTAAATTCATATTTTATATTTATAAAATGTATCTTAAATTCCAAAGTAATTTTACATAAGAGCAAGTTCGTGCGATCCAGTCGTGCATTTGATTTTTTTGTTGGTTTGGCTTTCTCACAAAAATATATAGTGAACAAATGGCCGAATACGTTCATTGTGTTCGCCGCTCCTGGTAGTAAAACCAGCGATCGGAGAATTTCATGATGACTGCATAAGCTAGGGATTTTGACTTGCGACTTATAGGTACTCGTACTATAAGCCAAGTTATGCATTCGAAAAAAAATTGAACTCGAGATTTTGATAAAAGTTGACATTACGATGATAGCGAAGACCAAAAAAGAAGGTCTCGCAATTCTGTCTGTCTGTCTGTCGGTTCGACTACAGCCTAAGCGGCTCGGTCGATTTTCTTTAAACTTGGTAGACACGGGTTTTGATTTTGTCCCCACACACGTTTTTTTCTTTTTTTTAAGACCAAAAATAACGGTACCTGCCAACGAATTTTTTTAGAAATTTTAGAATTTTTTTTTCTCAAAAACTGTGGGACAGATTTAAAAAAAAAAATTAAAAAAATTTTATTTAGTTATTTTTGGTACCCCCTTGGAACCATTTTTTTTGTTTTTGATTTTCTCAAAAACGGTACAACCGATTTTCATCAGTTTTTTTATGTTAAGACTCCCCAGCAGTTTCAATATTATTGTGTATTCAAATTTTCAAAAAAAATTTTTTTGGATTTTTAAAAAAATTTTCAATTTTTTTTTTGTTAAAACTCAATACATATTTCGAAAACCCCATGCTCGATTTTTTTCAAATTTGATAAATGAAAGTTTTTTAATATAAATTATAAGATGTAAGAAAAAAAATTTATTTAACCTAAAAATATTGGTACCCTCAATACAAATGTTAGAAAATGGTTTTCGAAAATCGTATTTTTCTCGAAAACGGTTCCGAGAACTTTGCTAAAAATTTTTTTCTTTGGATTATTTTTATTATCTACAATTTAATAAAAAAAATTGAAAACAAGATGTTACTGACTGTACCTACCATAGAACGATTTTTTAAGATTTTGAATTTCTCATTATCGGCGTAACGCATTTCAAAACTTTAAAAAAAAAAATAATTTTTGGGTTTTTGAAAAAAAAAATCCATTTTTGAAAAAAAAAATCAATTTTTTTTTTGGAAAATTCGATATCTCAAAAACAGCTCAATATTTTTGTTTGTAAATTTAATTTGTATTTGAAAAATAATAAGAACTTTAAATTGGCGTACCAAAATTTTTTCTTATATGCGTTTTAAAAAAAATTGTATATGGTATAAAAGCTTATTTTTGTAAGAAACCAGTACAGACTTATAATTTTTGTTCTTGCATAACAGGGTTGAAAAAGGTTAAGTCACTTTTTAGCTTAAGCTTGGCTTTAATTCACAAGTTAGTGGGTGACTTATGAATTAAGAAAACTGTAATTCAGAACCTACTAAGTGACTTATAAATTTAAAAAAATTTAAGTCATGAGCAAGTAAGTGACTAAAGAAATAAGAAAACTTTAATTCAAAAGTTACCTTGTGACTTATGAATTAAAATTAAATTCTGATTAAAAAATGATTAATTGGAAAATTTATAAGCTAACATGATAATTTTATGACAGACAAAAGCTTGAAATCTACTTTCGTTAATAATTAAATAATTATGTAGTCAAATCAAACTTAAACATTTCCAATTTACCAACGAGCTTATGAATTAAATTTTTTTTTTAATTCATAAGTCACTTAGTAGCTTATGAATTAAATTTTTTTAATTCACAAATCATCTACAGACTTATGACTTATGGTTTTTTTAATTCAAAAATTCGCAACCCTGGCATAAGCTAATATTTGCTTGATTCACCTGACATCCTGTTTTTAGCTCCAACTACTAAAGGAGTTGTTCTAGTCTATTAAATAAAATGCACGACTGGGTCGCACGAACTTGCTCCAATGAAATAGACTAGGACTTTCAAAAACGAATGTTATTAAAGAAAACTTTTCATAAGGATAAAATGATTTCTTTTAATTCTTTAAGTAGTAAGAGATAAAAACAGAATGCTATGCAAATATGAATTTATGCAAAAACAAAAATTATAAGTCGTTGTACTGGTTCCTTAAAAAAATAAGTTTTTGTGTACAAAATTTTTAAAACATTTTTAAGAAAAAATTTTGGTACGCCAACCTTAATTTTTTATTAATGTACGAATGAGAGTTAAATTTCCAAGAAAAATACTAAGCTGTTCTTGAGATATCGAATTTTCCAAAAAAAAAAATTACTTTTTTTTTAAACATTGGAACAATATTTTTTTTTTAAGTTTTGAAATGCAATGTTTTTTGAAGTTTTTAGGAGCTTCTTTATAAGAAATTTCATTAAAACCCGTTATGCCGATAATGAGAAATTCAAAATTCGAAAAAATCGTTGTATGGTAGGTACAGTCAGTAATATATAGATTTCAATGTTCTTATTAAATTATAGATCGTCAAAATTAATCAAAAGGAAAAAAAAATTAGCAAAATTCTCGGAACTGTTTTCGAGAAAAATACAATTTTCGAAAACCATTTTTTAACATTTGTATGGAAGGTTAGTTTTAGATAAAACAATTTTTTTTTCCTAAATCTTGTAAATTATGTGTAGAAGCTTTTATTTATCAAGTTTAAAAAAAATCGAGCGGGGGGTTTTCGAAATATTGAGTTTTCAAAAATAATTTTTTTTTTCAACCATTACCTAGTTTTAACTAAATGAAATTTTTCAAATATTTTTTAAAAAAATCTATTGGACAGTTTTCGAAAAAAAAAAAAAATATTTAGTTAGGAGGATTTTAAATGATTGCAAATTAAAATGGCACGGGAAAACTGTGTCGGGTAGATTATTCCATGCTGTGCTATTCGAAAATTAACCTCTATATTTGAACTAATGAACATTCCTAGCGAAACGGTCATCACTGTTAAAATGATTGAGTGGAGGAATGCAACTGGCTACTTTGAGTGAGTATTGCTTGTGAAAGAAGCGATAAAACAAGGAAATACATGAAACATTGGGACGGTCTTCAAGAGATGGGAATGAATCCATGATGGATCTGTTTTCTATCAGTTTTAAGGCTCTGTTCTGAGTTTAATCCAAAAAGTGGAGAGAAGTTTGTGCAGCACCTGCCCAAATTTGTGAGTTATAATCAAGTCTTTTACATATACAAGCCCCTTATAAAATATAGATATATAGATCAGAGGAGGTGGTAAATTTCTTACATCGATATGGAAATTATAAGCATTTAACATAATTTTCGGCGGTCTCGAGAATGTGGTGATACAAACGAAGATCGTCGTTGACACCCATACCCAGTACTGAGAGCTTTTCGGCTTCTTCGCTGCGAGTGCCAGTCAAGAACAATATCATGGGGTACATTTTGCTTCAACGACAATAGACAGCATTGAGTTTTCGAAGCATTAAACTCCAAACGATTTCGTATACACCATTAAACAATGCTGTTAAGGTAGGAGTTTAAAGAGTTAGTCATACGATACGATACATTTGCAATTTCACTTCCGATGGAGATGGGCGTGAATTTGAAATCGAGTACGAAAAGCTGAGAGTAGAGTCGTCGACAAAACAATGAAGTAGATTAGAAGTTTCAGATCATTTATAAAAATGAGGAAGAGAGTCGGAGATAAAAGGGAGCCCTGAGGAACACCAGCATTTATTTTGTGAAGATCAGACTTTACACCGTCCAATACAAAATGTATAGAAGGTAATTTCTAATCCAAATAATAAGGGTTTCATTGGTATCAAACGCACACATTTTCGATAAGAGAGCCTCGTGCTAAACTCTATCAAATGCCTTTGAAATATCAAACGCAATAATCTTACTTTCTCTACAACAATGTAAAGTTCTGTTCCACTCTTCGGTGAGATATACCATCAGATCACCAGTGGAACGATTGGTGCGAAAGCCATATTGCCGGTCATTAAGAAGCTTTCGATCTTCGAGATATTTCTTGAGCTGATGATTAATCAGTGATTCCATGACCTTGCAAAGAACAGACTTGAGCGCAATTGGTCCATAAAAGCAGGGGGTGAAAGAGTGGCCTTTTTTAGGAACAAGCTGGGCAAATGCTGTTTTCCATCTTCTAGGTAAGATTCCAGAACAGAAGGAGCAATGGAAAATCTAACGCAATGGTTTTGCCAGCGATGAAAAACACCTCTTCAGAAGAATGGGGGGTATACCATCAGAACCAGCGGATTTGTTTATATCAAGATCTCGAAGGGCTGTTGCAACTTTACGAGTGCGGAAATATACTTGCCCTTAATGAATGATTTACAGAATGAGCTGCAAAAACATAGATTAGCGTTGGAACCGAAGATGAAGTTGAATTTTTTACGTTCTTGACAAGTACGAGTATGTAGGACCGCTGGATATCATGAACAGTGGCACTCTACAGCAACTTAGCAGTAAGTAGCTTAGAAATGAAGTGATTGAATTCCGCGGCTTCGAATTAGCGAATTGGCACGGGGGGTGAGTGCAAGATGTAGTTCAAAAAGAAATCTGGTTGGTGAGTTCTTATCAGAAGAGGTTATCGAATAGTCAAATTTAGCGAGAGAGCGTTATCAAAGAAAAAAGTTGTCAGAAGATGGAAGGAAATTTTAATTTTTCAAAATTATATTATTTTCCAAAGTATAATTTTTAATTTAAGCAAGGAAAGTATTGGATTGATTAAAAAGTGTCCAGAGTGGGCAGAACAACCAAAATATATTAAAAAAACTAAGTATAAAGTGTTTACGTAGTTTTCAAAAAATTGGGGAAAAGCTTAAGCCAGTGGATTTTTCTTTTGTTATTCAGACCGTAACTTGCGGATTCACCCTCTTTTTTTGTTTCAGACCGATAAATAATTTTAATTAAAAATTCAAAATTCCATTGGTACTGGTTGTAAAATTTAAATTTAAAATTGTCTGGTTCGCCTGTGCCTTGTTCATCATTTTAATTAGCTCCGTTATTAAATTTCAGTTCGATTAATTTAATTTGAATTAACTTCTACTTTTCATCATCAAGTGTAAGTCCACTCCCAGCTGAGCATTCGGAAGTTGGAATCATCAAAGCGCTACTTGTTGCCTATATTTCTCCTTCCTCCATCGACACACGTTTTGATTGACAGTTGTCAAAGATATTCAAATTATCGACTGTCTACCTCGATGCGTTGGATGCGTTAAGTACTTTTAATAAGTTTTTTTTTGTTTAATCATAAATTAATTGTTTTTCGTTTCATCCTAGTCGTTCTAAAATTAGTTACAGGAAAAAAATATTGAAACAAGATTAAAGAAAATAGAACGAATTTATTATTTTTTTGTTGGAGAAGTTGAAGGAAGTCTTAGAAGAAGTAAAGCGAAATCCATGAGGCAGTGGGACAAGTTTTCAGAAAGCTGAACTAATTGTTGGCAGATACCAAAAGATTATTATCTTGTAATCAGAATAAAAACACATTAATTCGGCTTTGTAAAATGTACTCACTCTTAATTTATTCGAATTCGAACATACCTATGTATATATCTTTGTTTTATTCTTTCGTTTTACTTTGACATTCGTCTTACCAAATCAATCATAATAAATTGATGAGTCGTTTTAAAGTCGTGTGCGCCGTGTTGGTCTGACTTTAGTTCGCTGATACTAAAAATAGTTAAATTAATTATTATTATTCAATATTATTCGGTAAGCGTCCATTAAAGTGCAACACAGTCGCCATTCAATTTTTTTTTCATTTTAACGAAAATGCTCGTAAGTGTCTTTATAATACTAAACTATTAGTACTATGTCAATCACGATTGATTTGGCCTTAGTGACCCTTTAACCAAAAAGATTGATTGATTGCAATAACAATAGCCCAAATCAATCAATCCTAATGTAATTTTCTTGCAACTGAAACCGATGAACGGAAAGTGAAAGAAACGAACAAAAAAAGTTATGTTTCGTTCATTCAACTTCAATAGAGTGTATATTCTTCATTTTATAAACAAAGGAAGATGGCGTGAATGAAGTCGAAAAGAATTAGATAAAGCCCAAGTTTAGTTCATTTTCGAATGTCCGTCAAGTTAGCACTAAAACTTCAAAATTTTCAAAATGTAATAATTGGATTAATTGTCGTGAATTTGTCGTAAATTTGTCGTGAAACAAAAAAATTTGTCGCGCTTGTTTTTTTAAAAAAATAACCCCTGGTAATGCTAACTTCACAGTCAAGTTAGCACTACCACCCCCCAAAATAGGGTAAAATGAACTCCTAAAATAAAAAGGGCAGCGTAAATACTTGTCGTAAATTTGTCGTAAATATATCGTAAAATAAAAAAAATGTTCGCATCATTTTTTCTCAAAAAATGTCATGAAAATGCAAAAGTCCATAAAAAATCATTTTTTCATAAAACCTACATAGCACTACCATACCAAAACTATCTGTTAAAACTAGTTTTTTACTCTGCAATTTGTTTAAACAATTGTCGTAACACGTTTTTGAATAAGTTCCGTCATAAAATAATTTGTCGCGCCCTTCTTGCCCAAAAAAATGCCCTAAATATGACAAAAGTCCTTAAAATAGCATTTTTTCATAAAAGTTAGCACTACCATACCAAAACTATCTGTTAAAACTATTTTTTTACTCTGCAATTTGTTTAAACAATTTTCGTAAGACGTCTTTGAATAAGTTCCGTCATAAAATAATTTTAAGGACTTTTGTCATATTTAGGGCATTTTTTTGAGCAAGAAGGTCGCGACAAATTATTTTATGGCGGAACTTATTCAAAGACGTCTTACGACAATTGTTTAAACAAATTGCAGAGTAAAAAAATAGTTTTAACAGATAGTTTTGGTATGGTAGTGCTGTGTAGGTTTTATGAAAAAATTCTTTTTTATGGACTTTTGCATTTTCATGGCATTTTTTGAGAAAAAAATGATGCGAACATTTTTTTTATTTTACGATATATTTACGACAAATTTACGACAAGTATTTACGCTGCCCTTTTTATTTTGCGAGTTCATTTTACCCTATTTTGGGGGGTGGTAGTGCTAACTTGACTGTGAAGTTAGCATTACCAGGGGTCATTTTTTAAAAAAAATTACGTTCGTAGCCGCAGGCGTACCGCGACAAAATTTTTGGTCTTACAGCATATTTACGACAAATTTACGACAATTATTTACGCTGTCCTTTTTCTTTTGCGAGTTCATTTTACCCTATTATGGGGGGTGGTAATGCTAACTTGACTGTCAAGTTAGCATTACCAGGGGTTATTTTTAAAAAAAAACAAGCGCGACAAATTTTTTTGTTTCACGACAAATTTACGACAAATTAACGACAATTAATCCAATTATTACATTTTGAAAATTTTGAAGTGGTAGTGCTAACTTGACAGACATCATTTTCGAATTATTTTAGTCTCGGTCAGAACGAAGAGATAGGAAAAAAAAAATATTTTAGTTGAATGAACGACTGAAAACGTTTCGTATCGGACTTGGTCTCGTTCGGAACGAAACGGCTGGATGAAAATTGATTTGGATTGATTGAACGATTGGTTGAAAAGATCGAATCATTCATTAATTCGATCTTTGAAAATGACCAATTGGCACAGATCTAGAAACTATTTGAAAGATTTGTCTGAATATGATTGATTTTGAGGTGGCGATGCCAATTGTTTTAAGTTTAAGGACGTTTTTGACACACCTACATACATGTAGGTACATATATTTTGATCAATAGATTTGAATCATTTGAAATAAGAAATATCTGCTACTTGTATCTCTTAGATAAATTGCACAAAAACCTATAAGGACATATTTTTCGGAGAGTTTTGACTTTTATTGATTTAAAAATGTATACCTTAGGGGCTGTGAAATTGAGAGAATGATGTTGTACCTCATATTAAAATCTTACTCTGAGGATACAAATAAGTTTCTTTGGTATACTTTTGATTAGCGAATATTTGCTGGTGAATTTTTTACTTTTCTTCAAAGCAATTCTTAGCTTATAATACATGTCAGAGGTCAGACGTTTTCAATGGGATTCAGATCAGTGAAGCAGGCTGCTCAGCTTAGGGTGTCTGAATGAGCCTCTCGAAGATATTCCGACACTATCAATCTAGAATCTTAAAGTCGTATTTCTACAGTTTTGGATGTTTTGGAAAGTAGGCTCTGGGATCATGGGACCCCATATATAGGGCATTCGCATAAAAAAAATCGGACGACTGGATCAAACGTTCTTTTTCTTTTATAAAAGTACTTTGGGATTTAAAAATTGTTTATATATATGTACATATATAAAAACATGGATTTTATTAAAGAAAGTTATTCAAATATATATAAAAAAAAACAAAGTTTTAAAAATCGTTTATTAATTAATTTATATGTAAGCAATTTCTTTAAAATTTGTGTAAACAAATTTGAGATGTCAATTTTAAGTATATAAAAATTTACATTTTATGAAATAATTTCAAAAACCAAACTAATTCACTCGTTTTCAAGATATTGTTTTTTTTTTTCAAAAAAATAAAAAATCAAAAAAAAATAGTTTTCGAAAATTTGTGTAAAAAATTTGTTAAAGCTGTTAATTAGAAATTCGAAAATTAAAAAAACAGTTCATTGACAGGTAGGGGAGAGTGAGTACGAAAGTAACAGTGGGTCGGTTGTAACATTCAATTTTTACGAAAAAATTGAGCTGTATGCATTAATTTTTAAATGCAGATTTCTTCACAATTAATTCCTGAATGCACCCACAAAAAACCAAATGTCAAAACAGTGAGCAGAGCCAAATAAAATTTAAAACGTGAAATTCAATGACAAACGATTTTTTTATCTTTGGTGAGTTTTGTTTCATATTTCTTGAAAGAATAAATTATAAATTAAGTGAAGGCGCTTTAATCGAAGTTCATTTTGTTATTAATGCAATAGAGTACATGATTTTCTGATTTGCATTATAGTTGCTTTTTAATTTAATCTTTCATATAAAAAAAATAAGTGGTGGACTATTGTAACATTTTTTGTGTTAGCGGTTGTAACATGTTACAACCGTCCACATGCAAAATATTAAGGTGTCTGTTTCTGTTTTAATCTTTAATTGATTCCCATAGACACTCTGTTTTTAATTGAATAAAAACAATAGACAACAGTTTCACTTAAGGCAGCGGAAAATGCCCCGACAAAGAACGAGAAAACTACTCGAGGTCTAATCTCAAAATAAATCTTCGTAAAGGCAGCGGAAGAAGTTCTTAAAATGATAGTTAGAGCTGTTTCAAAAACTTACAAAATCTGTCACGTCACTCTAAGTCGTTTTGTTCGAAAAACAAAATCTATACTTCTTTTACCTCAAGCAAAGCCTCTGTAAGATTCTAACTTGTAAACGTACAAACATTTCGTATTCTAAAAACATGTCGCTGTCTTTGACGGATAACGTGTCGTTTTGACATGTCACTGACAGCTGCATAGAAATTTTTTTAACACCCAACGCCGGAAAAGAAGTTTTACTTCAAAAATGTCTGTACGAAACAAAAATTCAAATTAAGTCATTACAAATTACAACCATTTTTTCTATTTTTTACTTTCTCATTGTGGGCATTATCATATCGAATTTTAATGAAATTTTTTATACAGAAGCGTTCAAAAAGTTTGAGAAACATTGCATATCAAAACTTAAAAAAAAGGATTTTAGAATTTGAATTTTTAATTGAAGTACTAAAAAGTGTTTTACAAAATTTTAACTACGCATACATGAGTGGCACGTGGTAGATTTTTGAAATTTTATGAGTTTCATTCAAAGAGTTTATTCAAGAAATGTTAAAAAGGTTTATACTACATATTATACCTATAAACTTTATAGGTATGACGACAGAAACAGAAACAAAAACTAACGAAGTGAGGAGAGAATAGAATAAATGGATCCATATGGCTAATGGCTTATTGCTTTTAATTTGATTTTTGGGTATGTTCGTAGAGAATAGTTTTTAAGTGCATTAAGATGCAGCTTTGAAGATTTTGTATGGAAAAGTTGACGAGAAAAAAAAGCAGTACTTCGGCCATGTTTGCAGTACGGCAGTACGGAGCTTCAAAAAGCAGTACAAATACTGAAATTGCAGTACTTTGACAGCGCTGATCTACATACATGTTGGTATGTACACATAGTTTATTTGATATGAACGTGTTTTAAGACTTC
Organism: Chrysotoxum bicinctum; assembly: GCA_911387755.1. Taxonomy (NCBI): domain Eukaryota; kingdom Metazoa; phylum Arthropoda; class Insecta; order Diptera; family Syrphidae; genus Chrysotoxum; species Chrysotoxum bicinctum. Next base: position 50,074,103 of record OU426989.1, read on the forward strand.
AAAAAATTTGTATATAAAAAACCGAAAACCGGTTATTGAAAAAACCGGTTTTGTTGTCCGGTTAAAACAGTCAGGTTAAATCGAGAAGGAAAATAACCGGAAAAACCGGTTAATTGGGAATAACCGCCATCCCTATCTAAAGGTACTACGCCCCTGGCGGCACTAATCAGCAGGTATTAACGCCCCTGGTGGCACTAGAACAGCAGGCTTAAACGCTCTGGTTGATCAGCAGGTACTATGCCCCTGGTGGCAATTAATGACCAATCTATTTGTACTTGTCTATGTCTGGATTTCAAATAATTGATCAAATCAATTTACTAGGCCGCCTGACTGTGTGTATGACCGAAAGGGTACTTTTCGTTCACCTAAGTAGGTCCTCATAATGACTTTTCAGTAAGAACTGCATGTAAATTATGTAGGTGGTGAACGAAAAATATTAATGTTGTTGATTTTCCTGTGATGCCATGTGTTCAGGGTGCTTGTGAATTGAATTTGGCGAAGTACAATTCTCGGTATTAATACGAAAGTAATATAGAGTGGGGTTAAATGGAAGTCATATTATTGATAGGAATTTTAATTCCAATAAAATCCCTTGATAGTTCTTTAATAACTTGTATTATTCAATTTTAACATCTTAGTACATAATTTAATATTATGATAGACCCAATACTTTAGCCGTGTCAAGATTTTGGCGAGTACGAATAACAAAAACATAGATCTTCCACGTTATTCTCTGAACTCAAACTGTCTTGTTGCTTTTCTTCTTATTTAGTGTCAAAAATATTGACGTGTTCATAAAACTAAATTGTATTTAATTTTTATAAAATGCACACCTTTAGGCTTTCAAATTCGACATTAGAATTTCTCTTTTTCTTGTATTCTTAATAAGACTGAAATATTGTATAATAGTGGCAAGATTTATAAAGCTTTACATACATACTTATGTACATTAAATTTATATATTGTTGGCTCAAGTGTTACTCCGAACAAACAAATTGGCTTAGAAGTTTTTGAGCAATACTGTGCCTAAGAACACAAAACTTTTTCGAACACTATTTGTTACCATCTTGGTCAACAAAATTCTGTCAAGATAAATCATACAAACTGCCATCCGAGTAAGTTTTCTAACTTCCTTAGAGTCAATTGACTGCAAAACTGTTATTGAAATGTTCTTTAAATACTTTTTGTGTAAGTAAAACTATGTATTTGCATTTTGAATTCGAAAACAGATCATTATTCTTCTTGAAAATTCTTTTGTACATCTCTATTCAAGCCTGTGTTAACACAAAGCACCAAAAAATCGTTGACGACGGACGGCAACACAAACAGGAAGGAACTTTTTCGATTGCACTTTTTGTTTCACCAAATCGAAATGAAGATTTATTATTCAAATCTTTTTGTCGGTGTTGGAGAAAAAAGAGCGCCAATTCAAATTTTTGATACCTACTTATTCTTTCTTTGCTGTTTTTTTTTTTGGTAATTTCAACTTCTGTATATTTTTGACTCCTTTTTCGTTATGTCCTTATAAAGTGAAGTTTTTATCTACCCTCCGTTGTGAAGGCCATTTCTATTGAATTTTTTTTCTCTCTCAAGTAAAAAAAAAACTCTTCATAGGTATTCAGTTCAGTCTAAAGAAAAACTCACTAAATAAAGAAAAGAAAAAAAAAAAGGACGAATGTAAGCAGTAAAATTAAAATGTCCTTGGCAGACAACGGACAAGCTAAATCTGTCGACATTATTTCCTATGGGCTTTGGTTGCATTGGTGTTAGTGCTGTCGGCAATTTCTTAATAAACCAAATGTCATGAGTCTGGCGACTGGTTGATATGGACTTTTATAAGCTTCCGAATTGAATTCCACATATTCGGGGCCAGATTGGCAATATGTGCCATCCAAGAGACAACTTAAGGCAGTTGAATTTGAGGGCGACACAATAGAAGGTGATTAAATTCAAGCGTTTTAGGACCTACTTCAACGTTTATAGATTTCGAAAAATAAAATCCAACAAAAGGATATAATTCGTAATTTTATCTTAAGAAACTTGTGCAAAGTGGCATATAATGCCATATTGCTAAATGTTTTTAAATTCAGCAGTTTCGGTTTCAAATTATCGATTCGATGAAATATGAAGTCAAAGAGTAGATTTACTTTGTAAAATACTAAATAAAAATGAATGCATAGAACCAAAGTTAAGACACCATCTAACACTCCTGATGATTTGCATACAGTTGTCTACAATGATGCAGCTGCAATATCTGCCAACAATGGTCCTGTTTCTGGCTTACGATCTACCAGGTAGATATAGTTGGCAATAGATTGCAATTTGGAAATATCAAAGTAAATTTTCGAAAATTGAATGGTTTCATGTAGTTTTAAGCATAACCGAATGACTTAAAGAATCGAGTGATCATTCGAATGATCTTAGAAACAAGATCGTAGTAAAAAAAAAGGTAGGAAACAAACACTCCATTTCAAGGTAAAAAAAGCAAAAACGAAACAAAATAAATAAAATGCACGACTGGATCGCACGAACTTGGTCTTATGTACTTTTGGATTTAAAATATGTATGTACATACATTTTATAAATATAAAACATGTATTTAATAGAATAAAAATGTTCAAATGCATGGAATTGCATTGAATCTGATCTCCGGAAAACTATGAATTTACGCAAATAAGGTTTAAAAATCGTTTTATGTTTTAAAGTAATTTTTTATATAACAAATTTCTTTAAAATTTTTCTAGAACAAAATTTGGGATGCCAATTTTAAGTGCTTAGTAATATAGATCTTAGGAAATAATTTCAAAAAATAATCGTTGACACGTTTCAAGATATTAATTTTTCAAAAAATAAATTGGATTTTTTTTATTTTCAAAAAACAAAAAAAAAATATTTTTTTGAATATCAAAAAAGGCACGGTAGTGCCCAGCCAAGTTCTGGCACTTCACCCTTTTTACAGGAACATACTCAGGCGAGTTTTGATCCCTCCCTACCTTCAGTACCAATAAAGTCAGAAATTTAAAATTAAGAATATTTGCTAAGCTGGTCAGGCACAGGCGCCTCACCAAATTTCAATTTTCTAGCATAAGCGGTTCCTGAGATATAAGGCCTCAAAAATCACAAAAACCGTAACTGACTGACTGACAGATCATCAAAATTATGGAGCACTTCCCGACATCGTAGAATCTTGTAATTTTGCACAATGGTAGGTCTTGTCAAGTAGAGGAAAAAATCGAAAATTTGAGGTTTTCCATTCAGGGGGCGTGGTATCCGCCCATTTTCTCCGAATTGGTGTTGGTTGAATGGAGCACTTCCGACTACTGTAAACGATGAAAATTGGTAAAGTGATAGGGCTTAAATTGCAAACAAAGAAAAAAAATATAAAATTTGAGGTTTCCCATTCAGGGGCGTGCTATCCGCCCACTTCCTCAGAACTGATGTAAATTATATATGGCACACTTCCGATTGCAGTAGAACAATGATATTTGGTAGAACGGTAATGATTACTGACTAAAATTTGATTGGCTTACTTGGCAAGTTTTTTTTTATGCCCAATTCGAAAGGTTTTAAGAACTTGACCAGTGAACCCATCAAATTTTAGTCAGTAGTCATTAAATAATAAAATTTCCCTATTACATTGTAGCTGTTTCAATATTATTCTACTTTAAATATTCGCAATTAAACCTTCATGAAGTAATAAGAACTTGGCGTACTTTTAGATCTCAGTAATTTTCACGGCTGACTTGTTAAACAAAGGTTTTTGTATAGAAGAACTTGGCTCTTTTTTTAACATTTATGTTTTTGGTCTGATTTTTATATACAATATTATTTTAAACTTAAGGGGGCTCCTTGTGAAAATTTTTGGTTAAAATCGGAGCTATGACAGGAGGTACCATTAATAACATTTCGCCCCAAATTTTTTTTATAAAAATATAGTCCATATCCATAACAACACATCTAATTCTTTTTATCAAAATCGTTAGAGCCGTTTTGGAGATAAATAAGATTTTGCATTACGGGTGTATGAGGGGTAGCGTTAGTTTTGGAGCTAAAAAAAATTCATTTTCTCCTCTAGGGAATCATCGAAGACCCTTAACTACCGGGATTGAAGAACATAGTTCTAGAGGTTTAGGCTCTAGGGAGAGGTACAGACATACAGACACACTGAAACATGTTTTCTTGTGTTCTAAATTTTCCTTACATTTTTTATAAGAAAAATTGTTATGCAAATTATTAGTATTCAATAAAATAGATCTTATTACCAAATTAAAAAATTAATTCGTGTATCCGTTTTCAAGAAATTGAATTTAAAAAAAAAATTGTATTATTTTTTTAAAAATCTTAAAACTAACAAATTTTTAGATTATATATTTTCAAATGCATGGGAGCTTCCGCATAAAAAGTTTGGTTAAAATCGTTAGAGCCGTTGATCAGAAATTCGAAAATCACAAAAACCGTTCTATGACAGAGGTACCGTTAATATCATTTCCCCCCAACATTTCTTCTTACCAAAATGTGGTTCATATTAATAATATCACAACTATTTTTGTTATCAAAATCGTAAGAGCCGTTTTTGAGATAAATAAGATTATGCATTACGGGTTTTAGAGCTAAAAAAAAAAATTCAATTTTTGCTCTAGGGAATCACCGCCCTATAGTACCTATATCGCAGGTTCGCAGGTAAAAACAATGTATGTGTGTAGGTTAGTTAGATGAACTATACAATACAGAAAAATTGAATATGAAGGTAGAGGTAGATAGGTAAGAGAAAAAACGTAACTATTGAATGGAACAGATATTAAGAGAGAGAGAGAGAGAGCATAGGAAGAAAAGAAAATTAAAAATGTTGGAATGATAATGACATGAAACAAAACAGCGACCTCGCGATTGTGATGAAATCTAATTCCTGGATAAAATAAATTCAAAAAGTTTATAATTTTATAATTTGTTTTTATTTATTTCTTAGGTTGTATGTAGTGTAACTAAGAAGTGATTTTAGGCTTAAAATTTGCGCAATAATATTGACTTTTTGAAGCAATGCTAACCTTTCTCGATTATTGTATAGGTTTTAAGATATGAGTGGTTGTATAAGTCAACAAATGAAAAAAAATGGACAAAAAATGTAAAATTAATAATATTTAAGTTTGACAAATAATAATTAATGAAAAAAAAATTATAGCCAGGAACACTCTTATAACAATATAGAAAATAATAAAATTTATTTCAAATAAATCGGTTGACTACTTTCTGAGATCATTCTAGCCAAACTTTAAAAAGGTTTGGCTTTTATATAATGGTATAGATGTACCTAGATATTCCAGTGTTGCCCATCTGCGTCACACGCTCTTTGGTTTGAACTTTGATGTGTACCTCAAGACCAGGCTTGTTTTAAATCTTCACAATATCATCCTAATTATCTCAGTGAAATGCTTAATTATGCCCATTCCCAAAGAGGTCTGAAACAAATTTCACCGCGTTTCGCATACAGCATAGCGGAACGTTCATTCTATACGTTTCTGCAATTCTTTTGTGGAATGCTCTTGAGTTGCAAAGTACTACCGTGCTCACAGCATTTAGGAAGAAATTATTATTGCACTATAAAAATCGAACTTAGGAACATGCTATTTAGAATTATATTGCACATATTCTTTTTCTAATTTTATTTTCTCTTTTTAATTTCCAACTTTGCTATGCATTCATATTTCTTAAATTTAAATTTTAATTATCTTATTTTTACTTGCGACTTATAGGTACTATAAGGCAAGTTATGCATTCGTAAAAAAAATCGAACTCGAGATTTTGATCAAAGTTGACATTACGATAATAGCGAAGACCAAAAAAGTAGGTCTCGCAATTCTGTCTGTCTGTCTGTCGGTTCGACTACAGTCTAAGCGGCTCGGCCGATTTTCTTCAAACTTGGTGGATATCATTTTTAATTTCCCCCCCCCACACGTTTTTTTCTTTTTTTTAAGACCAAAAATAACGGCACCTGCCATACGAATTTTTTTTAGAAATTTTATAAACATTTTTTTTTCTCAAAAATTGTTCGACAGATTTTAAGAATAAAAATGCAAACAAATTTCATTTAATTAAAGCTAGGTATTGGTTAAAAAAAAATTTCCAAAAAATGGTTATTGAGGGTACCCCCATGGAACAATTTTTTTGTTTTTGATTTTCTCAAAAACCATGCAACCGATTTTGATCAATTTTTTTTTTGCTAAGGCTCCCCAAAAATTTAAATAGAATTGTGTACTCAAATTTTCAAAAATATTTTTTTCGGATTTTAAAAAAAAACTTCAAAATTTTTTTTTCAAAACTCAATATTTCGAAAACCCCATGCTAGATTTTTTTTAAACTTGATAAAGAAAAGTTTCTCAATACAATCTACAAGATGTGAGAAAAGAAAAATATTTTACTTAAAAATAAAGGTACCTAACATACAAATGCTAAGAAATTTAAAAAAATGGTTTTCAAAAATAGTATTTTTCTCGAAAACGGCGCCTAGAATTTTGATAAATTTTTTTTTTCTTTCAATTAATTTTTACGATCTTTAATTTAATAAAAAAAATTTTGAAATTAAGATATTACAGCTTGTACCTACCATAGAACCATTTTTTCGAATTTTGAATTTCTCATTATCCATATAACGGATCTTAATGAAAATTTGTATAGAAAAGCTTCTGAAAAGTCTAAAACACATTGCATTTCAAAACTTTATAATAAATATTTTTTGAATTTAAAAAAAAAATCTATTTTTTTCTTTTTTTGAAAATTCGATATCTCCGAAACGAGTCAATATTTCTTTTCGTAAATTTAATTTTTATTCGAACAATAATAATAACTTTAAACTGGCGTACCAAAATTTTTTCGTAAAAAGCTTTTAAAAAGTTTGTACATAAAAGCTTTTTTTAAGAAACCACTACAACGACTTATAATTGTTGTTCTTGCGTAAATTCATAGTTGGATAGCATTCTGTTTTTGTCTAAAAAAAATTTAAAAATTAATTTAATCCTTATGAAAAGTTTTCTCTAATAACATTCGTTTTTAAAATTCCTAGTCGATTACATAGGAGCAAGTTCGTGCGACCCAGTCGTGCATTTTATTTCTTTTAGTTTTTTTGCAAATAATATAAAGTCTCATAGTACAATTATATTTCCGAACTTAGTTGATTATCCTCTCATATTTTTGAATATTTAAAGTCTATGGTGCAAAATTTTAAACAGCCTATTATTAAGGTATTAGGAAGATACTACTTAACAATTTGCTAGCTTTATAGTAGTTTACTAACTCATTCTTAATTTTAAACATTTTCTAAATAGTATCGTACTAAAGCAATTTTATCAATGAATTGCTTCTGAACACACCTTAAACATCACAGTTCATCCAAAACACTAAGTAAACAGACCTTTTGTGTCACGATACTAAAACAATGAAGTAGGTATTCGATGATTTTAACTTTAACAAAAGGGTAGAGAAAGTATGAAGCTATATTCGATTAAAATATGCAAAATCGTTGTTTCAACCTAGTTTCATATTAATAAAGCTTTAACATCGTTTTAATTCAATTACAAATTTGAGCCTATGTTACCTGTAAAAATATCAATACTCGAAAAGATTTTAATCTTGATGTGTCATTGTAAATAGAATCTTACTTCGAAATAAATAAAATAAAAAATGAAAAGCGAACGTAGCTTAAGACTTGCGAACTTTAAATTAAGTGAGCCAATAGATTTTGTCGGTTCAGTCTACAGTGCGGACTTTTGGCCTGCAGGGATCATTATTCGCCCATTTATTTTTATTCCAAAAAACGTAGGATAATGGATAAAACTCATTCGTTCGATGGCACCCCCCGGGAAGAGTTCCAACTAGACTACATAGTCGAGAGAACTAATCACCCTGTAGGGTTCCCAATGACGAACAATTTGTTTTTATGCAATACTCAGCTCCCTGTCACAAACCTACACCATTCCTGAATCAAAAAAAAATAAAATGCACGACTGGGTCGCACGGACTAGCTCCTATGTAATAGACTAGGAATTTTAAAAACGAATGTTATTAGAGAAAACTATTCATAAGGATAAAATTAATAGTAGTAAGAGATAAAAAAAAGAATGCTAGGCAATTATTAATTTATGCAAGAACAAGAATTATAAGTCGTTGCAGTGGTTTCTTAAAAAAATAAGCTTTTATACAAAATTTTTAAAACATTTTTAAGAAAAAAATTTTAGAACGCCAATTTAGAGTTTTTATTATTGTTTGAATAAAAATTAAATTTACAAAAAAAAGATATTGAGCCGTTTTTGTGATATTGAATTTTCCAAGAAAAAAATAAATTTTGTTTTTCAAAATTCAAAAACATATTTTTCTAAGGTTTAGAAATGCCATGTTTTTTAAAACTTTTTAGAAGCTTCTCTATAAAAAATTTCACTAAAATCCGTTATGACGATAATTAGAAATTCAAAATTCTAAAAGATCGTTCTATGGTAATTTTCTTAAAAATCGAAAAAAAAAAATTGGAAAATTTAAATACACAATCATATAATAAAACGGCAAACATGTTTTTTGTGGTACACTTTTCTCCAAAAGTATTTAACCGATTTCGATAAATTTTATATGGTTGGAAAGCCACAGTTAAGGAGATGTGCAGAATATACTTGAGACACGCATTTACACACTGTGGGTCATTTTTGTTTTTGCACTGTCGAACACTTTGCATATTACATAAAATAAAATTTAATTTAATAAATTTGATTGAAAACACTGCCAATAATATAAATAATAAATAAATTGGCACTCGAATTTCGAGAGCTGGGTCGGCTAGTAATATTGAAACTGCTAGGGAGCCTTTACATAAAAAAAATGATCAAAATCGGTTGTACCGTTATTGAGAAAATCAAAAAAAAAAAATGGTTCCAAGGGCGTACCGAAAATAGTAATTTTTTGGATTTTTTTTAACCATTAAATAGGTTTTTAAATCTGTGGGACAGTTCTTGAAAAAAAAAATATTTATAAAATTTCGAAAAAAATTCATTGGCAGGTACCGTTATTTTTGGTCTTAAAAAAAATAAGAAAAAAACATGCGGGGGGGGGGAAATTAAAAACCCATATTTACCAAGTTTGAAAAAAAACGGCCGAGCCGTTTAGCTGCAGTCGAACAGACAGACAGACAGACAGACAGACAGAATTGCGAGACCCAATTTTTTTGTCTTCGCTATCATCGTGATGTCAATTTTGATCAAAATTTCGATTTTAATTTTTTTTACGAATGCATAACTTGCCTTATAGTACCTATAAGTCGCCAGTAAAAATGTATTTGGAAGTGATTTTGACATCTTGCAATATACTAAAATTACTTTCAAATTAATTTTTTTTATGTTTCCGAAGAGCACTGAAAGGCAATTTCAAAAACCAACGAAAAGTAGATTTCCGTATCGTCAAAGGGAAACACACCCAAACAGTACTTTACAGCTACTCGTATGTCACAAAACTCATTTGTTTCTAGAGACGATAAGTGAGGAATGAATTGTTTCTTTTTTTAACGATTCGAAAACTAATCGGTTAATAACCAAGTTGTAAATTCATTATAATCTTAGTTCTTATGTTGGTTTCTACAAAATGTTTGTACGTTTATAGGTAAGGATCTTACAGAGGCTTTGCTTGAGGGAAAAGAGTTGTACTTCTAGCACGCGTACGTCAGTACACACTATTTTTTTAATATTAAATAATTAAATCAGCTATGGCTATTTAAAGCAGGTCAAGATTGATGTCTGTTTATATATTTTATCGGCCCGAATCATGCCCATTGGCAGAGTGTTCTTTCCCCTTCTTCAAACTTTTAAAGTACAGAACCAATTTTGATGAATATAACTAGGTAGGTACTGTTCAAAATTTTCGTTTTTATAAATATTATTTAAATTCCAAAACTTTCTGAAAAGGAAAAGCAATTATTCGTCTTGCTCACAAGTAAATGTAGTAGAAGTGGGTCCCACATTGCCATATCCACACCAATGTTGCTAAGGGCCATCAAACACTTTTGCGTGATATCGTGTAGATGGCCGTTGCTAATGGCTGTGTTTGTGCATTGTTAGGTTGCCCAGTTATTTTTTGCAAGAGAGTTCAAGTGGAACCCTGATGTTGTTGTAACGATCTTGATTTTAATTTTGGTGCTAATTCTTAATGTAAGTTAAATATAGCTCATAACTCTAAGAATGGAGTGAATTGGAATAATGGTTAAGACGGAGTTTCAGACAGGGTGAACTGAGGTTGAAGTCGAAATACTTGATGTTACAATTAATCCGAAGCATGCGAGTAATAGGTTCTTTGAAGCCAGAAGAGGCAAATATAAGTAAAGAGTACTCGTAGTATAAATACTCGTAAGTACTCGATGAATGAATGTCGCTTATAGCTCTTCGCTCTTCCAGCGTATTCAAGTTAATTAATAGAAGTTGGTCTTGAAACGGAGGTAGAATCAATGAGTTATTCCAAGACAGACAACGAAGGGCGAAACGACGTTGAATGCTCTGAATATATGAACTTGTTGATAAGGGGACCACAATAAAGAGGCGTATTCAAGAGAGGGGCGAACAAAGGTAATGTAGGGTAAATTGCCCAATATTGTTGGTAAACCCCCCCCCCCCCCAATGATTGGCACATTTGAAAGTTTTTTAATCAAACCTTTTTAAAAATATTAGCCTTAACCTATTTCTTGATGATTTGGCATCATTTCTTTTGGCCTCTGAAGTTAGTAGCAATTAAAAAACGCTGTTAAAAATTCAGTATCAAGTTCGCGTCAAATTTGATGTGTAAAGTGGTGACATAGTAGTGTTATTTAATAATAAATTTAGGGGAAAAACCATTGCCAAAAGCATTTTAAAAGAATTAACTATAAAAAAAGGTAAGTTCTTTTTATTTTAATATCTTATTCAAAATATTGTATATATAAGGGGTGTTAAATATAGGAATGTAAATCCATCAAATTTCTATGTATTGGCACATGCCAATCATTGGATGAGGTGCCAATCACTGCGGGTTGATTGGCACTGTGCCAATTATTGGTAAATGAAAAAGTTACAGGTTTTCATAATTTTGTATCAATTTTTCTTAAGGTGATAATACACTTTTTAATCAATCAATAAAAATCTAATCTAATCTCGGGCTTAATTTAAACATAATGTAACTTAAAAGGCTTAAATATAATTATAAAAATAAATTACATTTTTTTATTAAATTTTATAGTAAAGTTATACTTTTTGTTTATTTTGTTCTTATTGGTTTTAATAAACTTTAAAAGTTAAAAACAAATCAATGTGCCAGTCATTAGTTTGTTAAGTGCCAATCATTGGTAAAAGGACATCGTTTTACTTTTTATTAATTATTTATTAGTTTTAATAAAAAATAGGGTATTTAATGTTTTTCACTTAAAAAAGATATAATTAAAAATTAAAAAAAAAACTGCCGTTTCCTAATTCCCGTAAGTTATGTAAGCCGAATAAGTGTTGAGTAACCTTAAGGTGCCAATGATTGGTTGGTTTACCCTATAAAGATCGAGTCAAGTAGGGGTCAAAGAATTCATTGGACTGTCGCTATTTTGTAGTTTTTTTATTTCAAGATAAATGAACAATCAAATTCTCAGCTTCTCTATTCAGATTTGTTTTGAGGTACCACATCTTCTGGATGTTGTAAATGGATTGTTTGTCTACCATTTGTGAAATTATATTTAAAAATTGTCGCGATTTAATATAATCACCATTTAATTTAGGAATGGTGAACTTTAGTAAATGTAGGGAATTATTTTTAATAATAACCACTTTACTTTCATGGATATCGTTACAAGGGCTTGTTGCAGTGGCGTAGATAGGGGGGGGGGATCAGGGGGATATATCCCCCCATTGAGATTGATAATTGTTCAACATAACCAGTCATGAACCAAATAAGTTAAAGAAACGCACTCTGAAATTTTTTTTACTCTCTCACCAATTGATAAAATAGGTAAACGTGCAAGAAAAAGCGCTTCCGTCCAGCTACATATATATATTTTATTAAAGATATTAGCTATACTGCCGGTTTCAACGTCAACTCCCAAAAGAACTTTCTCCAGTCAGTAAAGAGAATAAAAACAATACAAAGAAGCATGACCAACGAAGTGAGATTATTAAAAATATGTATGTCTATTTTAATAACAGTGTGATAAGCTTTGGATGTTTACTTATTTGCAGGATCGCTTGAATGGTTTGGCTGCTCTAGCTATTCATCGCGAAATACCTATACTAGCAGACCAGATTATAAGTGTTTTATCTAAAAAGAACAGAAAACTGAATTTTATTTTGTGATTTATTTTTTAAATTAATATTATTTTACTTACTGCAGTGCCTTACATAAGTATAACCTGTAAAAATGCGATTTGTAGAAGATTAAAATGGGAATGACATCCTACTATTTTTTATTGAATGGCTTCACTACGAGTAATTAAGTAAATTGAGAAGAAAAAAAAGTTCCGTTAGTTTCTCTTCTGGTGGTTAAAAATTAAAACAGATTTTTTTTTGTATTGCAAAAGTATAACCGATTTTTTATTTTGAGCTTTTTTTTTTATTTTAAGTACATTTTTTCGGCTAAATTAGTAAAGGACATTGCTGCCCCTATTTTCGACCAATCTAAAAATTGTTTTGACATACTGTTGACAAGGTTATTTAATATGGAATCGTCTATATAGTTCCATTCTCCCACAATCGTCTCTCGCAGCTCAGCAACACTGTATAATTGCCTATTATGGGCATACATTTTGCAGGTCGAAATTCCCCGAAGATTTTCAATAGGGTTACAATCTGGAGAACGTGCCGGGAACACCATAAAAAGTATGTTATTCGATTCGTACCATCCCAAACTTTGACGACTAACGTGAATTGGGGCATTATCATGCCGGAAGACATGCCGAACTCGACGAAATCGTCTTAAGTAGGGTACCAAATTATCCTGAAGCACCTGGGTGCAAGCTGAACTATTTATCATTGCAGAGGTGAAGGCCCCCCAAACCTTACAACTGCCACCGCCAAAGTTCCTCTTGAAAACAAACTTTTTTCCTTTCCCAGATCGTGCCAATATCCGTTAAAACCACCTGGCCCATCAAGATTAAACTTTTTTTCGCCACTGAAAATAATCTAAAATAATCTAAAAAAAAAACATTCATTGAATTATGCCATTTGGAATAACAAGAGTTAAGTGTAAATTAATGAAACGTTACTTATCGTTTTCCAATTCCGTTTCATGTTTTGCTGGGCAAATTCTTACTTTTTTTGTAGACTGTTGTCAAATTTGGAGCTGACATCATTTTGCACCAAACAATCACTTTACTGCTTTTTAAGGCACGAAAAACCGATGAAACTGAAATTCCTAAGCCGAATTGGATGCAGCATTTATTAAACGCCTCTTATCTCGACGTGTCAGCTTCTGCAGGTGCCCGGGTCTTATTTTCGTCTCATAAGATTCTGGATCTTGTAAGAAATTTCGGATGACACGATCGGATCTTTAAATTTTCCTACCAATAGCCCTTAATCTTACGCCAGTTAACCGAAAAGCTTGAATTTTGACTTTTTCCGTGTCGCTTAAATGTTTACCACGCGGCATTGTTTCTTGTCATTTCGAAGCACATAACTGAATGAAGCTTCAGAGAGGTTTGCATTGTGCGGTTATACTTTTGCAATATATAAAAATCTGTTTTTAATTTTTAAACACCAGAAGAAAAAATAACGGAACTTTTTTTCTTCTCAATTTACTTGATTAGTGATGCCATTCAATAACAAAAATAGTAAAGTGTCATTCCCATTTTAATTTTCTACAAAACGCATTTTTACAGGTGCGGTTATACTTATGCAGGGCACTGTATATCAATATTTATTCTACACTGAAAATAAAATCTAGGTGTATATGATAAAAATGTAGGTTGATCTGACAAAAATTTTGTCAATATACGTCCAACAAAAAGTTTTATCAAATTGACAAAAATTATAGAATTTTGTTGAGGTAACAAAAAATATTTTGTTGTATCCACAAAATTATTTTGTTATGCTAACAGATTATTTTGTTGAAATAATAAAAATATGACAAAATTTCGTAGAATTTACAAAATTAATTTGTCATATTAACAATTATTCTTTTGTTGTATTAACAAATTTTTTTGTTAATGTTAAAAATTTGTTTTTTTATTATTATCGGATTAACAAAATTTTTTTTGTTAAATTAACAAAATTATTTTGTTAAATTAACAAAACTTTTTTGTTAAATTAACAAAATATTTTGTCAATTCAACAAAATATTTTGTTAATTTTAAAAATTTCATTTGCTGAATCCACAAAATTAATTTTGTCAAAATATTTTTTTTTTGGATTTAAGTCCACAAAAATTGGCGTTTCGTCCCTACGATCTCACATGCAACCATTTGTGAGGGCGCAATTTTTGTTAAGTTCAGTTAATCCTACATCGATTTTTTGACGAAAAATAAATGTGAACTATATCATAAACAAAAGAAAATGTCATGATCAAAAAAATGTACGCGCGGAATTGTTTGGTTTCCTTACAAAATAGTTTTATCTATTTGATAATATTATTTTATCAATACGAGTATTACAAAATAACTCAACCCCAGAACAAAATATTTGTCATTTTAACAAAAACGTTTTCATTTTTTGTTAAATTGACAAAAAAAAATTGACAAGGACTTTGTGACATTGACAAACATTTACAAAACAGATTTTTTGTACATACAACAAACATTTTGTTAGCATCACAAAAAAGTTTGTGGATGTGACAAAAATCGCTGTTTTATTTTGTTTTATATTAACAAAACTTGGTTTGTTAAACTGACAATATTATTTGTAGGGTATATTTTGTTAAACTGACAAAAATCATGCTGAATTATAAAAAAATTGTGAAATCAACAAAATCATTCTTTCGTATTGACAAAAATTTAGTCAAAACGATAAAATTGTTTTGTTGAAGGTTAACAAAACGTTTTTATCAATATTACCTAGGAATTTATTTTTAGTGATAGTTCATATTCAAATTAATGCGTATAATATATTATCTTTAAAAAATATAATTTTTTTATGGCATACGTAATGAATTCAATGAAATCTTGTTATTTGTTTTTTTTTTTTTAATTATTAAGACTTTAAAAAATATGAGCGAACTAGATCTATCCCCCCCCATAGCGAAAAGCTATCTACGCCACTGGCTTGTTGAACCCTTTGTTCTATATTGATGAATTCTGTTTGATTATAGCCATCTTCTGGGTTGGGTCTTCAGTTAATTCGCATTTCCCATATATAGTCTAGTTGACGAATTTGATGCCACAATTGTTGCTCAATGGATCGAAACTTGACTTCGTTTTATTGTGATGGCTCATTATTGTGCATTAATAACCCATCCAGCAATCATTCAAGATATTTCGTAACACCATGATTGCTCTTTGCCTTCGAATAGGATTCGTCATTTTTAATGGCTCTAGCACTTCTATGCTTCTTAGTAAATTATTCATGATTGTAAGCAATATGCGGCAAACCGTTGATCTTCTGGCCCTCTTGTTCAAATTTCTTCCATTGCTCATGGAGTCGTAGAGCCCTTTCTTCAAAGTAAACCCTTGCAGTCTTTCGGTCAGATCAGTCTTTTTTGAGGTTGGAGATGATGCGTTGGATTTCTTTACTTCTTACTACTTGGATCACTACGCAATCTTTGAATGTCATTGTTGTAGACATGTATCAGTTAAATATAAATAAGGATGAAGAAAGGCTGATACACAGCATAGAGCTGTGACTTAAGACAACCCCAGAAGAAAAAGTCTGACGGGTTCAAATCGCACGATATCGTTGGCCAATTCACATCGCCTCCGCGTGATAAAAGCATATTTTTGAAAAGTCCTTGCGCAATATGGTCTTTGTGGCATGGGCTGTGTGGCGCGTAGCGCCGTCCTGTTGAAACCAAACGTTGTTAGCGTCCTTATCATCCAATTCGGGCTAACAGAAATTGCTTAAAATCCATCGATGGCGCCAACGCCGTTATCAAAGAAGTATGGACCATAATTCCGTTATCCCATAATTCACACCAAACACTGACTTTCTCCGAATGCATTATAATTTCGTGTGGATTGTGATCGCCCCAAATTCGTAAATTTTTCCAATTATTTAGAAATATGCCCGACTTGGGTATGACTTTTCGGCCGGAATCGTGATCAATTTGCAAATGCTCGAGAGCTAAGTAAGCAAACAAACGTTGTAGTTTACTGTCCTTAACTCTAAGCTCCTGGGTCAGTTAAATTTTTGTACGGGTGTAGGCGCAAGTTATAACGTAAAATTCGCCAAGTTGTTGTCTGCAAATCGTCGCCTGAGTTCTATCTTGTTCAAAAGACCATTTTTGGCGAAATTGAGTTAGAAATGCAGTTTTTATAAATCGAACATGCTCTTTCGAATGGTGTACTCCATTTTTTCTATCTCTTTTAGTTTTAAAGTTATGAAGAACTATTTTGTTCGATAAACCACTTTATTAAATATTTTGAGTGTCTTTTTAATTCAATCAACCACTGCTTTTTGTTTTTATATGAAATTGAACAATTTTATATTAACTTTAAAAAAAAACTACCATGTATTTCTTTGTTGTTCAATATCCATATCTAATCCATTTAGTTTTGTATGTTATTGAACAAAATCCTATTAAGAAAGTTATGCGGACGGAAAACCGCATTTTTGTTCAATTTCACTGCACTGTAATGTACCACACAAAATTAATACTGATATAATATTGGAAGCTGTAAGCACAATGTGATGTAAGCGAAAAGTTGGAACGTAATCTTCAAACGCTTTTAAGGTATTTTGAGAAACGCTTTTATCTTTAGACAGTTTTTGAATACAATATTTGTCGCTTACAGTATGATAAATCCAGCTCATCCAGGATCTGATATTTCAGAATTCTATGATACAGAATTCTAATATATGTAGCTCCTTTATCTGAAGAAGTCATTTCAGTACCTTCATTGGAAAATGTAGTACCAGCAGAAGGTTCCGTTTCATCTAAACAAACTACATGCTTTACACCAAGAGAAGCCCTGGATCGAGTAAAAATAAATCGAAAACCATTTTTGTGGAAACAAAACATACAAAAACGGATGGGTCAAGGTGGTAAGCAATATTCAAATGACATTCGCTTGCAACGTTAGTTGCAGTCATAATTGTTTCACCAAATTTTTTTATGATGAACGTGTGAAAATATTTGATTCATTTTAAACTTTAAGGCTAGGCGCGCACATTAAATTTTTAGTTGCGCAACTGTTTGGTTGCTTATAGAAAACATATAATTATATGTTACACAAAATAGCGAACTCATTTTAGGCAATCTCTTAGTTTGTGTCAAAACACAAACTGTTTAGTTGCTCGACCCAAGCAGTTGCGAAACTAAAAATTGAATTTGCGCGCCTAGCTTAAAAGATTCTGAAAAAGGACAGTTTTATTCCAAACTTGTGATAAGATCGGAACCAAAGTGAAAGAAAGTAGCTTAAGTAATTTCAAGAAAAAAGTTTACTTTCAATGTAGACAAATACAATATCGACAATCTGGGGCCTGTTTCTCAGATCATACACATCATACATTGTATGATATTGACAGTTCTACTGTATGATTTCTGTTTCTCAATTTTGTTGTATGATCCACTGTCATACAACAATGTATTACTCAAGATTACACTGGAAATATTGGAATGTTGTATGATTCTGTTTCTCAAAAATGTGTCATTTATATCATACAGCAAATTTACCTATAAATGATCATACATTTAATACAGCACAAAATTCTGTTGTAAAGTGGATGCTGCATGTAACATGTAGCAACATTGTTTTCATCAGTAAAAGCTGGGGAAACAAAATTATTTGAGAAGTTCTCTGGCTCGACACTCACAAAACATGGTAGAGCCTGTAGGGCATAGAGAGAGGTAGGTTCATTGGGGTTGTCTTATGGGCTTGCATTATGCCGATTTCATGATAATGGATTCCATTTCCAAGCTAATGAAGGGTTAACAATATTTGTTGCAAAGGTGACAAGGCTTCGTTGCAATTAGTTGAACGCACAATTGATCTTCCCAATTTTTCCACTAAAAATGTTTGGCAATCTAAATTTTTCAACAAAATATGGATCTTTAAGATTGAAATTACCAGTCTTTTTTTATTTTAGGGCGTCAGGGGTGGCCATGGCACGATGGTTCTGTGTTCGCCTGTCAACCTTATGATCACAGGTTCGATCCCTGCCGTCGTCTATGTCGTTTTAATTCCATTAAAAAAAAACCTAAAACTTGTCATCAATGGGTTGCTGGTTTAACATTACATGTTGTTCAGGCATAACACTAACAACATGTAATTGAGTTAAACTAGTATGCCCAAAAATGATGAACACGAATAAAATAATGTGAATTATAAGCGACAGAAATAAGACACGGCATTTCTCCGCTTTAGCTCAGCCGCCATCCCTGGAGATAAAAATATCTGAGACAACCACCAACAGTCTCAGAACATCGTGCCACACATCTTTCCTATCCTTCTATCTCTTCATTAACTTCACGCCCGCGCTGTGTTGAAACATTTAAAGGGTAATCATAATCCCTTGAGCGCGGGTAGATAATAAAAAAAAAAAAAAAAAAAAAAAAAAAAACGTAAATTGATTTCAACTAGTTCCAACACGTCTTCACCAAAAATTGAGATTTATATTAACCTCACACTTAAATAATAATGAAATGTCAGAATCATACACATCATACAACAAAACAAATGTCATACAACACTTCCAATGAAATCTGAGAAACAGAATGATGTGAATGTTGTATAAAAATGTTGTATGTTGTATAAAATGTATGATGTGTATGATCTGAGAAACAGACCCCTGATCTTCTTTCAATGCATTACAAATAAAATCATAATGGCACAACATTTTAGTTGAATTATTACGATGTTAAATCTGTTTTAGTATGAAACTAGGTTTAAACAACGATTTTAATGAAAAAATAATAAGAAACCAATAACAATAAAACTCAGTGACGCAAAATTTTAAACAGCCTTTTATTAAGGTATTAGTATGATAATTCTTAACGATTTGCTAACTTTAAAGTAGTTTACTAACTCATTCTTAATTCTTACAATTTTCTAACTATTATCGTGCTAAGGCAATTTTCTTAATAAATTGCACCTAAGACAATGAAATTTCGTGCAAAGAACTAAGTCCTTGTGTGGCGTTTGTAAATAGCACGATACTAAAGAAATAATATAGGTATTCGACGATTTTAGTATCATACTAAAATAGCTTTAGCATCGTACTAATTTAATTAAAATTTTGCGCCAGTATGTTTAAAACAATAACAAAATTTAAATTAAAAATTGTATGTAAAATAAATAATGTATTTATTTGAAAAAAGAAGAGTAAAAAGTGAATTCAAAAAAATGTTTAACAAATTTTGAATTTCATTACCTACCGAGTAGCAGCAATATTTTTTCTGATCACCCATTATTTTCTAGTGCTTAACTCAAAGAATGAGTTAGAATTTTTTTGTTCTATTTTCATAGTATTTTCGTAGTTTCAATGATTTAATTATAAAGTGCTTCTATTTTGTTCAATATTTAGCTTTTTTGTTCAATATCCACCAATTTAATCAACTTGTTTACAGCCCATACAACGTTGTTCAATATCCAAAATGACATCCCACTTGATTTTATTTTTTAACTATTTCAGGATTTAATAAAACCTAGATTTATAAATCATTTTGCAAACAAAAATTATTGAGTTTAATGGAGAAAAAAACTCCACAGTATTTCCTTTCAAATTTAAATAAAAATTTTGCTTCTGAAGTTAAAAAATCGTTTACCCAACATTTTCCAAAATGGACTTTGAACAAGATAGAACTCAGGTGACGAAATGGTCAAGTTCCTATGCGCGGCCTATATGACTGCCTCGGGAGATCTTACGTTTCGGTGTTGACTGATTGGTCACTGAACCTCTGGACTCGAATTTATCCTTGCGAATATTCTTCTAGGAATCTCGATTAGGGCGACCATGAAATAGGCGAATCGCGTAAAATACTCATGGAACAGAAGAGCCATTTTCATAAAATAATTTAATTATTTGCCAATGTCGTTGAACGCTTTTACTCTTCATGTTGATTTGCAGAACGTAATAAATGACAGTCAATTTGACAGATATGGCCGCAATCTATTTTTAAAGTTCAGAAATCCTTATTGGAAAATTTTTTACATACAATTTTTAAATTCCGTAGTACTTGTTCATAAGAGTAATCGTTTGCGTCCTAGTCAATTGTATTATTTTTAAGCTGAATTTTTTTCTTTTTCCGGAATATTTAAAGACGTCATCGAGAGTATATATGAGTTCAAGGCCCAAATATGACGTAGGCCGCTGGGGCGCACGTACTCGAATCTACTCCTACTGGTCTTCGTGTTATTATTATATGAAAATGAAAACATCAACATTTCTTTTTTAGTTCTATCTACAGTAGGCATAACCCAGTGGGAGGTGAATCCGAAACGTCCTTTGAACCTATCTGAGTGATGTTTGTGATTTGTGGGTAAGTACACAGATCCTTATTATTTTTTCCGTCCATCTATGTATACGTATGTGAATCTACTTGTATATGCTGAGACGTCTTCCTTTAGGTCGGTGCTATCTGCCATTTAACTTGGAATCTATTTGCATGGCATTAAGTTGGCAGTCTATCTGCACAAGTCAGCAATTGGATCGGCAAAAATGTTGTATCTATGTATGTATGTATGTATAGTTTATATGATTGTAGAAGATACGAGTGACTCGTGACTTCATAACTTCAATGATAAAGATGCAGAGTGAGATGATGTGATTTTTCATAATATTCAAATTTGATCCTACTAATATGAGTATTTGCATACACTGCTAGTCAAAGGCGTAATGTCATTCAAACTTATTCTCCATATAACTTGATTGCGATATTTGTTGATTTTTGTTATCCTTTTCTCTAAATAAAAAAATAAATGTCCATATGTCCAGAGTATCCAACAAACTTCTATCGAAGTTAGAGTGTGTTTTTGTTTGAAATAGGTTTATTTTACGTTTCGCAGTGTAAAGAGATACCCTTGGGCTATGACAACAAGCCTTGTCTTGAGTGTAAATTCTGGGAACATAATTTACCTAACCACACATTAAATGTTTACTATGAGATTTAAAACCATTCTATGTTAAATTCATATCCTCCTTGGAGCATGAATATGAGTTTAGGATGTTTAATGTAAACGTTTTTATGTCCTCTTACGTGCATGCATATATATTTACATAATAATTCGTTGACTTTTGAACTTATGTTAGGATGTTAGATTAAAATGAAAAAGTATGTCATAAAGGTTAAGCTTTTAGAGATGATTGAAGATTGTGTATTTATAGTTCTGTGAGGTTGAGAAAGCCAACTCAAATTGATGAGGGAGTTTTTTTGTGTCTTCCACCTTACGTCAGTGTAAATTCTGAGGAATTTTCAAAGGTCACACAAATATAGACTTAAAAAAAATTTCCCCAAAAAAGAAATTTAGAAATACTAACATCAAAAACCCGAATAATTGTGTAAAGGATTTTCAATCAGGAAAAAGCAATGACATAATGCGTATTACATGCCTTAGAAAAATATTTGCTGGAAGCAATCTTAATAAGATTTGTTAAGTATGTTAATAAAGAAAAGACGAATTTTAATATTAATTTACTTAACTTAAACTGTATTTACTTTCAAGCTTTAAAATCCTAAGAGGTTTGTGTCTCTTGCCATGCCGTGAAAGAAGAAGGCAATGTAATGGCTGAGCACAATGGCGTTTGACGTGTCGTGGAGCTGTTCGATGTTTGTTTACAACGGGTCGAGTTGACTCTGTTTGATTACTGTAGTTGTAGCTCATGCAAAATCACTACAGATTTGTAATATATTTTCGTTCGAATCTTATAACGAATCCAGTACACTCTGAAAATAATTGTGACATTCCTGCTATAAGCCTAGTACGCAGATCGGGAAAAATTTTGTCTCCCATACATTTTTTTTCCTGGGACAAATTTTGTCTCGGATATTTTTCCGAGCAGTAAGCAGTTCGCGCGCAAAATTCATACTATTGTGAATTGCTGTACAAAATGTCTCCACTAAATTTTGCCAGGAAAAAGAATGATACAAGCATTATTTTGCGGGACAAATTTTGACAGCCGAAAGTGATTTTTGTCAACACTGGTTTTATATAAAAGGTGCTGATGCTTCATTTGAAAGCGTCCAGAGGAGATTCCAAAAAGGTATGAACGAATTTTGTAAGACACCCCGTTCCAGAGATACACTACAAAACACATTAAATTATTTTTTAATTCTCCAACTTCAAACTTTTGCGCGAGATTTGGAATAGTTTTGTAGAAATTAAAATTGTAGATGTTCTTAATTGACATAAGTTTTCATCAAAAACGAATATAAAAATTCAAAACTCAATTTAAGGTTTATTGAGTTAATTATCTCAAGTTCAAAATAAAATAAAAAAATGCTTTCTTTAAAAACGTTATAATAATTAATTTATTTTAAATCAAAAAGAAGGAATGAATTGAATGTAACTCGATATAATGGTAAATAGCTAGTGTCCAAACATGTTAAATTTGCCTACGAAGAAATCTCGGATGCGATGTTATTGAATCAGCTGATGGGATAATGTCAACGACCTTTTACTTTAAATTTAAATTTGTTATATACAACTTTATCTGTATTTGTTAGTTTACATTTTCTTTGAATTGAGTTATTCTTTAATTCGGAGTTACAATTACATGTATAAATTACATTTGTACTAAAAATGAAAGATAATATTAAAACTCTTGAGTTAAAATGAGAGGCACATATAAATTCAAGAATATTTATCTGCTTTCTTTTAAACATTACTTTTTACTTTAATTTTTAACTAAATAAAAATGAAACCAATAGATAATGCTGCGCTGGTTAGAGAGAGTAAGATAATGCAGAGCCTTCAAGTTTTGCTGTTCTCCTTTAGTTAGTTTTTCGTAGTCCCAATAGTTCGCCGCGTGTGAAATTTTCTGTGTAAAGTGTGTCCCGTGTCCCCATTTTTAATATAATTGCAACAAAATGTATCGAATTATTTGTCGAACAATGCGTTTTTGCACTTGCAATACTTTTGTTGCGCATTTCGACAAATAATTCGATATGATTATATGCAAATTCATCATCATGCATAAAGGTACCGAGTGCTTAAATTGTTGTTGGGATTTGGGAACCAACATGCTCCGCGTCTCGGGACCGTTATTCAAAAGCTACCGGTGCTCGATTATTTTGGTTGTTCGTTTGTTTCCTGTGACGTGTTTGATGACATCATATTGGCGGTTTGCGTTGTTTTTACTCGGTATGTTCCTTTGACTTGTCAGCTTGGCCAGAAATTACAAACATAAAAGAAAAAAATAAGAAGCATTAAAAAAATAATTCAATGTTGTGAATGTTATGCAGTGAACTCATGATTGAAGCTAAGAAGTACATTTATGCAAACTTAATAGATATTTTTCTTAATATCCTATTAGGGGGTGAGTTCATTTTTAATGTTGTTTATTTGTTTTGATTTGCTTCATACTGAGTGAGTTAAATTTTTGATTAGGTATTTAGAGATTTTTTCAATTGATTATGTACATATCTAATTTCATTATATGATGAGTTGATAATGTGCATTGATAAGTTTTTATTTGTTAAATCTAATTTCTTAGTCTGGTCGACTCCGACGGTTCCAAAATCGGCAGTGAGGATAGTTTCGCGATTGGTCGCTTTAATACGGATTTTTCTGTTTTTAGTGTTACAACTCTAGTAAGACCATCTGCGCCTGCATGAAGTTCTAGAACCCGCGCTAGCAGCCATAACGATGGAGGAAGATTATCCTCTTTTATAAGGACGATGTCTCCTATTTTTATGTTCGGTTGAACTTGCAACCACTTTGGACGCTGTTGGAGGAGGTGAAGGTACGATGTGCTCCACTGTTTCCAAAAATTCTGGACTAGCCGCTGAAGATATTTCCACCTGTCCAAGTTGTTGATGTTTTTGTTTGAATAATTCCTATCTGGAAGTAAAATGAGTGAAGATCCTATTAAAAAATGTCCTGGTGTCAATACGGATAGATCATCTGGGTCGCTAGAGATTGGACAGAGTGGTCTCGAGTTGAGGCATGCCTCGATTTGAGATAAAAGCGTTGCATATTCTTCGAATGTGAGCCTTGCAGTTCCGATCGTTCTCTTTAGATGATGTTTTATGGATTTTACTCCAGCTTCCCAAAGTCCTCCAAAATGAGGAGATGAAGGTGGATTAAAATGCCAAGTGGTGTTGAAGGTAGTTAGCTTGGCTTGAACTTCGGTTGACCATTCTGCAGATATAAACTTGCTGTCATGTTTAAGTTCGGTGTTTGCACCCTTAAAATTGGTTCCGCAATCGCTGAACATGTTGGTGCAAATTCCGCGACGAGAAATATATCTTCTAAACGCAGCGATAAATGCTGCTGAGCTAAGATCACTCACAAGTTCAATATGAATCGCTTTCGTAGATAGACAGACAAATACCGCAATGTATCCCTTTGTCATTTTATTGCAGCGCCCTTTCCACGATTTAATCTCTACTGGCCCAGCATAGTCTACTCCTGTGTTAGTGAATGGCCTCGTTATTATTGCGCGTTCGGTAGGTAGGTTTCCCATCAATTGCTCCTGCATTTTTGCATTATACCGATGGCAACGAATGCATTGATGAACTGTAGATTTACTTAGTCGTTTCACATTAGTAATCCAATAGGAGTTTCGAGCTTCTGCGATCATCAGCTGCTGTCCCCCATGAAGGGTTCGCTGATGAATGTCTTTAACTAATAGCTTTGTGAAATTGTGTTTGTCGCTTAGGATAATTGGGTGTTTTTGGTTGAATGAAAGAGGTGCTTGAGATAGGCGGCCACCTACCCGCAAAATACCTTCTGAATCCAGGAACGGGTTAAGGTTCAGAATATGGCTTGTTTTACTTATTACCTTTTTTTCCTTGAGAGCCTTTATTTCATCAAAAAAAGTTTCGCTCTGGACAATACGAATGAGCTGTTTATTTGCAGAAATTAGTTCTTCTGTTGAGATTGGAGATGTGTTTCTTGGATTTTGTGGATTAGATAAAAATTTATTAAATATATATCGTCTCCATATGGCTGTTGTTCGGATAAGACGGTTAAGTGTTGAGTATCTATGAAATAATTTGGAATTTAGTATAACGCAGTTCGATACTATTTGTGAGAAGTTTCTAATTATGTTAAAATTTGCCAGGTTCTGTTTATAAAATTGGTTTTGCATTTCAATATTATTATTTTTATTTTTCGTTTCTATGTCAGTTCTAAATGGGATCGCTGCTGGAAGGATCGGTGTGACGAATCCTTTAAGAAACGATGGACCTTTCCACCAAGTTTCGTTTGAAATAAGTTCCAGTGGTAACAATCCTCTAGAGCAGACATCTGCCGGATTATTTTTAGTTCCTACGTGTCTCCAGACACTAGGATTAGTTAGCGTTTGAATCTCTGCAACTCGATTGGCAACAAATGTCGTGCGAATTGTAGGGCTTCCCTTAATCCAGGCCAGTACAATCATTGAGTCAGACCATGCAAATATTTCTGGCTGATCAAATCGCATAGTTTTAATCGTTCTGTGAAGGAGTTTTGCTAGTAAGAGTGCAGCGCAGAGTTCCAAGCGTGGCAATGAAATATTTTTGAGTGGGGCCACTCTTGTTTTTGACATAAGCAAGTGAATGTGTTCTTCTTTAGGTGTTATGACCCTCACATAGATAACTGCTGCATAAGCCCTTTCTGATGCATCGCAGAACCCGTGGATTTGTACATTCGAATATGCTGTGAGATTGATCCAACGTGGTATTTCAACGGTATGAAGTTTTGGTAATTCTTGTCGTAATTTGGCCCAAGAACGTTCCGTTTCTGGATTAATTGGAGCATCCCATGAAACTTCCTTTAACCAAAGTTGTTGCAGAATTAGTTTTGCTAATACAACACAAGGTGAAATCCATCCGAGTGGATCAAATATACGAGCTATATCTGCAAGAA
The DNA here is from genome assembly GCA_911387755.1 of Chrysotoxum bicinctum. Classification (NCBI taxonomy): domain Eukaryota; kingdom Metazoa; phylum Arthropoda; class Insecta; order Diptera; family Syrphidae; genus Chrysotoxum; species Chrysotoxum bicinctum. Next base: position 50,100,231 of record OU426989.1, read on the forward strand.
CAGTGCGTTTTGTATATTTCGATATATTGGGTAGTTCAAATTTAAATTTCAGAACATCTTGAGCTGGATGCCACTGAATGCCTAGAGTTTTTATAGCATCTTGACGATTGAGATCAAAGGGTATAATAACTTCCCTCTCATCCTTTGAAACTTGCTCTAATACCCTATCAGAATTGCTAGCCCACTTTCTAAGAGGGAATCCAGCAGATTTTAATGAATTGATAAGGTCGGTTTGAAGTCTAATTGCATCCTCTTCCTCTTCGCTTCCATAAATAAAATCATCTACATAAAATCCCTCTAAAATCGCTTTGTGCACATGTGGATACAGATCCTTCACTTCGTTTGCTATTTCTTGTAGGCACCCTACTGCTGAGTGTGGTGCAGACGCTGTGCCAAATGTGACCGTATTGATCTTAAACATTTTTATTTGCTGATTTGTTGATGGCCTCCATAATATCAGTTGAAAAGACACATCACTTTGAGCCATCCATATTTGACGATACATCATACTGATATCTGCCACCATAGCTACTTTAAATTTTCTCCACTGAGAAACAAGATCGAGAATGTCGGGTTGGAGTCGCGGACCTACCATAAGGGTGTCATTCAATGATAAGCCATTCGATGTCTTACATGATGCATCGAAAACCACACGTACTTTGGTAGTGGTGCTTGAGTTTTTTACCACTGAGTGATGAGGGATGAAATAGTGGCTACCCTCGAGTATTTCCGTCATAGGTGAATGAATTTCTGTCATATGACCTAGCTCAACATATTCATTTATGCATGCTACATATGCCTGACGCAAATTTTCGTTTGTAGACAGACGTCTTTCAATTTGAAAGAATCTAGCTAATGCTGCCTTTTTCGAGTCACCTAATAATGGACGAACTTCATTTTTAAAGGGGAATTGAACTTCGTATCGACCATCTTTTCTTCGAGTGACGGTTCTTTTGAAGTGTTGTTGGCATTGCTCTTCTTCTGGTGATAGTTTTCTTACATCTATATTTTCTTCAATTTCCCAGAATTCTTTTAGTTGTTTATCCAACGAGTTAAAATGGGTTTGCACTGTGAGACATTGAGATACAGGTCTAGAGTTTGTAGATCCTGTTAAGATCCAGCCTAGTTCAGTGAGTTGAGCAACGGGTGCTCCTTCTGGACCTTTTACAAGACCTTCTAAAATGATTGAGCCATAAACATCCGCACCTATTAAAATATCTATCTTCCCAGGAACGTTGTAAGTTGGATCGGCTAATTGAAGATGGGAAAGGTGATCCCAAATTTTCGCTGGTAGATTTTGGGTTGGCAACATTGAAGTGAGTTGTATATGTGGATATACCAAGGCATCAATGGTGATGCGGAAGGAATCATTGAGAAGAGATAGAAGAGTAACTTTCGCTATGCTAGTGCAAGTTCCGGTTGAAGTTCTTCCTAAACCTTGAATAGTTTTAGTTGTACTGGATCTTTTTAAGCTAAGGAGTTGGGTAGCATTTTCGGTGATAAATGTGGCTTCAGAGCCAGGATCGATTAAGGCTCTAAGAACGTGATGGACTCCGTTTGAAGCTATAACCTTGACCAGAGCTGTGGCTAAGAGCGCTTTAAATTTCATATTATTGAATTGAGAAGTGAATACTTGAGTTGAAGATCCATCTGAAGAAGGAGATGGTTCTAGATTTTGAACGAAATGATTTTGAGTTGAGTTGTTGCCATTATTATAGTTTCGGTTCTGTGCTCGGGGTTGCTGTTGCTGGAATTGTGATCTTTGTTGGTATGTATTTGAATTTTGAGGGTTATAAGTATTTTGTGAGTCAATATGAAGCAGAGTGTGATGCATAAGACCACATTTGAAACAACGATTACCACTGCTGCAAAGCGATGCGTGGTGATCGTACCCTAGACAGTTGCTACAAATTGTGTGTTTTTTAGCTGTTTCAGCTCGAATTTTGGGTTCCATGGATATAAACTGTTTACAATGACGAACACCGTGATTTCCTTTGCAAAGGCGGCAAGGGAATTTCGATGTTTTTTGCTGCGGATTTGCGTGAAATGTTGTTGCATGAGATCTCCGGAAGGAGGTTGCGCCCGGCGGCTGTATATGTTTCATAAATCCATTTACTTCCGAAATATTCTCTAAAGAATTAAAACGGCTCTCGATAAAGGATAAAAATTGTTTCCACTCAGGTAGAGACTTTGTTGTTCCTAACTTATTTTCCCAGTCCCTTTGAGTTTGGGGAGGGAGTTTGTTAAAAACGATATAAATGAGGATGCTGTCACAAGTTTCGACACCTACCCCTAAATTTGTTAGTGCATTAATACACTGCAAACTAACATCGTGTAAGGATTTCAAGCCGGAGCTTGATTCAAATGTTATTTTCTTTTGCTCCATGAAAACTCTTAATTGCGTGTTCACTAGCTTTCTTTTATTTTCAAACCTATCGGTTAAAATCTGCCAGGCAGCTTCATAGTTTGATCCGTCTATGGGAAAGTGTTGGATTAAACCAGCTGCGGCTCCCGTAACGGTAGTTCTGAGATACTGAAGCTTTTGTATATCAGATAGATCGACATTTTGATGAATGAGACTGTCAAATAAATTATGAAATTCACTCCAATTTTCAAATTCACCCGAGAATGTTGGTATGTGAATTCTATTTAGACGAATATCGGAAGTTGATGATTTTGTAACATTGAAACGCGACGTATCTGCACTTGATGGATTTTCTATATTACGTTTGTCTATTTCATCGTTTAGTAAACCGCAGAATGTAAAAAAAATTCGCTTAATTTTTGAAAAAATTTCATTATGAAAATATTTGTCTTTAATGGGGTCAGCTTCATGTGCTATAATGAGAGTGTGATCTTTTCTTGCCCGTTTGTATAAATTTTCTACGTCTGCTAAACACGCCTGAACGTAACCTCTTGATTTTCGCGATTCAAAATCCTTTTCAAATTCACTATAGTCTTGCATTATTTCTTTGAGAACTTGTTCTTGTGATTCTACTAGTTTATTGATCACTTTTGCCATTTTATTTTATAAAAAAAGAGTTCAGATAATTTATAATTTTGTTTATAAGGCACGTGATGTATCAAGTTTAATAAATATATTATTTCGAATTGATCGTGATTTAGTTAAATTGATATGTTTTTATTTTATGCAAATGCAAATGTTGAAAAAATTACCAAATTGATACCTTACTGTATGATTGTTGTAAAAAAACAGTATTCACTATGTAAAATGTCCTTGTTCCTGTTTCGACCGGTATTGCTGCTTTGACCGCTGTGTCCGCTATGCATTGACCGCTATGACCGCTTTGACCGCTTCAACCGCTTTGACCGTTTTGATTGCTGTGATCGCTTGGAGTTGTTAGATCCCTTCTCTAACTACGATGACTTCTTGACTTTGATTGATTTTATTTGCTTTATTCAATTTGCAAATTTGTTCACTTTGACCAAAAAAATATATATATTTCAAATTGACTTCCTGGCCTTGTTTAATTAAAAAGAGCTCGAAGGACCATGTTCTTAATTGACATAAGTTTTCATCAAAAAAGAATATAAAAATTCAAAACTCAATTTAAGGTTTATTGAGTTAATTATCTCAAGTTCAAAATAAAATAAAAAAATGCTTTCTTTAAAAACGTTATAATAATTAATTTATTTTAAATCAAAAAGAAGGAATGAATTGAATGTAACTCGATATAATGGTAAATAGCTAGTGTCCAAACATGTTAAATTTGCCTACGAAGAAATCTCGGATGCGATGTTATTGAATCAGCTGATGGGATAATGTCAACGACCTTTTACTTTAAATTTAAATTTGTTATATACAACTTTATCTGTATTTGTTAGTTTACATTTTCTTTGAATTGAGTTATTCTTTAATTCGGAGTTACAATTACATGTATAAATTACATTTGTACTAAAAATGAAAGATAATATTAAAACTCTTGAGTTAAAATGAGAGGCACATATAAATTCAAGAATATTTATCTGCTTTCTTTTAAACATTACTTTTTACTTTAATTTTTAACTAAATAAAAATGAAACCAATAGATAATGCTGCGCTGGTTAGAGAGAGTAAGATAATGCAGAGCCTTCAAGTTTTGCTGTTCTCCTTTAGTTAGTTTTTCGTAGTCCCAATAGTTCGCCGCGTGTGAAATTTTCTGTGTAAAGTGTGTCCCGTGTCCCCATTTTTAATATAATTGCAACAAAATGTATCGAATTATTTGTCGAACAATGCGTTTTTGCACTTGCAATACTTTTGTTGCGCATTTCGACAAATAATTCGATATGATTATATGCAAATTCATCATCATGCATAAAGGTACCGAGTGCTTAAATTGTTGTTGGGATTTGGGAACCAACATGCTCCGCGTCTCGGGACCGTTATTCAAAAGCTACCGGTGCTCGATTATTTTGGTTGTTCGTTTGTTTCCTGTGACGTGTTTGATGACATCATATTGGCGGTTTGCGTTGTTTTTACTCGGTATGTTCCTTTGACTTGTCAGCTTGGCCAGAAATTACAAACATAAAAGAAAAAAATAAGAAGCATTAAAAAAATAATTCAATGTTGTGAATGTTATGCAGTGAACTCATGATTGAAGCTAAGAAGTACATTTATGCAAACTTAATAGATATTTTTCTTAATATCCTATTAGGGGGTGAGTTCATTTTTAATGTTGTTTATTTGTTTTGATTTGCTTCATACTGAGTGAGTTAAATTTTTGATTAGGTATTTAGAGATTTTTTCAATTGATTATGTACATATCTAATTTCATTATATGATGAGTTGATAATGTGCATTGATAAGTTTTTATTTGTTAAATCTAATTTCTTAGTCTGGTCGACTCCGACGGTTCCAAAATCGGCAGTGAGGATAGTTTCGCGATTGGTCGCTTTAATACGGATTTTTCTGTTTTTAGTGTTACAACTCTAGTAAGACCATCTGCGCCTGCATGAAGTTCTAGAACCCGCGCTAGCAGCCATAACGATGGAGGAAGATTATCCTCTTTTATAAGGACGATGTCTCCTATTTTTATGTTCGGTTGAACTTGCAACCACTTTGGACGCTGTTGGAGGAGGTGAAGGTACGATGTGCTCCACTGTTTCCAAAAATTCTGGACTAGCCGCTGAAGATATTTCCACCTGTCCAAGTTGTTGATGTTTTTGTTTGAATAATTCCTATCTGGAAGTAAAATGAGTGAAGATCCTATTAAAAAATGTCCTGGTGTCAATACGGATAGATCATCTGGGTCGCTAGAGATTGGACAGAGTGGTCTCGAGTTGAGGCATGCCTCGATTTGAGATAAAAGCGTTGCATATTCTTCGAATGTGAGCCTTGCAGTTCCGATCGTTCTCTTTAGATGATGTTTTATGGATTTTACTCCAGCTTCCCAAAGTCCTCCAAAATGAGGAGATGAAGGTGGATTAAAATGCCAAGTGGTGTTGAAGGTAGTTAGCTTGGCTTGAACTTCGGTTGACCATTCTGCAGATATAAACTTGCTGTCATGTTTAAGTTCGGTGTTTGCACCCTTAAAATTGGTTCCGCAATCGCTGAACATGTTGGTGCAAATTCCGCGACGAGAAATATATCTTCTAAACGCAGCGATAAATGCTGCTGAGCTAAGATCACTCACAAGTTCAATATGAATCGCTTTCGTAGATAGACAGACAAATACCGCAATGTATCCCTTTGTCATTTTATTGCAGCGCCCTTTCCACGATTTAATCTCTACTGGCCCAGCATAGTCTACTCCTGTGTTAGTGAATGGCCTCGTTATTATTGCGCGTTCGGTAGGTAGGTTTCCCATCAATTGCTCCTGCATTTTTGCATTATACCGATGGCAACGAATGCATTGATGAACTGTAGATTTACTTAGTCGTTTCACATTAGTAATCCAATAGGAGTTTCGAGCTTCTGCGATCATCAGCTGCTGTCCCCCATGAAGGGTTCGCTGATGAATGTCTTTAACTAATAGCTTTGTGAAATTGTGTTTGTCGCTTAGGATAATTGGGTGTTTTTGGTTGAATGAAAGAGGTGCTTGAGATAGGCGGCCACCTACCCGCAAAATACCTTCTGAATCCAGGAACGGGTTAAGGTTCAGAATATGGCTTGTTTTACTTATTACCTTTTTTTCCTTGAGAGCCTTTATTTCATCAAAAAAAGTTTCGCTCTGGACAATACGAATGAGCTGTTTATTTGCAGAAATTAGTTCTTCTGTTGAGATTGGAGATGTGTTTCTTGGATTTTGTGGATTAGATAAAAATTTATTAAATATATATCGTCTCCATATGGCTGTTGTTCGGATAAGACGGTTAAGTGTTGAGTATCTATGAAATAATTTGGAATTTAGTATAACGCAGTTCGATACTATTTGTGAGAAGTTTCTAATTATGTTAAAATTTGCCAGGTTCTGTTTATAAAATTGGTTTTGCATTTCAATATTATTATTTTTATTTTTCGTTTCTATGTCAGTTCTAAATGGGATCGCTGCTGGAAGGATCGGTGTGACGAATCCTTTAAGAAACGATGGACCTTTCCACCAAGTTTCGTTTGAAATAAGTTCCAGTGGTAACAATCCTCTAGAGCAGACATCTGCCGGATTATTTTTAGTTCCTACGTGTCTCCAGACACTAGGATTAGTTAGCGTTTGAATCTCTGCAACTCGATTGGCAACAAATGTCGTGCGAATTGTAGGGCTTCCCTTAATCCAGGCCAGTACAATCATTGAGTCAGACCATGCAAATATTTCTGGCTGATCAAATCGCATAGTTTTAATCGTTCTGTGAAGGAGTTTTGCTAGTAAGAGTGCAGCGCAGAGTTCCAAGCGTGGCAATGAAATATTTTTGAGTGGGGCCACTCTTGTTTTTGACATAAGCAAGTGAATGTGTTCTTCTTTAGGTGTTATGACCCTCACATAGATAACTGCTGCATAAGCCCTTTCTGATGCATCGCAGAACCCGTGGATTTGTACATTCGAATATGCTGTGAGATTGATCCAACGTGGTATTTCAACGGTATGAAGTTTTGGTAATTCTTGTCGTAATTTGGCCCAAGAACGTTCCGTTTCTGGATTAATTGGAGCATCCCATGAAACTTCCTTTAACCAAAGTTGTTGCAGAATTAGTTTTGCTAATACAACACAAGGTGAAATCCATCCGAGTGGATCAAATATACGAGCTATATCTGCAAGAACAGTGCGTTTTGTATATTTCGATATATTGGGTAGTTCAAATTTAAATTTCAGAACATCTTGAGCTGGATGCCACTGAATGCCTAGAGTTTTTATAGCATCTTGACGATTGAGATCAAAGGGTATAATAACTTCCCTCTCATCCTTTGAAACTTGCTCTAATACCCTATCAGAATTGCTAGCCCACTTTCTAAGAGGGAATCCAGCAGATTTTAATGAATTGATAAGGTCGGTTTGAAGTCTAATTGCATCCTCTTCCTCTTCGCTTCCATAAATAAAATCATCTACATAAAATCCCTCTAAAATCGCTTTGTGCACATGTGGATACAGATCCTTCACTTCGTTTGCTATTTCTTGTAGGCACCCTACTGCTGAGTGTGGTGCAGACGCTGTGCCAAATGTGACCGTATTGATCTTAAACATTTTTATTTGCTGATTTGTTGATGGCCTCCATAATATCAGTTGAAAAGACACATCACTTTGAGCCATCCATATTTGACGATACATCATACTGATATCTGCCACCATAGCTACTTTAAATTTTCTCCACTGAGAAACAAGATCGAGAATGTCGGGTTGGAGTCGCGGACCTACCATAAGGGTGTCATTCAATGATAAGCCATTCGATGTCTTACATGATGCATCGAAAACCACACGTACTTTGGTAGTGGTGCTTGAGTTTTTTACCACTGAGTGATGAGGGATGAAATAGTGGCTACCCTCGAGTATTTCCGTCATAGGTGAATGAATTTCTGTCATATGACCTAGCTCAACATATTCATTTATGCATGCTACATATGCCTGACGCAAATTTTCGTTTGTAGACAGACGTCTTTCAATTTGAAAGAATCTAGCTAATGCTGCCTTTTTCGAGTCACCTAATAATGGACGAACTTCATTTTTAAAGGGGAATTGAACTTCGTATCGACCATCTTTTCTTCGAGTGACGGTTCTTTTGAAGTGTTGTTGGCATTGCTCTTCTTCTGGTGATAGTTTTCTTACATCTATATTTTCTTCAATTTCCCAGAATTCTTTTAGTTGTTTATCCAACGAGTTAAAATGGGTTTGCACTGTGAGACATTGAGATACAGGTCTAGAGTTTGTAGATCCTGTTAAGATCCAGCCTAGTTCAGTGAGTTGAGCAACGGGTGCTCCTTCTGGACCTTTTACAAGACCTTCTAAAATGATTGAGCCATAAACATCCGCACCTATTAAAATATCTATCTTCCCAGGAACGTTGTAAGTTGGATCGGCTAATTGAAGATGGGAAAGGTGATCCCAAATTTTCGCTGGTAGATTTTGGGTTGGCAACATTGAAGTGAGTTGTATATGTGGATATACCAAGGCATCAATGGTGATGCGGAAGGAATCATTGAGAAGAGATAGAAGAGTAACTTTCGCTATGCTAGTGCAAGTTCCGGTTGAAGTTCTTCCTAAACCTTGAATAGTTTTAGTTGTACTGGATCTTTTTAAGCTAAGGAGTTGGGTAGCATTTTCGGTGATAAATGTGGCTTCAGAGCCAGGATCGATTAAGGCTCTAAGAACGTGATGGACTCCGTTTGAAGCTATAACCTTGACCAGAGCTGTGGCTAAGAGCGCTTTAAATTTCATATTATTGAATTGAGAAGTGAATACTTGAGTTGAAGATCCATCTGAAGAAGGAGATGGTTCTAGATTTTGAACGAAATGATTTTGAGTTGAGTTGTTGCCATTATTATAGTTTCGGTTCTGTGCTCGGGGTTGCTGTTGCTGGAATTGTGATCTTTGTTGGTATGTATTTGAATTTTGAGGGTTATAAGTATTTTGTGAGTCAATATGAAGCAGAGTGTGATGCATAAGACCACATTTGAAACAACGATTACCACTGCTGCAAAGCGATGCGTGGTGATCGTACCCTAGACAGTTGCTACAAATTGTGTGTTTTTTAGCTGTTTCAGCTCGAATTTTGGGTTCCATGGATATAAACTGTTTACAATGACGAACACCGTGATTTCCTTTGCAAAGGCGGCAAGGGAATTTCGATGTTTTTTGCTGCGGATTTGCGTGAAATGTTGTTGCATGAGATCTCCGGAAGGAGGTTGCGCCCGGCGGCTGTATATGTTTCATAAATCCATTTACTTCCGAAATATTCTCTAAAGAATTAAAACGGCTCTCGATAAAGGATAAAAATTGTTTCCACTCAGGTAGAGACTTTGTTGTTCCTAACTTATTTTCCCAGTCCCTTTGAGTTTGGGGAGGGAGTTTGTTAAAAACGATATAAATGAGGATGCTGTCACAAGTTTCGACACCTACCCCTAAATTTGTTAGTGCATTAATACACTGCAAACTAACATCGTGTAAGGATTTCAAGCCGGAGCTTGATTCAAATGTTATTTTCTTTTGCTCCATGAAAACTCTTAATTGCGTGTTCACTAGCTTTCTTTTATTTTCAAACCTATCGGTTAAAATCTGCCAGGCAGCTTCATAGTTTGATCCGTCTATGGGAAAGTGTTGGATTAAACCAGCTGCGGCTCCCGTAACGGTAGTTCTGAGATACTGAAGCTTTTGTATATCAGATAGATCGACATTTTGATGAATGAGACTGTCAAATAAATTATGAAATTCACTCCAATTTTCAAATTCACCCGAGAATGTTGGTATGTGAATTCTATTTAGACGAATATCGGAAGTTGATGATTTTGTAACATTGAAACGCGACGTATCTGCACTTGATGGATTTTCTATATTACGTTTGTCTATTTCATCGTTTAGTAAACCGCAGAATGTAAAAAAAATTCGCTTAATTTTTGAAAAAATTTCATTATGAAAATATTTGTCTTTAATGGGGTCAGCTTCATGTGCTATAATGAGAGTGTGATCTTTTCTTGCCCGTTTGTATAAATTTTCTACGTCTGCTAAACACGCCTGAACGTAACCTCTTGATTTTCGCGATTCAAAATCCTTTTCAAATTCACTATAGTCTTGCATTATTTCTTTGAGAACTTGTTCTTGTGATTCTACTAGTTTATTGATCACTTTTGCCATTTTATTTTATAAAAAAAGAGTTCAGATAATTTATAATTTTGTTTATAAGGCACGTGATGTATCAAGTTTAATAAATATATTATTTCGAATTGATCGTGATTTAGTTAAATTGATATGTTTTTATTTTATGCAAATGCAAATGTTGAAAAAATTACCAAATTGATACCTTACTGTATGATTGTTGTAAAAAAACAGTATTCACTATGTAAAATGTCCTTGTTCCTGTTTCGACCGGTATTGCTGCTTTGACCGCTGTGTCCGCTATGCATTGACCGCTATGACCGCTTTGACCGCTTCAACCGCTTTGACCGTTTTGATTGCTGTGATCGCTTGGAGTTGTTAGATCCCTTCTCTAACTACGATGACTTCTTGACTTTGATTGATTTTATTTGCTTTATTCAATTTGCAAATTTGTTCACTTTGACCAAAAAAATATATATATTTCAAATTGACTTCCTGGCCTTGTTTAATTAAAAAGAGCTCGAAGGACCATGTTCTTAATTGACATAAGTTTTCATCAAAAAAGAATATAAAAATTCAAAACTCAATTTAAGGTTTATTGAGTTAATTATCTCAAGTTCAAAATAAAATAAAAAAATGCTTTCTTTAAAAACGTTATAATAATTAATTTATTTTAAATCAAAAAGAAGGAATGAATTGAATGTAACTCGATATAATGGTAAATAGCTAGTGTCCAAACATGTTAAATTTGCCTACGAAGAAATCTCGGATGCGATGTTATTGAATCAGCTGATGGGATAATGTCAACGACCTTTTACTTTAAATTTAAATTTGTTATATACAACTTTATCTGTATTTGTTAGTTTACATTTTCTTTGAATTGAGTTATTCTTTAATTCGGAGTTACAATTACATGTATAAATTACATTTGTACTAAAAATGAAAGATAATATTAAAACTCTTGAGTTAAAATGAGAGGCACATATAAATTCAAGAATATTTATCTGCTTTCTTTTAAACATTACTTTTTACTTTAATTTTTAACTAAATAAAAATGAAACCAATAGATAATGCTGCGCTGGTTAGAGAGAGTAAGATAATGCAGAGCCTTCAAGTTTTGCTGTTCTCCTTTAGTTAGTTTTTCGTAGTCCCAATAGTTCGCCGCGTGTGAAATTTTCTGTGTAAAGTGTGTCCCGTGTCCCCATTTTTAATATAATTGCAACAAAATGTATCGAATTATTTGTCGAACAATGCGTTTTTGCACTTGCAATACTTTTGTTGCGCATTTCGACAAATAATTCGATATGATTATATGCAAATTCATCATCATGCATAAAGGTACCGAGTGCTTAAATTGTTGTTGGGATTTGGGAACCAACAGTAGAGATAAAATTTGTCTTGTCTCAATCTGCGTTACTAGGCTATAACTGATATAGATATCTTATATCTATCAGAAGAAGAAAAATGTGAATCTGCCTTCTGATAACATTCCTTAAATTTTCATAAACAAATTTAGGTCCAATTTATCTAAGCTGCTCCAATAAATAAAATGCCCCAAATGGGTCGCACGAACTTGCTCCTATGAAATAGACTAGCAATTTAAAAAAAAAGTTATTAAGGAAAACTGTTCATTAGGATAATATGAAATTTTTAATTTCTTTTAGTAGTAAGAGATAAAAACAGAAAGCTATGCAAATATGAATTTATGCAAGAACAAAAATTATAAGTCGTTGTAGTGGTTCCTTAAAAAAAAAAAAGCTTTTATGTACAAAATTTTCAAAACATTTTTAAGAAAAAAATTTGGTACTCCAACTTTAAGATTTTATTATTGTAGGAATAAGAATAAAATTGCCAAGAAAAATACTAAGCCGTTCTTGAGATATCGAATTTTCCAAAAAAAAAACGACTTTTTTTCTAAAAAAGTTTTGAAATGCAATGTTTCTTAAACTTTTTAAGAGCTTCTTTATAAAAAAATTTATTGGAATCCGTTATGCCGATAATGAGAAATTGAAAATTCGAAAAAATCGTTCTATGTTAGGTACAGTCACTAATATCTAGATTTAAATTTTCTTTTATTAAATTATAGATCGTAAGAATTAAACAAAAGAAAAAAAGTTTAAGCAAAATTCTCGGAACCGTTTTCGAGAAAAATACGATTTTCGAAAACCATTTTTTAACATTTGTATGGAAGGTACCGTTAGTTTTAGATAAAACATTTTTTTTCTCAAATCTTGTAGATTATGTTAGGAAACTTTTATTTGTCAAGTTTGAAAAAAAATCGATTTTGGGGTTTTCGAAATATTTAGTTTTCAAAAAAAATGTTTAAATTTTTTTTCTTAAATCCAAAAAATAAAAAGTTGAAAATTTGAATATGTAAAAATATTCATACTTTGGAAGAGCTTTAGCATAAGAAAAATGATTTAAATCGGCCGTACTGTTCTCGAGAAAATCAAAAACAAACAAATGTTCCCAGGAGGGCTACCAAAAATAACAATTTTTTGGAATTTTTTTTTTGAACCATTACCTAGTTTTAACTAAATGAAATTTTTCAAATTTTTTTTTTTTAAATTCTGTTGGATAGTTTTTGAAAAAAAAAAAAATATTTATAAAATTTCGAAAAAAAATCGGATGGCAGGTACCGTTATTTTTGGTCTTAAAAAAAAAAAGAAAAAAAATGTGTGGGGTAAAAAAATTAAAACCCATATCTACCAAGTTTGAAGAAAATCGGCCGAGCTGTTTAGGCTGTAGACGAACCGACAGACAGACAGACAGAATTGCTAGACTCATTTTTTTGGTCTTCGCTATGATCGTAATGTCAACTTTGATCAAAATCTTGAGTTCGATTTTTTTTTACGAATGCATAACTTGCGTTAAGGTAACTATAAGTAAAAATGGTGAGTAATTTACATATTATTGATTATAAGCATATAGTAGAGATTGTAAAATATGTACGCAATGTAAAATGACCCGTTTGCTATTTGCTAAGTCAGTTAGTGAAAGTCATGCTCCTATGGATTTTATACACACTGACGTATGTGGGCCAATGAAGACGACCACACCGAGTGGAAATAAATATTTTTTGTCATTCATTAATGACTTCAGTAAATATACGATAGTATACCTCCTCAAAGACAAATCAGAGGTTTTTGAACGGCTTATTCAATATGTTGAAAACGTCAAAAAAAAATTTTAATCAGACCTAAGATAATCAGATCAGATAACGGGGGCGAATATACAGCAGGAAGAGTCTTAAGGTTCTTGGCGAAGGAAGGCATACATCACCAGCACACCACACCTTATACCCCTCAAGAGAATGGGAAGGCCGAGCGCAAAAATAGGTATTTGGTTGAGATGGCTATAGGTGTATGTTACTTGAAGCAAATCTGGGGAGAAGCAATTATGACGGACGGCAAACTATTTGCAAAACATACTACCGTCAAGCGTTCTTCCAACAACACACTATGAAAGATGGACTGGTAAGAAGCCTAATGTTACGCATCTTCGTATTTTTGGAACAAAAGCTTTTGTTTATGTCCCTCAAGAAAAGCAAAGAAAGTTAGATGACAGAGCTAAGCTAAATATTTTCGTTGGCTACGACGAACATTCAAAAGGTTATCGTCTAGTCGATAAGGCAACAAAGAAAATAACCATTTAGCCGAGACGTTAAATTTCTTAATACGACTTTAGATGATTCCGTTCGTTCGGAGATAACTGATAACATAATAAAAGAGGATTCAAAAGTCGATGTATCACTTCCTATTAAAAGTATTGGCTCGTACCCTGAGCCAAATTTTAGCGATAAAGATGACTCAAGTGTTGAGGAGGACGAACAACCAGTACAACCAACGGAAGATGTCCCTCCAAGAAAACATGGTGCTGGAAGATTTTATAAATGAGCCTCAAAATTATAAGGAATGCATAACATGCAAATATCGCGCGAACAATGGAAAAGTGTTATATGAAGGAAGAAATTGAAGCTCTTAGGAAGAGTAAAACTTGAGAACTGGTACTTCCACCAAATGGAGCGAATATAGTTGGATGAGGATGGACCTATAAGGTGAAGCGTGATTTAACCGGAAGTGTTCAAAAATGTTCCAAGCACGTCTTGTCACACAGGGTTATAGCCAGAAATACGGGCAAGATTATGACCAAACTTTTGCACCAGTGGTAAGGCAGACAACTTTTCGACTTCTTCTTTCAATAGCAGGTAAATGCAAAATGAAAGTTCAACATTATGGATGGAAAGTCAGCTTTCTTAAACGGAAATCTTAAAGAGGAAATTTACATGAAGCAACCACCTGGGTTTGAAGTTGGAGAAGAAAGTTTTGTATGTCGACTAAGAAAGAAAAAGTCTTTACGGACTGAAGCAAGCAGCATATGCTTGGAACGACGCAATTCATAAAGTTCTCATCGAAGGAGGTTTCAATCAGAGCAAAGCTGATCTGTGCTTATATACCAGCTCAAGAAAGGTAAAACTTGTTACATATTATTTAGTATACGTTGATGACATTATTGTGGCTAGTACCGATGAGTCACTTATCAAAAAGGCAGAGATGTTGTTAACGCGTAACTTTGAAATGAAAAATTTGGGAGAGATTCACCATTACTTAGGCATTGAAGTTTCCAAAAATCATCATCATCATCGGCTCGACAACCGGGTTCCGGTCCTGGCCTCTTTCAACAAGTCTCTCCACCTATCCCGGTCTCTAGCCGACGCCATCCAGTTGCGCACCCCAAGGCTTCGGGCGTCCTGGTCTACGCCATCTCTCCAGCGCAAGCATGGTCTACCACGCTGTCGTCTACCATAGAATGTACCACAAAGAACTTTCCGAGCAGGTTCCTCTTCGCTCATGCGAGCTAGGTGCCCTGCCCACCGGAGTCTACCGAGCTTAATTTTTGTCACGATATCTGCTTCTAGGTAGATTACGTACAATTCATGATTGTACCGTCTCCGGAATCGTCCTTCCTCACATGGGGCCAACAATTCTCCTTAAGACTTTTGTTTCGAACGCAGCTAATAGGTCGGAGTGCCTTTTGCTAAGCACCCAAGTCTCGGATCCATATGTGAGTACTGGCAGGACCATGGTCCTGTACAGCAGCAGTTTTGAAGTTATAGTGAGATTTCTGGATTTGAAGAGCTTTGACAGACTATAGAAGGCTCTGTTGGATTTGAGAAGCCGCCCGCGTATTTCTTCTTCTATATTGTTATCGGCTGCTACTATTGACCCAAGGTATTTAAAGGATTGCACCACTTCAAATTCGTTCTCCGCTACCTTGATTGTTTGACCAACTGTTCCTCTCGTATTCGACGCCACCATGTACTTTGTTTTACCTTCACTAATGTGCAGCCTGCTCGATCTGGATGAAGGAATCGTGTACAGCAGTACACCTGTTGACGATGGTCCCTCTTGTTGCCGTGCCAGAGTCACGGATTGCTTTCTCCAACGCCAGGTTGAAGAGGAGGCCATTAAAGATGTGGATTGGTCTGGATAGCAATTCGGCTATTTTTACTTGGCTTGTTACGTTGGTCATGGTCAACCTACATAGTCGTGTCAATTTATTTGGGATGCCGAATTCTCTCATGGCTTTGTAAAGTTCTACCCTGGCTATGCTATCATAGGCGGCCTTAAAGTCTATAAACAGATGGTATGTTGGGATGTTAAATTCTAGGCATTTTTCCATCGCCTGCCTAAGGGTAAAGATCTGATCAGTTGTTGATTTGCCTGGAATGAAACCACACTGATATTGTCCGATGACGGTTTTAGCGTATGGGGTTATCCGGTCTTGTAGGATAGAGGAGAGTATCTTATAGGCGGTACTCAACAACGTGATACCTCTATAATTGCTGCACGTTGTGACATCTCCTTTCTTATGTATGGGCCATATTAAAACTTTTCGCCAGTCTTCTGGCATTTCTTCCTGCTCCCATACCTGTACTATAATATCATGAATTGCTTGACGTAAGGATGGCCCGCCGTGATGGAATAATTCGGCTGGTATGCCATCGGCTCCCGGGGCTTTGTTCTGTTTAAGCCGGCCTATAGCCTTCTCAACCTTTTCTATGCTTGGTAGCGGCAACATAGGGTATTCTTCTTGAAGTAGTGCAGCCTCCACTTCTGCAGTGAGCTGACCATTTAGCAATTCATTAAAGTACACTTCCCATCGCTCCAGTATGCTTTCAGGATCGGTGATCAGATTTCCCTCTCCGTCCTTGCAGTATGTGCAGCGTGGTGTGTACTGCGTCATGTTTCGGACGGATTGGTAGAACTTCCGCGCCAGGTGCGGACCTCGCTCTCGGCTGTTTTCTATTTCACAGATTAGGTTCTTCTCCCAGGCTGATTTCTTTTGTCTGCGAAGCCGTTTTTCTGTCCTTCTGAGCTCTTTATATTCCTCTTCGCGTGCCCGCGTTCTATGAGATTGTTGCATTGCTCGGTACGCAACATTCTTACGTTCAGTCGCTAGCTTGCATTCATCATCAAACCAGTCGTTCCGATTTTTACGACTGCTGCCTAAGATGGAGTTGGCAGTACTAATGACAGTATTTTTAAGACGTGTCCACTTCTCATTTACGCCCAGCATACTGGGGGTACTCGCATCGACCATGTTTTTCGATGCTGCCAATTCTAAGACTAGAAGTCCATTGTCATTAGTGTTCTCATGCAAACTATGGGTGCCTGACTAGAAATAGTCAACCCAATTACAGCATAAGTCAAAAGCAATATATTGAGAGACTCGTTCAAAATTTTGGGCTGCAAGATGCAAAAAGCCCGAATGTTCCACTACAAACTGAATACTACAAGACAACATCAAATTTACAATTAAATCTCAGCAGTAACAACACAACAGAAAAGGAACTAGTTGGATATGCCGATGCAAATTGTGCAGCTGATAGGACTAACCGAAAATCGAATTCAGGATATTATTCTTCATGAATGGAGGAGTCATAAGTTGGTCCTGCAGAAAACAAACTTGCGTTTCTTTATCAACAACTGAAGCAGAGTTTATAGCTTTGTCAGAAGCGTGTAAGGAAGCGATGTGGCTAAGGAAACTTTTGAACGACCTAAATCATTCCCAAAACAAACCGACGCTTATTTACGAGGACAATCAAAGCTATCTCAAGCTTATATGTGAAGAAGAACTTAGCAACAGATCGAAACACATCGACACTAAATATTTATTTGTGAAAGACCATTTTGTGAATTGTCAGTACTGCCCAACAAACGACATGATAGCAGATATGTTAACAAAACCACTACCAGCAATTCGAATAAAAGAACTAAGAACGAAGTGTGGTCTTCAGACGAATGAGGAGGAGTGTTAAATATATTATTTGTCTATAAAACACTGTTGCTTATCACTTCACTAAAATATAATCATGTAATCTTTAATTAGTTTATCATGTGCATTGTACATATCAGAATTTTCTAATTTAGTTTTTTCAGTCTGAATAAAACCTTGTTCATAAAAGGAGCTTTGTTTCACTTTAAGAAAATTTTATTATTAAATAAAATCATGCTCAGCAGGATGCTATCCTCTCCCTCTCTCTCTCTATTTCTCTTAAAATATATCCAAATTCCTTATTTTAACGGTTAAGCAAATAGTGTGCTGAAATAAGTTTGAAATTTATCATGCCCTTCCGAAGCAATTGTCGGATTCCTAGCAGGATGTATTTTCATTCATCATAAAGCATGAAAATCACTTCCAGAAGAAGCTTCACTTCAACACACATCACGATGCTCCGCAGAATGTCATAAAACTTAAGTTTTGAGCGACTTCAACACTTGAACGCAGTTCCGAGGGAATCTCATATCTATACACACATCTCCCAGGCTCTCTGACATCTGAGAAATGTTCATTCCGCCTAATTTAGAATGAACGCTGTGACAACAGCCAGGTGCATTCATTTCAGAGAGCAGAGCAGTCTTCCACATCCACATCCACATCCACATCCCCATTGAATTTCTTGTGCACTCTGTTACTTTGTTATGTGAACTACTCTGCATGAGCCAACCGCAAACCCAGGGACTGTTCTTAATCCAGGAACGTGTCCTTGTAAGGTGGCACACCATTAAATTTTAAACATCCGTTTTGCAGTTTTTCTTTCATTTTCTTCTCACATTTAATTGTTTTCTCCGAGGAATGTGAGAAACTTGTCACAATGAGCCAGCAATAGGACACGCTCTACCCACTCCCCACCCACTTAATGTTTCAGACCGAATCGGTGCGGCCGGAAATTCGTCGGTCGGTGGGCTGACTGGCTGGCTTCTTGGCCATGGGACTGAGCAAATTAAAACAAGTGTCAACGTGTTAAATTAGGGACCCAGGAACAAAAATTTCATTAAAATGTAATTGCCTTCATTTCACTGGTACGTACATACACTGGCTGGTGTGGGGTTGGGGCATCTTGTTTCCTCTGCTTTTGGTTCTGCTTCCACACTGCCAATGACAGGACCTTCTCCCATTGCTTAGGCATGATGTTATGCGACGGCACTTTGGAGTAGGTTCTTGCAGAGCTTATACGCTAGTGAGTTCCATAAATCCTTGTGAGCTCTTGTAAATGTTCCTATAGTGAAACAGAGTTCAAGTGAATTCGTTCTTAGTGCTTTCTTTTCGGTCCATTACAAGGCTAGTGAATTTTTTTCAGTTTACCATTTTTTTTACTCGGGATTTTGTGTCAGAAATTTTGTCTGTTTGTGTTCGTTGTATGGGAAAAAAATTAAGAATTATAGGTTCTGTCCTGCACACACTTAAGAGTGGTACACACTCGATAGACGTGCACATGGGTTTGGGTTGGTTTGGTTTGGTTAGCTCCGAAAGAAGGTCTCGAAAATAATTGCTTATGTACACCAGGGATAAGGCAATTCTGAGACCAAAAAGAGATGTGGTCATGTTAATTGAATGGAATTAATATTAATGGGCTTGAACTTGATTACCAAATAATCTGTTGTATCGTTGTGCGGCAAAACGGAAGGGCAGTGATAAATTTTTTCGTTAAGGATATCTGCTTCTCGATTTGGGAAAGTTATGGTCTGCGGTTAGGAATGTACTTTATGGCCGGCGGTGACAGTGGGTATTGTTTCCAATTTAGCACATGGTTATAAAGATTTAAAATGCCCAATTTAATAGGGCACGACATCAAGTCGTATTTGTTTAATTAGCTGTTTAACAACAAAGCATAAGTTAAGAGCTGATAAAATGCACTGGTACCCAGTAGGAAGGTAGGTTAACTCAGATGGAAAAGTTGAGTGTTCTTTAAATTCAAGTTGTACGCGGTGTTTATAGGTTTTTTAAACCATCTATCGAAATTTGTAAACGAAAGAAAAAAACTACGACAGCAATTTCGCAATTCTCGAATCCGATTCAGGGATTAAGTGATGCACATTCTAAGCTCTTGGGGACTTTTGAAAGAGGGCATGTACCTACCTTTTATACAAAACAAAGTCTAATTTTAAATCTATAAATTCAAAGTTCAAAAAGCTTAAGTTCCGGTAAAATCTAACATGAACATAAATTATTTAGTAAAGGCTTGAGGGGTATTGGGTGTGATGCTAAGCCTTTTTAAGCCTTAAGCTCTTAAATAACTCAGTCTTATCCGAACTACTGCATGCACCCGAATTCATTTTAATTTCATGTAAATGAGATTTCAGTGCAGAGATTATGGAGTATGTACCAAATTTAGAAAAGCAAATTCAGATTCTTTTCAAACCAGATTTTTTTCATTTGACGATTGCCAACCAACTTTTGAGTTAAAAACTTTTAAACTTGAAATAATCTACTAATCCTGAAAAATATTGAAGCGATTCGACAGTTGCTATTTGTTATTTGAACAAAATAAAAATATTTCAATTGACACACAATCGCATGACTGTTCAAAGATAATTTCTGTCAAACGTCTAAATTTACACGAAATTGATATCACTTTTTTGCTCTTGGTTCGGAACTGGCACTAGATTTGTTGATCCGATCATCGAAAATTATTGATGATTGATTTAATTTATTTGATAGTACCGTCATTCAATAACTAATTTCAGTAACTATTAGTCCTAAAATTGCTCTTTTCCGGAGTAATAAGTAAAATTTCTTTTTTTTTGCATTTCTTGAAGTTTTTTTAATCCATCGATATCGTAGCCATCTTTTGATGGAATTTGACAGTTTATGACTTGAAAAATCGAGTACGAATTCTGTTATGACGAACATAGAGTATTTCGTTCCAAATTTCAGCCGAAAGCCCTAACATTTCTCTTTTCCTGAATTTTTACTTGCGACTTATAGGTACTATAAGGCAAGTTATGGATTTGGAAAAATAAAATTAACTCGAGATTTTGATCAAAGTTGACATTACGATGATAGCGAAGACAAAAAAGTGGGTCTCACAATTCTGTCTGTCTGTCGGTTCGACTACAGCCTAAATGGTTTGGCCGATTTTCTTCAAACTTGGTAGATAAATGGGTTTTGATTTTTCCCCCCCCACGTTTTTTTCTTTTTTTTTTAAGACCAAAAATAACGGTACCTACCATACGGTTTTTTTCGAAATTTTATAATTATTTTTTTTCTCAAAAACTGTTTCACAGAATTTTTTAAAAAATTTCAAATAGGTAAAACTAGGCAATGGTTGAAAAAAAATTTCAAAAAAATTGTTATTTTTGGTAGCCCCCCTGGGATCATATTTTTTGTTTTTGATTTTCTCGAAAACGGTACAGCCGATTTAAACCATTTTCTTATGCTAAAGCTCCTCCAAAGTTTAAATATTATTACATATTCAAATTTTCAATTTTTTGGATTTAAAAAAAAAAGTCAAAATTTTTTTTTGGAAAATTAATATTTCGAAAACCCTACGGTCAATTTTTTCAAACCTTAAAAAAAAAGTTTCCTAACATAATCTACAAGATTTGAGAAAAAAAAATTTGTTTTATCTAAACCTAACGGTACCTACCATACAAATGTTAAAAAATGGTTTTCGAAAATCATATTTTTCTCGAAAACGGTTCCGAGAATTTTGCTAAAATTTTTTTTCTTTTGATTAATTCTTACGATCTATAATTTAATAAAAAAAATTAATTCTAGATATTACTTACTGTACCTACCATAGAATGATTTTTTCGAATTTTGAATTTCTCATTATCGGCATAACGAATTTTAACGAAATTTTTTATAAAGAAGAAGAAATTTACCACAACAAGTCTCACCTGCCTTTAATCATTTTTAGTTTCTTTTTCCGTTGCTGCTCCAAAATGCTTATAGAGTTAGTAGATACCTGGTAGCCATAAGCCAGAGACCTGCTCTTAAAGTGTTTTGGAAAAGTAACAAAAAAAGGTTTCTGAGCTATGTATATGCAAACGAAGTGGAACAGTTGGTTCTAAAATTATAACGAAGACGGGCGGTCTCTTTTCGATGTGCCAGCGGATGAACTGATGAAGTAATCGAGTCAGGCGGACTCGTACTTAGATCCAAACATGCCGAACTATAAAGATTTTTATCAATATCCAAATTAACGTAATTTAATATTTTTTTTGTAAGCAAAATGAGTCGTTAACGTGCTTCAAAATTCTTAAAGCGCAATTTTTGTTAGAATAGAAATTCTTCCAGAATTGACAACAAAAGAAAATAAGGAAGAGCTTAAAATTTAAAGAATCGTTTTCCTCTCTCACCTCGGTTTTAGTTTCGGAAAGATTGCTTCGCGCTTCGAATTACTCGCGAATAATTAATAGTAACTAGGAGAATGCCTAGTATAAACTTTTTCTCGATTTTTAATCCTATTAGATTTTCTCGAAAAAGTTAGTTGAAAGGGGTCTGAACTCGGTCATTTGGATTCGGCAAGTTTTGGAAAGACATCCAACAACTTGTTGAATCATTGAATGTGTGTGTGAAAATAAAGTTTCGATGAGATTCGACTACGGAGGAACGGAGGTTTTCGAGGAGAGCACGTAGCTTTCCAGGAAGCCGTGATCCCGTGACTGAAGATCTCGAAAACGATTGGCTGGACGTATGAATGTGTGAGAGAATGGAATGGCCGAGGAAGACAATAGGTTTAGCTTGGAAAGGGAAGGGACTCTTTAGTCTTTGGAGAACCAGTCAAGCGAAAAGTAGATTTTTTTGTTGAGAAGTCGAGAAAAATTTGAAAGGAGAAAAATCGAAGAAAAGTTTTTGGAAAAAGAAATATAGAGGAATAATTTGAGGACAAATAGTTATTCGAGGCGGAGAAGAAGTTTTGGAGGAAACAGAAAAATAATCGAGGTGATAGAGGAAAGAGGCGGATAGGGGATCCGTAGACTTGAAAAAAAAAGAAGATAAGTAGAGTGTTTCTTTTGTTTGTGTGTCAATTCTTAAAGATTTGTTGCGTTTTTCACTTGCGTTTCCTTTGCTTTCGGTTTTGTTTTTTTTTTTACAGTTTAAATTTGTGAAACTTCTTTGTTCATAAAAATCGGAAAAGATCTTGGGTTTTAATCCTACTTTTAAGGTTTCCCAAGCAAAGATCGATATCAATTAAAAACTGTTCAAAACAAATTATAAATTTCTTTTCTTAATTTATTCAAAAAAAATTCTGTGGTTCCGCTCCAAAAGGTTTGTAATTTCCTTTAATTCAAACAAAAAAAATTACTGGCGCCCATTTTCTTCTATTTTCTTTATTTGTAATTTTTCTATTCCAGGAACACCCTATTCCTATTTTCGATTATCAAAAATAATTTTTGATAACATTTCGATTAATCCAACGCTTAATCAATTTCGCCAATTTTAAATCTCTGAACACTGTACCGGCAATCATCCTAAAAAAATGCATTAATGCCTTTATTCAGCCATTGACTGACCTATTTACACTATCCATTCTGCAGAGCACCTTCCCCCAATCATGGAAAGTTTCTTACATAGTTCCTGTCCACAAAAAGGGACCAAAAAATAATGTGTCAAACTATCGCCCTATAGCTAAACTATCATGCATTCCAAAAATATTTGAAAGTATTATATACGAAACTCTCTCTTTCCACTGCAAATCAATTCTTTCCCCAGTACAACATGGTTTTATATCGGGTAGATCAACAACAACGAACCTAGTAGAATTTGTTTCCAATGCTCTATGCACAATGGTCGATGGGGATGAAGTCGATGTGATTGCTACTGACTTTAGCAAAGCCTTCGACAAAATATCACATAATATCATCATGCTAAAATTAAATTCCATGGGCTTTCCTACACTTTTTATCTTGTGGTTGAATTCATATTTGACTGATAGAAATTATGTTGTCCGTTTTAGATCATCTCTTTCCATTCCTTTTAATGCACCTTCAGGAGTACCACAAGGCAGCCATCTTGGCCCACTGCTATTCACCTTAGCTATTAACGATATTGCTCAAGTTCTCGATTGTGGTTTATCAATATATGCCGATGACATGAAAATATTTAAACGCATTTCAACTGCCGCTGATATTTGTTCCTTACAACAAAATCTTGACAAATTTTCCCTATGGTGCCATAAAAACCTCCTTGACCTCAATGTCAGCAAATGCCACAGCTTGACGTTTTCACGTAAACGGCTCCCTTCTCCTCCCAGAAAATATCATATAAATGGTCAACTTGTACCCGTAGTTACTTCCTGTCGTGATTTAGGAGTAATCTGTGATAAAGAGCTTAACTTTCGATGCCACATTGACAACATTATTAATAAAGCTAATTCGACGCTTGGTTTTATAAAACGCTGGTCAAAAGAGTTCTCTGACCCGTACATTTCCAAATCTCTTTTCATTTCATTTGTCCGTCCCATCCTAGAATATGCGTCTCAGGTTTGGTCACCATATCAAATAACCCAAATTAAAAGGATCGAAGCCGTCCAGCGTAGGTTTGTTCGTTTTGCCCTGCGCAATCTTCCGTGGGATGATAATTATCAACTTCCTCCATATTCGAATCGCTTACTGCTAATTGACCTTCAGTCGCTTGAAAAACGGCGTGAAGCCGCAGATGTGGTTTTTATACACGACATACTAACTGGTAATATAGACTGTCCGGGTCTAATAAGTCTAATTCCCATTAATACCAACCGACGAAATGTTAGGTCAGTACCCCTATTCCGCATTCCTTTTCACCGTACTAATTATAGCTACTATAATCCTATGTCTCGTATGCTGCGTAATTCCAACAACTCCTCAAATATTTTTGATTTTAATATATCTAAATCAGTCCTCCGAAATTCTCTCCTCTCCAACCCACCCCAATAACTTTCTCACCCACCCAAATTTTGTATTGTTAGTTGTACTATTATAATTTAAAATATATTATTATAATTTGGATAAGTTTTTTTTTTTTATAATTTTAGTTTTTTCTTACACTCGTTGTATTTTTACTAAATTTTTATTTATTTTAAATATGATGTATTAGTATTAAGTTTTGCTTACTTGTAATAAGTGTACAATAAAATTATAAAATTATATAAAATAAATTAAAAACAAAATCACTAATTTCAAAACCATCTTCTCGGTTGTTTTCATCGCGGCGCGCGTCGGTTTCGCTTATTAGATTTTGTATTTGTATATTTCTTAAAAATATTTAACTCGCTTTGTGTTGCTATTGAATTTGTAGATTGAAAGTTCTGCCAACATAAAATTAAGTGTCTTTCTAATAATAAAGTATAAATCGCGTTTGATAGTTTTGCAACACAGTGTAAAAAACATTGCATTTCAAAACTTAAAAAAAAATATTTTTTTAATTTTTAGAAAAAAAAGTGGTTTTTTTCTTTTTAGAAAATTCGATATTTCAAGAACGGGTTAGTATTTGTTTTGGAAATTTATCTCTTATTCGTACAATAATGAAAACTTAAAGTTGGCGTACCAAATGTTTTTCTTAAAAATGTTTTAAAAATTTTCTACATAAAAGCTTATTTTTTAAGAAACCACTACAACGACTTATAATTTTTGTTCTCGCATAAATTCATATTTGCATAGCATTCTGTTTTTATCTTTTACTGCTAAAAGAATTTTTTTTTAAAAATCCAAAAAATTAAAAATTTGAATATGTTATAATATTCAAACTTTTTAGGAGCTTTAGCAAAAACAAAAAAAAAAAATAGACCCAGAGGGTCTACCAAAAATAATAATTTTTTGGAAATTTTTTTTCAACCATTAACTAGTTTTAACCAAATGAAATTTTTGACATTTTTTTTTTAAAAATTCTGTGGGACAGTTTTTGAAAAAAAAAAAAAAAAAAAAAAAAAAAATAGTTCTATGGTAGGCACAGTCAGTAATATCTTATTTTCAAAATTTTTATTGAATTATAGATCTCTAAAATTAATTGAAAAGAATAAAAATTATAAATTAATTTTATCTTTAAAAAAACAAAGCATGGTGATTTATTTCTACGAAAGCATATAGTGCCTATGTCAAAAGTAAAAAGTGAACAGGACATTCATTCATATAAAACTCAAATCATGCAGTTTCTTAAGGAAAAAAAACTATTTTTTACGATTTTTTTTTGGTGAGAGTTATATCCATATATTTTCGATTGATTGACGAGTCTTTTTCATTGCAACTGCAGCACACGACAAAATTTCAGCAGCTAGAGTTTCGATGAAGAAGCTGAGAATAATCAATTTATCAATAAATTAATCAGGAAATACGGGACATATTATGCTATGTATACCAGAATTCTAGCTTTTTTTTACAGCTTATGCGAATTACGAAGCGATAATTATCGCTATCTTCTAATAGTCTAATAGTCTTAAAAGCACCTATAAAGAAAGCCTATATGGCTTTATAGGATATAACTCATGATAAAAGTGAACCCAATTCAACGCCAGGTTTTATATATTCTAGTTTGGCCGAGTGGTTAGCGAGCAAGAGATTTGGTGTGAGAGGACAAGATTTCAATTCCCAGATCTGCCTACAAATGTAAGTAATTTTTAAAATAATTTTATAGTAAAAGTAGGAATGAAATCATAAAAAATAATCAACTCTAAGATCTTTACAAAAAATCATGCGGAAAAAGCCGAAAAACATATGCAACATCAACATAAAAATGAAATCAAATAAGCACAAAATAAATATTTTTTTTTATTTTCTCCATACTCCTATAAGTATCTTATTCTTTTGACAGTAAATCTTTTCATTGCCACTATCGATACAACTGCTGCAGTAAACTTTCGGAAATGAAGATCAAAAACTAGATCTCTTTTCTCAACGCTAGAAAATGACAAGGACCAACTTCGGTTACTACTGTGCCGTGCCCTGTGTCACATCACACATCAGAACCTACTACATCCTTTCTTCTTGAATTAAATCCAAGCTGGATAACTCCGTGTGAATTTCCACAATTCCCCATATCAATTTCATTCACATGGAATGGTCGCCATTTCTTCCTACCTGCTACCTGGTTGAATTGTTGCTGCCAGTTATTTTCAAATTGTTTTAGTAACACTCCATTTACTGTATACTGTATTTTTGAGCCTGGTAGACACTATAAATTCAAAATTTCATACTTGCTAATTATTTTGAAGCGCAAATAGAACCATTTAAAAGTTAAAAAAAAAAATACAAGCTGGTATGAGTGAGTTAATTTTAAATTGAAATCAAACAACCTCACTGAATGCTGAAACGGCAAATACCCATCGTTTCATAAAATCTCATCTCATAATCTCTGCGGCAATAATTGAAAATTTCAATTTAATTTTGCCCTTTCCTCGGATAATTCCATGCTTAAGCATTTCAAAATAACTCAAGCTCACCAAAACATTCACCCGTCAAACTCACCATCAAAATCTGATAATAATATGGCGTGACTTCATTAATGCTCTTCAGATCTCATTCAAACTGTCACTTACAATCCTGTGAAGTCAACACTATAATCATTACTTCAGCTTTTTTTTTGACAAATAAAAAAAAAGAAAAATGTCCTTACTTAGGTCCTTGAAAATTCACCGACCATTAAGATGGCCCATGACATCGTGACTTTTCTTTTTTTTTATTATTTATGTTTCATAATCTTGAGGATTTCCTTCTGGCAAATATTTGTATTAACCTCCACAAGTCCTTAAATCCTAATTACAATACAAAATTAGTACCATTTTCCTAGGTCTATACGAATGTTAAGTTATTCGTTGAGCCGTAGATGCTGCTGTTGCTATTGCTGCCCTCGAGTAATAATTTTCCTTTTGATCCTGCAAATGACTCCACTTCACACTGTCTAATAATTTAAATATTTGAGTCAAAACTCAGTGATTTGCGATGGAAGGACAAGAATATGCCAAGGAAATCACTCCGCAATACACCTTGTTTAACTTTGTCAGAGGAAGCAACAGCTTCCTGCCACACCATCATCAAGAATGACGACCGACCCACAACCAAACACGCAGACTCTTCGCGAAATCTTGCAAAATCGCATCTTGGCCACGATGAGGCCATACGGTCACAGTCTATGAATGCCATCCAACAGATAAGCGAAAAAGGACATTATTTGTAAATTAAATGAAAATTCCTTCAGAATATTCTCGTTGGCGAATTATTCAAACGTATCCTTGAAAGAGTCCTGAATACCCAGTCTAATTTGCAGAGCTTCCAACATTTGTATTTAATTTAACTATTTTCATATGCTATTTGTTAAAGGTCCTCTATCGTCTCCAATGGCATAAGCTGTTGGCTTAAAATTGAACTAGTTTGCACAAAATAATCAACCTCTCTCTCATCCAAAAAGGATATGGCATGCTTGCTCTTAATGAAATATAAAATTCAATTAATGCCAACGGTAAAATGTTTGTCACCGCAAATGAAAATAAGCAATCGCTATTACTTCAAATGGTTTCGGTCAGGATTTAGATCTGGGGTGTCAAAAAGTGTGTAGGGTAGAAATTATCTACCCCAGTTGGGTCAGTAGAATTGGAGCTGAAGAGTGTGTACATGTGAAAGGGCTCTCAAGCTTTAAGGATATTTTCACCCACTTAACAGCGAAGTAATTAGAGAATATAATTCGCGCTGACTTCGGTGTGATTTTTCATTTTCATAATCGGCTTAAGGGTACATCATAACCAACAATTTAGAAGAAAAAAAAATAATATAGACCCCATCACAGGGTCGGTTGTGATTGCTCGTAGGACATAGAATTTTTTAGAGCTTAAAAGTGTATTTAAAAAAGAGTCAAGTAAAGAAAAATGTTTTATTGAATTCTAAGTTCGGACAAATTTGAAGATATCGAAACAACGAGGAAAAATTAAAGCTTCGGGATTTAATATTAGATTTAAAGGACAAGGGCCAGTAGTTGGTGCACCATATTAATAAAAAAAAAATCGAACTCGAGATTTTGATCAAAGTTGACATTACGATGTCAGCGAAAACAAATAAAGTGGATCCGACAATTCCGTCTTTCTGTCTGTATGTCCGTATATCTGTGTGTCTGTATGTCTGTTTCTCAATCTAGGGCCTAAGCCACTGGACCTATTTTCTTCAAACTCGGTACTTAGGTAAGGGCCTTTGGTAATTCCCTATAGAGGAGAAATTGAATTTTTTTAGCTTTAAAATTAACGGTACCCCCCAGACACCCGTAATGCATAATCTTATTTATCTCGAAAACGACTCTAAAGATTTTGATAAAAAAAAATTAGGTGTGATACTATGGGCATGGACTACATTTTGGGCAACACAAATTTTGGGCAAAATGTTATTAACGGTACCTGTCATAGAACCGTTTCTTTTTTATTTTTTGACTTTCTCATCAACGGCTTTAACGATTTTAACCAAACATTTTTAGCAAGAGCCCCCTTAAGTTTAAAATAATATTGTATATAAAAATATTCGAAATTTTTTTTTTGAGATTTTTGAAAAAAAAAAAATCCAAGTTTTTTTTTGAAAAACCAATTTCTTTAAACAGTGTGAACGATTATTTTTTGAAACTATTTCTAAAATCTATACTACTAAATACTTAAAATTTAGCATCCCAAATTTTGTTCTCAAAAAATTTTAAGGAAATTTGTTATATACAAAATTACTTTAATATTAAAAATATTAATCAGACGGCGATTCCATACATGTGAACATTTTTATCTCAATAAATCCATGTTTTATATTCATAAAATGTATTTTAAATTCCAAAGTACTTTTACATAAGTTCGTGCGATCCAGTCGTGCATTTTATTTTTTTCCGATATCGAAGATGGTATCACATTTTCCAAAGAAAGCTTTGATGAGTTTTTACCCCTTCGTTTGAAACTTACACATCGAAAATCCGTTTCTTAATGTACCATAGTGTTGTTTTAAAGTAGACTTTTCAGTGATCTGATTTTGAATAACGCAACCATTTAAGGGTTTGAAAAACAAACATCTTCGCGTCTTCATCTTTCTTTCAAACAACCAAACCCGCATTCGGTTTCAATAAATTTTCAAAATTCCAATGTACCAAAATTTTTTGTTTATTTTTTCCACATGATTTCCTCTTTTCTTCGATGACAGAACTCATTTTGAGTTGTGTTGTTTTGACCAAACACTTATTTAAAAATTTAAAACATTTTTGCTTGGTCAAAACAGCAAAAGTTGTGTTATGCCATTATGATCAAACATTATTCTAGAAAAAGGAGTTAAGTGTGGTTAGGAATATCTTTGGAACCAGTTTACTTAGAGCATACTTAACTCATTTTCGGAAAAAATTGACTTATGCTGTTATGACCAGACTCCATAGATAATCATTCGCAAATTTATTTAATAATACTTTAATTAAATTTAACGTAAACACTGATTTATTTAACCCAAAAGCAAATAGATTTAACCCAAATGCTAATCGATTTTAACTATTAGAAAATTTTGCATTCAGGTTAAAAGTTTTTCTGTTTGGGTTAAATATATTTGCGTTTAGTTAAAATTGATTTGCTATTTGTTTTTTTTTTTTAACGAAAACACCTCGATTTGATTGTGCAATTTGCTAAAGTTAGTGAGGAAAAAGCTCTTATATGCTGGAGAAGTGATGTTAGTTGGGCGAGACTTTCAAGTTAAGACTTATAAGAAAATCATTATTTGGAACTCCATTGCTTCTTAATTAGACTTTAAGGCTGGAATGGAATTGGAAGAATACTTCATGCAACTTTTAAACTTAATTTTGAGCTCAGAAGTGAACGCTTCTTTCAGTTTGTCTCGTAACTGAAGAAGTGATAGTGGTTTTGGGGTGCTCTCAATAAACTTGCAATATAGATTAATATTTTAAGAGTCGATAAAAAAAACTGTGACAGAGAGAGCCAGTACCGCTGATGAGAAGTAAAAAAAGAGCCCCGAAGAAAATTGTCCTCAGAAAGTGTTTTTATAAATATTGCTGAAAATGCACAAAAAACTCCAAAATTATTTAAAAGAGTTTACGATACTGACGAATCAATTTGGTGAAATTGATTAAAATAAGAAATATTTGAGATATTTACGCCTTTTTTTTTTAATTTTTAAAGACCTATCAATGACATTATACATATGTGGAATGTGACATGGGTTTGAAGATGGCACATAACCGATAGGTCTAATTTTCGATGACTGCTGAGTAGATAAGCCTTAATTTGGGTGATGATAAGGGTTATTTTTACTTTGAGGGCATCGGTCTTTTACGGTTTGTTTGTACGCTTAAGACAAAATTCACAAGGGTTAAATGATACGATCTTGGTGTTCAGCTTAGGTCGCATTCGCGTTAGATAGCCATGCTAGAATTTTACTCGTGCAGAAAGTATACTTTTGCATCAACCGTGGGCCCCGAACCTGTTGGAAACACTGTTGAAAGTTGGCACCACTTGCCGTTTACATACAATTTAGGCCAAATGAAATTCAGCGATAGTTATCTCCGTTGATAGTTATTTCGATCTTATCGTCGTTTTCAAAAAAGCCTGATGGCGCCAGCTGGCCCAAAATCTACAACAAAGATAGAGTATCTGTGTGTTCCACTTCGAGGACTTGAACTATGTGTGGACTAACATCGACCCAAATCTGGAAATTTTGATTGCTGAAGTATCCGTTTATTCACAAATAACCCCCCTCAATGAAGATGATTTTTTTTGTTAAAATTGAAATCCGTTTACAACTACCGTGCCAAAAAACAAAATCCAAAACATCAAGTTTTAATCAAATTTAGACTCCAAAAACTTTTTAGACTATCGAATCAAAGGGCACAGTAGTGCCAAAGTGAGTTTGTGGCACTAAATCTTTTTTAAAAGAACAATACTCAGGTGATTTTGAGCCTTGAAACTTTTAATTTACATTTGCTGAGCTAATCAAACACAGGCGCAACATTTGAAGTATCTAGATAAAGAAATATCTTCTCAACTAATCCAATAATGTCTAGCTGCTTGAAAAAAGTTGATGGCTCACTCTTGCGAAAAGTCCACCCCGATGAGTTTCACCTTGTCGTGGTGGGGTGGCCTACGTCTTTTCTCCGGCTTGCTGGAGATTAGACAACAAAGAAAACGCAAACAAGACCTTTAGTGTCACGGTCATACATAATTTAAAGCGATCGAGACATTTCTTTCGTTCGATGTATGCATAGCAATCTATGGAATTGACGTAATAAAATAAAATAAGATTGCTAAATAAAAAAGAAAAAATTTTTGAAAGCGAAAGGACATCAGTTGTAGTTCAAGCTATGTCCGAAAAAATGTTGGTGCTATATCCTATCTCAGTTATCTGAGTAATGGATCCCTGGTGCTGGTGTATACAAATCTTGAACAATGTGATGAGGGGGTCACGGGCCAAGACAAAAAGTAGTTGAGCGAAGGCGTCTCTTTTGCTGAATCGTCTTTGTCAAAGCAATCGTAATTGATGGTCCTTCCCGGTACTTAAAATTAAAAGATTGCGGGGAGTGTCTCTATCCCTATTTGCTGTAGGGCAAAAAGCAAGACTAATCTAAAATTTCGGTGCAGATTGTGGTTGGCTTCGGTCAGCTATGATCTGCACCACGGGGTTTTTACTCTATTTGCTTAATTTATTAAGCGCCTTAATAGGGCGTCTATAAGACTCCTCAATCAGGAGATTATGTGTCGATAGACATTTCTTCAATGAGTTAGAAGTAGGCTGCGTTCGTAATGGCAATGTTTGTTGCCCCTGCCCTCCTTAAAACATGCTTCGAAAACATTTATGAACACAATTACAACAGCACGTGGAAAACCTTTCCCATAGAACGTTTTTCTTCCTGCGCCCAGCTTAAAATTCAGGTTTCAAATTCAAACGTATAGAAAACAATAGTTCGATATCAGCATCGGAACAGATTTTGGCCTCGTATTCAATCCTGTGGATGCATATGGTAGTTATTAATTTCTTATCAAAGATGTAAAAATGAATATTTGTACGATTATAAATTAATTTCAAAAAAAAAAAAAATTACTCACATTTGATGATCTGCCATTTTCCTGTAAATTCAGCAACATAAAAAAACACATGCCAAATTGACCGCGGTTGACATTATATTTATTATGGAAGTCACAATCTCTAGGGTATCACAACGGATCTACATTGATCTAAGCGTGATCACAACAAGATCAATTGTCAGCCCATTAACCTAACCTCACCTGTCTAATGATAGTATATAAACTTATTTGCAGGGTTTGATTATAAGGAGAAATCTGCACAAGGCAATCAAAAGCTTCAAAAAACACAAAACAACACGCCAAAAGACTAACGATATTATTCTTCCAATCCTAGATATGCTCTTTATTAGCTGTGTTGATAATGTTGTCCATATTTTTGTGCTATGGAGAGTAGTTAGAGCTGTATTTATACACAAAGCGAGCAAATGTTCCGTGACTGATTGATATCCATTTAAGAACAAGGTCTATAGGGCTCAACACGCATACTCTATAGGGAAATCTTTGGAAACAGCTGTTAAGAACCATCGAACATTCCCTCCATCATAAGGAGAATACTATGGTTGCCTTGCTTGATATACAGGGCACTTTTAACAAGGTCGACACATCTGCAATCTCATCTGCACTGTCATATGTGAATGTAGAAGGTTCGCTTGGAGAATTGATCAATCAAATCCTAGTTAGAGGATTATTAATTTAAAGCTGGGCGAGCTTTCTGAAAGAAAATCTGTAATTAGAGGGACGTCAAAAGGGGGTGTACTATCTCCCTTTCTTTTGAAGTCGCAAATAATTTGTTGAGATATCTGGAAGTAAGATACTTGGTTTTTTTTTTCAGTAAGAAGTTAAGTTGGAAACCGAGCATTCAAGAAAGAGTTGAAAATTTGACAGTGGCCCATTCTTTATGTAAGAAGCCCTTTGGGCAAAAAGCGAAGCTCCAATCCTGCATTACTCACTGCTTATAAACCTCGGTAATCAGACCGATTTTAACATATGGCGGTGTGGCAATATTGTGGACAGCTCTAGATAAAAGCACTAATTGCTTAGTACTAAGGTCCAACGGTCAGCTTGTCTGTGCATGGGTGGAGCACTTCGCTCGACTCCCTCCGCTGCACTAAACATTCTGTTCCATCCAATACATGACTTAGTAGAGACTCTGTCTCTATCAACTCAATAATAGCCCTTAACTGCCGATAATCTCTGATGGAGAGGGTGCAACAAATAAACAGCGCATGGCCACATACACATTTCAGGAAATTATAAGGCTGACGAACTATCCAAAAGTGGAAAAATGGCACCTTCATTGCCTGATAACGCAACCATAGGTATTCCCATCGTTAACTGTAAGCTTATGCTAAAGAAAGATGCTATACAAGGAACAAATCTTTAGTGGAAAAATATAACCACTTGGTTGGCGACAAACAAGATTTGGTCGATGCTGGATCTGAAGAGCTCTAAATGTTTAATACCTTTAAGCAAATCCCACATAGGCTCCGTAATAGGTGTTATAACGTGGCTTGGAGTTAAATTGCATGAACGAAGAAGAGCAGGAATCAATCCCTCATCTTCTCTGTACATGCTTTATCCCAAAGACGTAGACTCCATCTGGAAGATTTCTACTCCAATGATCTTAGTGATCTCGCACCAGAGGCACAAACAAAAGAAAATTGAAAACTTCTTATATATCGACTTAAGAGATTTTGCCACCAAGTCTGAAACAGTTTTCACCTGATGGTAGGTGAGGTGACTAAATTTTCGAGACTTCCTTTATTCGCCCTTTGAATTACATATAACATTTCATTTGAATATGAAATTGTTTTTTTTTTTTGCGAATCTATAAGATACCCTAAGTAAACGATAATAACACAAAAAAATACGAAAAAGACCTCGAACCTTTAAGAGAGACAAAATAATTTTCCCCCAAACCGAATCATTCGAGAAATGGAACACATTTCATCAAATCATGCAAAAGGTGGACTCAGTTTTGCTGCCTCGAGAATTTTTAAATGAGCAGGGATTCGGTTTATTTTTCGAGGCAATGCGCATTTAATTTTGTCTCATTTCAGAGGGAGTCTTCTTTTCTTTTTTTTGAGTACTTAACTTTTTATTTATTTTTTGTTGCTGTGGCTAAGAGAGTCCTTTTTATAATATTTCGTTTTATTAAAAAATGACCCAAGGCTAAAGTAATATTTTTGATAATTGGATGGTAGGATTAAAAATTTGCAAAGTTGTGTGAATTTTTCTTAATGATAACAAATTTGAAAGGGATTTTAAATATAATACTGTAATTTATTAAGTTCTCTGTTTTGAAAGAAATGATGTGCCAAATTTTCTTTTAACGTAGATAATAAGTTTTGTTTTAAGTTTGAGATTTGAGAGACAAAAAATACTGAGGAAGTATCCTTGGTTTGGAAATTCAAATTAAAGGAACAGTTTTGTGTGATCGGAAGATAAAATTAGAGTTAACCTGAATTTAAATCGATTTTAGCTTTAACTGGTATTTAGCTTTTTTGATGAATTTTTGAATGCTAATTGTGAACTTAATCACAACAAAATAAAAATAATTTTCAAAAAAGAGAGCCAAGTTCTCATACGTAAAAATC
Source organism: Chrysotoxum bicinctum (assembly GCA_911387755.1). Taxonomy (NCBI): domain Eukaryota; kingdom Metazoa; phylum Arthropoda; class Insecta; order Diptera; family Syrphidae; genus Chrysotoxum; species Chrysotoxum bicinctum. Next base: position 50,135,297 of record OU426989.1, read on the forward strand.
CCCTGTGTCTTACAAGACAATCGTAAAATGTTGTGAGATTTAGAAGGAAGACGAGTTCTAAGTTCATGAAGCTTAAAATAAAATTCCTTAACTAGAGTTATATTTAAAAAATTATTGGTGACAGTCTTGTTATTATTTTTACTGGCTACAATTTGAAGGGTTCACATGTCAAGTTTTTTAAGCAATAGCCTTTTTGAGTAATGAAAGAAAACTTGACAGTTAAACCCTTCAAATTTTAGTCAGTTGAAATAATAACAAAATTTTCCCTCATAAAGCGGAGTAGAAACCCTTAATGAAGACTTGGAAAATATAGCATGTTTTTTTTTTTTTTTTACTTTTGAAGGAATGCTCTGCGCACCATAAGGAGGTATCCATACCTCCCCGTGTGCTGGGCCCTCCAAGGGTTTTAACCTTGGCATACCAGCTAAACCTTCGCCAATAGTTCGATTCAAATCGAGGCGGAGAGATTCCCATCTGTTGCACTCGAAGTCATTGCGGTATAACTCATCATTGTTCGAATCTCCATACTGGCAAGAGGTGCTGCTTGTTTTACCCATCTTATGCAGGTAGGAGTTGAAATATCCGTGACCGGTAAGGAACTGGGTGAAGTAATAGCTCACTTCGCCGTGTTTCCGGTTACTCTATTTGCCCACCTGTCCGATGAGCCTTGCAGTCCAGCGCCCTCTGCTTTTAGACTCCCACCGTTCTTGCCACTTTCTCTGTGTGAGAGATTTGCCTCTGCCATCGCCGCTTCCACTCCAATTTCCGCTTTATTTTCATATACGTACTTTCTTTGTGCTGCAAGGAGGTCTATTGGTGTCACACCTGCGACCAGTACATGAGGATGGTCCATCTATGTTTGCCAATAGTCTTGTCAGAGAGGCTGTCACTTTGGATGCTCGTTCTGCAGCCGACCTTATTTGTTCCCAGAAGCTTAGCTTTGTATCGAGTCTTATTCCCAGGTATTTAACAGCATTCTTACTTTTTTTAATTTCGGTGTCAATGCGGAAATCGAGAAGCTTCTTTGTTAATAGCACAATTTCGGTTTTCTCAGTAGCTAGAGACAAGCCGTGTTCCTCCATCCAGGGATTTATTCTTCGCATGACTTGGTTAAGTTTTCTCTGGGCACTTTCGGTGCCTCTTACTGTTATCATCGCGGTAACGTGATCTGCGTATCAAACTAAAAAGGAATCATAAGGCATTTGCATGCAAAGGATATGGATATCATCGTATGAGATATTCCATAGGTCTGGCCCGAGGATAGATCCCTGGGCTGCTCCTGCCGTAATGACTTTTCTTCTCGGTCCTTCTGTTGTTTGATAGATGAGTTCGCGGTCTCTGATGAGATAATTTCTCACCATCTGCAAAAGATTTTCCGGGATTTGGAACTTTCTTTCCAGCGCGGCTAGTATATCTGTCCACCTAACAGAGTTGAAGGCGTTACGGACGTCTACTGTTGCCAGTGGGACTATTTTCCTCGAGAAATGATTTCCCTGTTGGGCGGTTTCAGCAGCTCTAACTACGTTTTCTGAAGCCAAATTGTATCGCTGCTATAAGGCGTGGTTGGAGCAATTTCTCTAGCAACTTTCCTGCTGTGTCCAGCATGCATAGAGACCTGTATGCAGATGGGGAATCTGGATCAACTTTATTTTTGTTTATCAGTACCAGTCGTTGTTTCTTCCAGCGTTTGGGGAAAGTCCCCTCAGCTATAGGCAACTGTTGTACATGTTGAGGAGCAGTTGTGCGCAGGATTTGACGATTTGTTTGCGGGCTTCTACTGGTACCTCATCAAGTCCAGGAGCCTTTTTATTTTGCAAAGCATTTGTGGCTGTCATCAACTCTTCTTCACTAAAGGCTTGTATTTGTTGTCGTGGTAGTCCAGATAGTACACGATCAGGCGGTCTAATGGGGTCAGTCGGGAATAGTGTATCCACAATATGTCCCATCTTTTCTTCAGTTAGGTGTGTTGTGTTCCTATGGGCCCCAAGCGTGGCCGTGGCACGATGGTTGTGTGCTCGCCTGTCAACCTCATAATCACAGGTTCGATCCCTGCTGTGGTCTATGTCGTCTTAATTCCATTAAAACCTTATAAAGTGGTCATCAATGGGTTGCTGGTTTTGCTCATTGCATGTTCTTTTAGGCAACATGTGATTGAGTAAAACTAATATGCCCATCAAATATGAAACACGAATAAAATAATGCGAATTATAAGGGACATAAAAATAAGACACAGCAGTTTTCCGCACTAGTTCAGCCGCCATTACTGGAGATAAAAAAATCTGAGACAACCACCTTCAGTCTCAGAACATCGTGCCACACATCTTTCCTATCCTTCTTTCTCTTCCTTAACTTCACGCCAGCGCTGTGTTGAAACATTTAAAGGGTAATCATAATCCCTTGAGCGCGTGTAGATTATAAAAAAAAAAATAAAAAAAAAATAGCGACTTTGTTGCCGTGTCCCCAAGGATCGTTGTTGATGTCTTGTCAGAGTTGTTCCCATTTCCGGTTTTTGCTCATTTTAATGGCTCTTCTGAGCTAATGACGTTTGGTCTTGAACTCTTGAAGTTCGTTCTCGAGATGCTCGTCATGTCTTCTTCGGCATCTGGTGACTTTTCGCCTCAGGTGTAAGCAACTTCATCCGTCCACCAGAGCCACGCCACGGAGCCCTACTTTGCAAACCTATTTTTCTGATGGGCTAAAGAAGTTGGAGCATCGCTAGATCAAGTGTATCCAGCTCAAAGGAAACTATATTTAGGTTGCGCGTACAGTAGTGCGACAAAGCGATGCGATGCGAGAAGCGTTTGCGTGCGAGAAAAATATTTACATTGATTCTTATACACGTGCGCACAGTGAAGCGATATTAGATGCGAGTGTTGCGAGCTTCTCGCATGCCTATCGCAAGCATCTCGCACACAAACTGTTCTGACCACTTTTTGAAGCGAGTTCGTGCGAGAAAGCTCATATTGTTTGTTTTGAGGTTTCAAAAAAAAATTAAAAGAGTAAAATTTTGTTATTTCAGTGCTTCCTTCTAATATTTAAGTGTTAAAAGCACCTATAAAGGAAGCCCATGTGACTTTATAGGATTAAATTCATGATAAAAGTGATCCCAATTCAACGCTAGGTTTTACATATTCTAGTTTTGCCGTGCGGTTAGCGAGCAAGAGATTTGGTGCGAGAGGACCCGAGTTCGATTCCCACATTCTGCCTACACATGTAAGTAATTTTTAAATTAATTTTAAAAATAAAAGTAAAAATGAAATCATAAAAAATAATCAACTCTAAGATCTTTACAGAAATCATGCGGAAAAAGCCGAAAAACAAGCAAGAAAAGCATCAAAATAATAATGAAATAAATAAGCACAGAAATAAATATTTTTTTTTTTATTTTGCACATACTCCTATAAGTATTTTATTCTTGTGACAGTAAATCTTCTTTTCATTTCCACTATCGATGCAATTGCTGCAATAAAGCATATATTACCTCTTTAACATAATGATAAGTATGTTCTTCGGAGTAACACAATTTACTCCATAAAGGTGGAATAGGAGTCAAAAAAAGGCCCCCTTTTAACTCTTTGGAGTTTTATACAACCCTTAAATGTGTGCAAGAAATAGTAATAAGAAGCTTCTCTAGATGAATATAGAAGTAAAATTGTTAGTTGGGTAGTGCCTGGTTCTCTTTCAACTGGTGATTAAACAATTTTTAGTTGCGAAACTGCTTGGTTCGAGCAACTAAAAAGTTTGTGTTTTGACACAAACTAAACGATTGCCTAAAATAAGTTCGGAATTTTATTGAACAAATTCACGGACATTCAACCAAACAGTTCATCTATTTTCTATAAGTAACCAAACAGTTTCGCAACTAAAAATTGCTAGTGCGCGGCTAGCCTAAAACTTCATGTACGAGATGTTCTTTTATGTTTACATGCGGTGTTTTACTAGCGATGAATCCAGAGCATGCTTTAAAGCTTTAAAGCATGCTTGTATCATCGCAAGTAGAGACCGCCATCGCAGCTATATTTCCATAGCGTGCGATAGAAAGTATACTCTCATCGCATACCATTCATCGCTTGCTTTATTGCAAGGAGAACTCTCATATTGTTCTGGCCTACCCAAATTAAATTTATTTGAGTTTGAGTTTTACGTGGAAAGAAAGTTTTTGTTTGAGATTTACTTTTTTCTAACAAAGTTTAAAAAAATCTGATTTGAAATTCTTCATAGAACTCGTTTATATTAATTCCCAATTTGAAAGCCCTTGCATTTTGATCCATCAAAATTATTCACTATACTAAAAAAGTATGCGATGAAATGCCCAGCCCAGCCACAAAAATCTGACAGTTCTTCTGCTCTCTGCTTACTGCTTTGGCTATTGCGATAGATTTATCGCTAGTGGAGACGGAAATAAATAAGAAATAAATCGCCACTTTTCCAAAAAATTTTTTTTGTAGGCTACGTAATATACTCACATTGTGATTCTGTGAACAAAAGAATGCTAAGCATGGCATTTAACTGCAGAAAGAAATTCCATTCCTGACAATAATTTGTCTGTTGCTATGTTACGCTCCAGAGATGAGCTCAATCCTTCAAATTTTCCTTTTGTTGTCCTCAATAATGAAGATATTATGTATGTTAAGGTGAAGGAAGTAAAATATTTGGGATTCATAATGAATGGAAGTGTGAGTTGCTGTAGAGCAATCTCAGATACTATTAGAAATATTTACTATGGCATACGAACTCTGAAATCTTCGTCAGACTTATTGTTATCCAATATGAGGAAATATTTAATAAAATCAATAGTTTCTAGGTATCTGCAATTCGTTTGTGGAATTTACTTCCAAATGAATTGCAAGATACTACCACACCTTTACAGCTTTTATGAGGAAACTATTTTTGCACTATTCAAATAAAATAAAAGATTATTATACGAGTAGGTCTAGCCTTCTGTGTCTTTGTAAATTTAATTTCATTTTTGAAATAAATTAAAATTGAAATTGAATTGAAATCTTTTTGCACGAACTCATGTTTTTTTTTTTTCTCTTTCTTATTCTCTTTTTTTCAGTTCCCTTACTTCTTGGTCTTTTCTTGGATAAAATTGTCAAATACTAGCTTTTATAAATTATATTAAATCGTAGGCTATAGCAGGGCCGTAGCTAGAGTTGAATTTAAGGTAGGGCATCGGTGATGACATGTAGGGCGGAAGTAAAAGTTTTACTTGATATAAAATATGATCTGATCTGGTAAAGGTGGAACTCAACTGTCGGGAGGGGCTGATAGATAGATAAGTGCTAAACATTTATTTATATAATGGTTTATATTATTATTTCTCTTGGCATATTATAATTAGTATACCTAGGTACATAGATAACAATACAAACTTCTTTTATTAAAATAACTGAATCCTTTCATTCGCCATATATTAAAAATATGAAGGACTTCATCCAGATCAACGGACTTGGTTCGTTTCTTTTCAAAGGCCAGAAATGCAAAAAGTTCATATATGTATCTTTAAACGTTTTTCGCTGGTAAAGGGTGATTTTTTAAGAGCTTGAGAACTTTTTAAAAAAAAAAAACGCATAAAATTTGCAAAATCTCATCGATTCTTTATTTGAAGCGTTAGATTGGTCCATGACATTTACTTTTTGAAGATAATTTCATTTAAATGTTGACCGCGGCTGCGTCTTAGGTGGTCCATTCGGAAAGTCCAATTTTGGGTAACTTTTTCGAGCATTTCGGCCGGAATAGCCCGAATTTCTTCGGAAATGTTGTCTTCCAAAGCTGGAATAGTTGCTGGCTTGTTTGTGTAGACTTTAGACTTGACGTAGCCCCACAAAAATAGTCTAAAGGCGTCAAATCGCATGATCTTGGTGGCCAACTTACCGGTCCATTCCTTGAGATGAATTGTTCTCCGAAGTTTTCCCTCAAAATGGCCATAGAATCGCGAGCTGTGTGGCATGTAGCGCCATCTTGTTGAAACCACATGTCAACCAAGTTCAGTTCTTCCATTTTTGGCAACAAAAAGTTTGTTAGCATTGAACGATAGCGATCGCCATTCACCGTAACGTTGCGTCCAACAGCATCTTTGAAAAAATACGGTCCAATGATTCCACCAGCGTACAAACCACACCAAACAGTGCATTTTTCGGGATGCATGGGCAGTTCTTGAACGGCTTCTGGTTGCTCTTCACTCCAAATGCGGCAATTTTGCTTATTTACGTAGCCATTCAACCAGAAATGAGCCTCATCGCTGAACAAAATTTGTCGATAAAAAAGCGGATTTTCTGCCAACTTTTCTAGGGCCCATTCACTGAAAATTCGACGTTGTGGCAGTAAGTAAGTCTATTCATGATGAAATGTCAAAGCATACTGAGCATCTTTCTCTTTGACACCATGTCTGAAATCCCGCGTGATCTGTCAAATACTAATGCATGAAAATCCTAACCTCAAAAAAATCACCCGTTACAAAACATCAATTGTGTTCTCCTTTTTATTCTTGAGGTGACTTAAAAAGCTTTTACCACAGCAGCCTCTTTCCTTGATGGAACTGTAAGACCTAAAAAATCAATTTTAACACATTGCATTTTTGCAACAAAAATGACTTATGTAGACCGGTTTGCTTAATCAAAAATTAAAGTTTTATAAGTTCAATCTTCATTAAAAACTTTTTTGAGACATAAGCGTTGAAGTTGAAAATAAATATTTATGTTTTTGTTCAGCAAATGGGTCTTAGGATTTTTGTTATGACAAATTTAAAAGTATGTATTTATTTATTGTCATATAAAGAGGAGCAATCAAAAAGATTTGATTTTCTTGCAGTAAATTGCAATTAAATGGATTTTCGCTAAGAGTTTTAAAGTTTGTTGACCTGATAAATTTATCTGTTTTGGTTCGTTTATTGGCCTTCAAAGTGCCTTGGTGTAACTGTACATTTTACAAATAGTTTTGTTTTCTCACACTTACTTAAGCTTTTCAACGGTACCATTTTGTCTACATCCAACTCATCTATACTCGCTACTGAATTTAGTAGATCGTCGCTGTCCGAAAATCTCGTTTGTAATTTAGCAATTAGTGTGTCCAACGTTTCGAAATACTCAAACTTAAATGGCAGAGCGTTCTGAGGTTCTATATTTTGTCTCGCAGAGGAACAGGAAGGCCATATACCAAGTAGCCATCCATCCGATTTGATTTGTCTCTTTTGGGTATGAGTCGTATTTTCGGAATCGCCGCTTGTCATAGACTTTGCTTCTTCCAAAATTTGATGATAATTTCTGATCTAAGTTTCCTTATTTTATTTTGGGTGAGCTTAGTGATTGTTATCGCGTCTTTCAATCCTGCGCTTCGGGATTACAAAGCTGCCCCTGTAGGGTGGATCATGGATAATATTTTTTTGGCCACAATCAAGGCCATTCGGAATTCAAAATTAAGAATCACTTTTTTAATGTCTACACTCTTGGTGACGTCATCATCTGTTATTTCTAATTTCATCCAAAGTCGTCAAAATCAATGAATAATTATCATGTACAAGTTTTGTTACGGCCAAGTGTCTTGACCAACTCTGTTCCATCGAATGAAAGTCATTTCCAAGTTAAAGCAGTGGACGTAAGGGATTTTTCGGCCCAACTCCCAAAATTTTCCCACTCATTACACTTGTGCCAAAATAGCATTGTCTTAGCATACAAGAGTGGTCAACGTTATTTAATGTAAATTTCGTAAAATTGGCTGCATCAAGATTTTCAGTAGTAGTAACTGTCAGCAACGACTCATTGACAATTCCATCTCTAACGTAGCGTATTGCTATTGCAATATTTTCGCGGTTATTTTTCTTCCAGTATAGTAAACCAGTTTAGGTCCGATTCATTAATATCTTTAACAATGGAACTTCGTACTAGTATTACATTGCTTGAATTATTTTATTTTGAATTCAGGTTAACGGTATTTTGCAATTTGTGTATATGAGTAAGAGACTCTATCAAATTTGGATCCTTCATGAAGGTGTATTCAAACAAATTTTGAAATAATCCTTGTTCTTCTTCTTCCTTCAAAATATAATTTCCACGCAAAGCTACCATAATTCGTTGACAAATTGTATAGCCTCAATAATAGACCTAACGTAGTTCCTATGTCTCTCTAAAGCTTTTGGATGTATCAACGTTTTAACATTACTAGTAGTTGTAGAGACTCTATTTAATTTGTCATTTCACATCGCCATAGCTTGGATATATGAAATGGATTTTTATTGTTTTGGAAAACCAGTTTTTGAATCAGTGGCATTACGATACGATAGTTGATTTTTTAAGGTAGGGCATTAGAGGTTTTAAGGTAGGGCATTGCCCCCTAATGCCCTCCCCTAGCTACGGCCATGGGCTATAGTCTATGATATAATACCAAATGTCTTAATGTTCATTGGTTTTTCATGAAATAAATAAATAAATAACATGGAGTTTATTCGATATTAGCTATTTTACCTAAGAAATCTGTTTCTAAATAGAAGTGCTAATTTATAAGAATTTTTGAGAAAATGGGTGGAAGTCACACGCTCTTGGAACGGAAAATTCTAATTTTTTTCATTTTTTTTTCATTTCAGGGCCATTAGCTGTTGCCTGTAGTGGTCGACGAGTAAAGACGTGTTTTAATTTCGCTCTTTCTTTAAAATAATAAATTATTTATCCATAACTCTGTCCCCCCTTTTTGTTAGCAAAAAAACTGACCTCTTTTAAAATTTTCAACCGACCCCAATTCTCCCAAGCCAAAAATAAATAAAATGCACGACTGGATCGCACGAACTTGCTCTTATGTGAAAGACTAAGAATTTCAAAAATTAATGTTATTAGAGAAAAAGCACAAAATTCTTTTTTAAAATACTAAAACACGACTGGGTCGCACAAACTTGCTCTTATGTGAAAGACTAAGAATTTCAAAAATTAATGTTATTAGAGAAAAAGCACAAAATTCTTTTTTAAAATACTAAAACTCCTTTAGTATAGTTGGAGCTGAGCACAGGATGCCATGTGTTTGGAGCAAATATTAGTTTATGCAAGAACAAAATTGTAATTCGTATTAGGTGTTCCTTAAAAAAATAAGCTTTTGTATACAAAATTTTTAAAACATATTTAAGAAAAATTTTGGTAGATACGCATATTTAAAGTTTTTGTTATTGTTCGAATAAAAATTTAATTTACAAAAAAAATATTGAGCAGTTTTTCAGATATCGAATTTTCAAAAAAAAAAAAATAGATTTTTTCCTTTCAAAAATTAAAAAAATATTTTTTTAAAAAAAAATCTTAAAATGCAATGTTTTTTAAACTTTTTAGAAGCTTCTCTAAAAGTAAAGATAAATCGAAACAAAAAAAAACTATCAAAATTCTCGGAGCCGTTTTTGAGAAAAATACGATTTTCGAAAACCATTTTTTAACATTTTGTATTGTGGTTGTGGGTACCTTTATTTTTAGGTAAAACAAATTTTTTCCTCAGATCTTGTAGATTATGTTAAGAAAGTTTCATTTATCAAGTTTAAAAAAATTCGAGCTGGGAATTTTCGAAATATTAAGTTTCCAGAAAAAAAATTTTTTTAAGAATCAAAAAATAAAACTTTTAAAATTTGTATACACAATAATATTGGAGGGGCTTCATAATGATTAAAATCGGTTGTACTGTTTTCGCGAAAATCAAAAACCAAAAAATGGTTCCAAGGGGCTTCCAAGAATAACCATTTTTTGGAAAATTTTTTTCAACCATTACCTAAAATGACGAAATGAAATTTTATGAATTTTTTTTTTCAAAATCTTGTGGGACAGTTTTTGAGAAAAAATATTTATAAGATTTCGAAAAAACATCGTATGGCAGATACCGTTATGTTTTGGTCTTAAAAAGAAAAGAAAAAAAAACGCGTGGGGGAAAAAAATTCAAAACGATATCTACCAAGTTTACCGAAAATCGGCCGAACTTTTTAGGCCGTAGTCGAACAGACAGACAGACAGAATTTTGGGGCACACATTTCGTCTTCACTAACATCGTAATATCAACTTTGATAAAAATCTTGAGTTCGATTTTTTTACGAATGCATTACTTATAGTACCTATAGTCGTAAGAAAAAACAACACTAACAGAAGAATTTATGGCACGAAAATAACACTTTGTTTTGAACCCTTATTTTTTGGTCGTTTCGGGGGGGGGTTTGAACCCCTAAAACCCCTACCTGCGTTCGCCCCTGCTACATACATACAATTACGTCTTCTTCGGTTCTAATTTGTATATTTTAATTGCATCTTACATGACTTTGAAATGGTGCAGCCTTTTGTTTTGATGTCATTAGCTCTTTGTTTGGACTTAACGGTAAACAAAATGAGCTAAACGATAATTTCGAATGGAAAAATAAGAGAAACAAGGTACTTTGACTTTCAATTTGACTTTAATTTGTTTTTTTATTTTTATTGAAATAGACATTTTATAAATATTTTCTTTCTTCGTGACCTTTTATTTAATTAAATAATGTTTATCCTAAAGTGGGCTTTAGGTCAATTTTTCTTTTGTTTTTTTATGTTGCGACGTTTCGGATGTGGTTACACCCTTCTTCAGACCTATTTATTAATTGAAAAATAATTTAAAACATATATAAATATGTATATATTAAATACATCAAAATTCTAAAAGAGTATACTTACAACTTTAAAAATTACAAATATTTTTTTATTTGTTTGTTCTTTTTTGGTTTCCGTGTTTTTTTTGTTTATTAGTTTTGCACGTGTTTCAGTCGTTTTAATAAAAAAAAAAATATAACAGTTATTTTAAAATTTTATAAAAATCGGCCGTGCAGTGCATTGTACTATTACTGAGCGCAATTTAATAAAAAAAAATAAGAAAAAATGGGGAGACTATGGAAGAAATATCACAAGCATTAAATTGTTCAAAAAAGAAAATATTTACAGCTCTCCATTCAAGTCCAAAGCCAGAAACAAGAGGCAGAAAACGAAAGACCTCAACGCGGTTTGATAAGATATTGGTACGACTGTGTATATCAGACGACCTAAGAATGCAGAATTCGATTCACAAAAAAGACTGTTAAACATGGTAGAGGAAATATCATGATTTGGGGGTGCTTCTCAACATCTGGGGTTGGTCCAATTTTTTGGATAAAACACAAAATGTGTCCGAATCGTCCGAATCATAAATGAAGTTATGCTGCCATTTGCCGAAGAGAACATGCCAAATAAATAGGAATTCATGCAGGATAACGACCGCAATCCCTCCTCAAAATTGGCTAAGGAATGCTTTAACAAAAATAAAATAAATGTTATAGAGTAGCCTTCACCAGTCCCCGGATCTTAATCCCATAGAACACCTGTGGGGCATACTCGTACATAAGAGGAAAATTGGAGACTTTAGAGCCAAGAATAAGGAAGAACTGTGGTCTATAATACAAAATGTATGGTATTCCATACCTTACG